>JAKEEE010000046.1:1200000-1800000 GCA_021498325.1 Bactrocera minax | reverse complement strand
TGTGTATAAAGACTATTAAATACTTGAAAATGCATATACATCTCTTTGAAAGCGGGATGTAGAATCATTTGGTAAGCACTTAAAAAAAAAAGGGGTAAAATGGGTTTGGAGGGGGTCAGTCATTGCTAACAAGAATAGATCTATTCGCAATAGGGTGCCCAGTAGTTGTCATAAGATCACAACACCTGCCATAAACATATTTACGGAGAAATTTTAGCTTTTGGTTAGAAAAGCAAAAAAGGGTCGGAGAAGGAAAAACTGAAACAAATCATGACAAGGTTCTTAGACTTTGTAAAGAGCCGGTTATTTTGTAATATTAAAAGTATTCTGCAATGCAGATTCGTCAAATTGTACCAACATATATAGTACTCAAGTCTGCGCATAGTACTGGTCAAATATCACTGGCCAAAGTTCATCAACTTACACAAACGCTATTTGGACGTAATTTTTGCGCTTAATTGTAGAGCGAGTTGCAGATTGGATTATGAATAAAGTGTAAGGTCATAAATTATTGCAGGATCATTTACTCTCTACTGTCAAAATGATGCGTGTAGCCGAAAGCCCTATCGCATTCTAACATGATCTTAATCGTATGGCGAAAATCATGACAACGGTTTGAATTTGAATGCAATTGTACTAGTTGTATACTAGTATGTATTGAAATATTGTCTTGAGATTTGAAAAAAATGGACGTTATGTAGGAGTTTGACTGTAAGTATGCTGGAAAAGATTCTCTTCCTATTTCGATCAGGAACAAAACCACAAAATTGTTCAAATTTTATACACAAAAAACTCGCGAAAGATATGGTAATTTTAAACACTTTTCTCAAAGATAATGGTTAGGTTCGGTTCTATGACTATACTACGAGATGGGGATCCCACCAAAAAACTTCTATAGTTTAGCCTCATCCAGCCTCGTCCAGTTAGAGTCCAAGTGTACGATTACGTAATAACAAGTCTCCGATAAAGACACTTTTTGGATATAGTCATAAAGTTGAAACTATTATAGTTATAGAGTGAAGTTATGACCACTACATCACGGCATATTGCCTACAAATAACAATTTTATTCGAAGAATTCGTCATCTTAAAATACATTGTGTATCGCTGTGACAAAGAGTCCAATCCTGATATTGTTTTACTGGCGCTCACAACACAGCTTTACATTCGAATTCGATGTATATGACAAGACGGAAAACTATGACCCATTATATAACAAGAACTGATGTCAGTTTTGGTAGTTAATGTTTTAATAAGCTTTAAATTAGCCAAATGCATGTAGGTGTATAACTTTAAGATTAATTATATTTGTAAATGCCCATATATATTTCGTGAGCAATATTAGCAATTGTAATCAATTGATTTGCTTTGTAACATTTTCACTGGCTTGAGCTCGTAAAAAAGCCGGCACATTAAATTACTCGAACAAATTCGTGTTTACATAAATATACAGTTGCTTCGGCTGCGTTCGTTCGACGCTTTTTTGTACAGTATATCTCAAGTAATTTTACTACGATTTTTAGAAGCACATTCATGAATACATATGTACGTGTATAATTGTGTATAGAGTGGGGGTGTGATGAGTGGAAGCACTGGCCGAGTGAATGGCAACTGAAATGTGTATCCGGTGCGATTGCAGTGGGCAGCTGGGCGCACAGGCGGCCAGCAGTGGCCAGTGTTTACTGCAGGCTACTTGCCACCACAATCAACCGCAGCGCCCCGACGAGCGTGTCTCTGCGCTATATGTACGTGTGTAACTGTAAATGCACGAGCACAAGTGAATATATATGTAGCGTTAGTAGCGTTGGAAAATGTATCTGTTTGTGCAACGTAAAGCGTAAAAAATATATAAGCATGTGTATCGAATATCAAATTTTCCGCAATTAAATAACGCGCTTTTAGTTGGAAGCGATTGTGGTTGGCTTTATTTTAACGGTATGTTACACTAATTAGCACAAATTCCAACATTTTCAACAATTTTCACTGCCCGATCGATAGACTTGTAATTTGTAATCACTACGCAGCACAATTTGCCACTAACGTTGCTGTCACATTACGCAAACATAACACAATTAATTTCTAAAACCACAAAAGCGGAATATATTAACAACAAGACACATACGCACCGCTAATAAGGAGTGTTTTATTTGCTTTTTCAGCGCTTGTTTGCAAGCGATTCCAAAAATTTCGTACGTGTTGTGCGGAAAGTCGCGTCTATTATGCCGGAAAATTTACAAGGAATGGAAGCTATCAACTCAACGCAGTTCGGTCCCTGTACGAATTTAGCTGGTTGGCTGGCTGGCTGGTTTTCCCCCCCTCCCCTTCGCTGCGGCGCACAAAACGATAAGATAGTAAGCGCTCTGCAGAATGTCTGCAATGTTGCTGTTGTTGTTATTGTTGTTGTAATTGTTGTTGTAATTGTTGTTGTAATTGTTGTTGTTTGAACCGTCTTTAGTCGTAGTAACAATGCCACAAAAGAGCGGCTGTCTGTGCTGGCTGCACTTATTATTATTGCTATCACATTGTGTTTGTTGGTATACGTAGGGGTTGCTGCCGCTTCGGACGCCTACAAATCACTTCGTCGTCGAAGTGAGCAATGCTGCTTCTTTTCTAGATTTTGCCTGGCACATTTGCTAAATTTACGACAGATTAATTAATATTGAAGTGAATGAAAAGCAAGGAAATCGCGCTCTCGTAAAAGTAAACGTAAGCAAAGCACCAAACACCAAGAACCTGAATATTTTTCTGTAAAACGCAATCCAAATAGAGTAACGGCACGAAATTGTGATACTCTCTATTACCATTATTCTCTCACTCAATTTTTCTCTAAATTTTCGCACTAAAAGCAGCATCTTTCGCTAAAGCTTCACTTTCCTCGTTTACTCAAAGTGATTACTCGTAAGTTTAGTGCTTTGCTGTTGTTGAGTGGTGGCTGTCTATGCTACTAATTATTCGTAAAGCTTTCCAAGCTTTTGCTTTTACAGAAGTCGCCAGCACCAACTTAATGAATATTTGTTGCGCATACGACACGCGTTCGATATTTGAAATTGTAAATTTTACTGCGGTGTCTCTTATACAGAGCGATATATAAGGTAAAAAATTATGAAAAGGGACTTTAGTTTATTAGGAAAGTATGGTCCTTTTTATACTTTCGCAACATGTTGCTACAGAGTATATTAGTTTTGTTCACCTAACGGTTGTTTGTAACACCTAGAACTAAACGCGTTGGATATATATATATATATATGATCAGGAGGAAAAGACGAGTTGAAATCCGACTGACTGTCTGTCCGCTCGTCCGTCTATCCGTCCGTGCAAGCGATAACTTGAGTAAAAATTAACATATTTTGATGAAACTTGGTACACGTCTTCTTTGTCACCGTAAGACGGTTGGTATTGTAATAATATGTAACGTGTAATATTGGATATACCATAGTTTACTACCGAAAATGTGTGAAATCGGTGAACGAATTATCCCAGCTCCCATATACAACATGCAATGACTTTCGTTATTCTAGCAGACTTTATGCCGAATATGTCGGTCACTGTGGGAGTTACCTTCACAAAAATGCGTGGAAACATGTTCCCTAATATACTTGAGTAATGAAAAGAGTTAATGGAGATCACTGCAGATCATCATCTCTCCCAAAAATGCCCGATATAAGAATTCCCGACATCCCACCTGCCTTTAAACCGTTTATGTTGGTCAATGTGTGTGATATTTTAATGAAATTAAGGGATATGTTTTCTTAAATACGATGTGATTTCGCGCTAAATGTGAAAGAAATCGGTCTAGACCTAGATCTGATTTCCTTTTCTCTGGTTGACTTTTTCCTCATATATCTAATATATTTATGAAGCCACTTCGATTGACCGTATATCACATATATTTTATTTGAGTTAATTTGGTACATTTTAATATAAATGTCTCTGACACGAAGCAAAAATAGCAACGAAAGTACATGAGTATATGGCCTGTAATATAAGTTAATAAGATAGCAATTAAGATTGCGATCCATTCACATTTTCTTCGAATAATGAATGTTGAATTCTTCAGGAACATTTTTTAATATAAAGTTATGCCAGCACCTCAAAACATTTCCCCGCCTTTGATACTTGCACATTGCGAGAGTATAAAATGTTTACACCCGAACCTAGCCCTTTCTTACTTGTTTAATCTATTTTCGACATCTCACACTCAGTGTGAGTGTGATCTCATCTCAGTGAATTTTCGCAATTCACTCTGTGCTAATCGGGGCAATCTTAATTTGACTGATATTTGAAGGGAGGGTTGGAAGCATGTGTATTCAGAGTATTTCGTCTAAGGAAACTTATAGACTGATAGCGCCCTTTTTCGGAGTAGAGTTGCCACATGTCAACAGTATTGTACTATATGTGCTAAAATTCTAATTAAGAAAATTCTAAAAATCTAATTGAAAGCTATATTAACTGATGGGTTTCAAAAGAATTTTATTAGGGAAGTAGATGTGTCGTGTGGTCCGATCTTTACTTTATAGGTTCCACTAAAACGGCATTAAAATTCGTCGAATAGGTGGGAGAAATTAAAATTTGTAAGTAAGTAAGTTCTTTAAATAAGTTCTCCATATTATGCTTGTTACTTAGTTTGATGTTTATGCCGGAACCGGAGCTAAGGAGTTTGTAAAATTTCTCACAGACTATATGACAATGACTGTACCAACGTGATGAACTTGGTCGAAGACCGAAAGAGGCGTTACGGATTGAAACAGTTACGGACGAAAACTTCTAAAAAATCAAAAGAAAAGATTTTGGATAGATGAAAAACGAAGTTGCTGATACTTTAAAGATATCAAAAGAATGTGCTGTATATATTGTTCATGAATATGTGGGTAAATAAAAGTTCGGTGCAGAGGGCGGTATCTGTCAGTTCACCTAGTCAAGAATCAATGAAAACGTTGTAAAAATTACTTCGTATTGCTACCGCATGGAAAGCATTATCTTAAACTGGCCTTGAAGAGACTTTGCCATATAGTCGAACCTTGAGAGAACGGTCGCTGGAAAGAAATCTCGATTTCATAACTATGTTGACTAATAATTTTGCCAAAAAACGTGTTTTTATTTAAAAGGCTGCGGACTTTTCAGCCAGCCTGTTTTTTTTAGTTTCGAAGCTTTGACGTTTTTGCTGGAACTATTTAGATTAAGCTGTGCGCTTTGGTCCCAAACCTTCAGCTCATAGCTAGTTTAAATTAACCAATAGGTAATCTACCTAGTTGGAGCCTAAATTTTTGCACCTTATGGCACGTACACGTATTTTAACACACTTATCAAGTTCTCCACAAACAACACACAATTATTTGGTCAGCGCGTGCCGGTTTCCATCTTTGATATTTGCCACTACTCAAGTGCTGCCAGTACGATGTGCGTGAATGTAACATATGAACGCGTTGTTCCGCACACACAAGGGTGTCTGCAGCCACATCCGCAGTCACATCCGCAGCTAATTCCTCCTAATAAGGAATCCGAACCGCAATCATTGCTGCATGGCTGCTTCAGCCCTCACCGGGCGTCAAGTGGCAATTACCCTTCTTCCTGGTTCCTTCGACTTACCGTTAACTTCTAAGCACACACTAGCTGCGTTAGAGCGAGGAGTCCGTACGCGGCGCCGGCTAATTGTGATGCAGTTGCGTCTGCGGTTGCCAGCTGTTCCACTTAATCCTCGCGTGGTTGTGTGTGTGGCTGTGTGCGTATGTATGCACCTTGTTATTAGTGGATTTACAGTTGTGTTTGTGGCTTAGTGCAGCTGCAATGTATTTATGCAAGTTGGGTTGTCTGTTTGTGCTCGCGTTTTGTTTTTGTCTGTGTCTTTATGCGCTCTTAATGCACTTCATTGGCAAGTTGAAGTTTCCAACGGTTGCACTTAATTAATTCTCAACTTTTTTCCTTCCATCCCCATCTTCTTTCTGCCTTCCATTCGTTAAGTTTTTTTGTTGTTGTTACCTGCAAACGCTAAGCACTGTTGCAATTGTGGCACTCACTGCATTGCCGTTTATTTGCCAAAGCAGTGCTGTTGTTTGTGTTGTTGCTGCCGCTGCTGTGGTTCAGTGTTTGTTTTGTTAGTTGGCAACTTGAGGAAGATCTCAAAAATGTTATTGTTTATTTTCATCACTCCCACTGCACGTTTTTGCTCAGCGCTCACGACTCTATCTATTTGAATTCACTTTGCAGGTAATTTACCTGATGGCACAATTCGCACCAACTCAACGACGAAGGTAAGAAGAGAGAGCACGACTCACATTCTCTTCCCGTTGGCCATCCCAACGCGGCCTTTACGGTACTTATACAGTAATGTTCAATTGCATTAATTAATTTCGCTTGGTTTACTTTGCGGTGAACTACTTTGTGTTTCCACTCCTTAAATGCCAGGACCCAGTATTAGTAGGAATAAAACCCAGTTCTAGAGCGTACAAATATAATATTATTTATTCTCAAACTATATTATACCATTCTTCGTGGAATTTATTATTATTTATAAAAAGAAAAAATTATAACTATTATTCGTTTAGGCTGTTGTATTAACAGCCCTTCTTCTTTTGTTATCTCTACCAGTTTTAGCTGGAACTGTCAGCATACTTTTAACAGACCGAAACCTAAACACTTCTTTCTGCGACCCAGCTGGTGGGGGAGACCCTATTTTTTACCAATACTTATTTTGATTTTTTGGACACCCTGAAATTTATGTTTTAATTTTAAAAGGATTCGGTATAATCTCCCACATAATCAGCCAAGAATCCTTTAAAAAGGGACCCAAATGTTTCTTTTACCTTTTATGCTTTCTATGCACGAGTTATATTTTAATGGAAATAAATCTTTATTGAAATATGTTTTTTTTACCACAAACATCATTTTTAGCTTTTTCAGCTTCGGTAGCTTTCAGTTCAAAAACTTCTCCAAACGTACCTTACATTAAGATGCCTCTCCTTTGCCTTGAAATCATTTCATCAATTGTAGTGAAATTAGGAAAGCCCGACTTTACTACTAGACTGAGGGTGCACTATTTTTATTTATTCCTTAGATTGAGTTTGACTAAAGTTCTTCCGCAATTTTTATCTGATTATTTCTCTGCAAAGAGACTGTCTTACAAGCTTCAAAGGTTTAAGCTTAATACCCTTTATAAATTCCAGTTAATTACTTTTTGGCAAACCTTTTTGATTAACTATATTAGAAATATAACTTTTGCGGTTTGGTATTTTTTATTCCTTTGGTTTTTCTTTTTCTGTCCATAGCCTTCAGAAACTTCATGTCGAGTTCGGCCTAAAATAAATAAATCGCTGGCTGCACACAGACACAATACCCTTAAAACACTTACTTTTGAAATGAGACATCATTTAAATGCTCTTTAGCGAAAAGTAAGCAAGTTCATTACTTCTTGGGAACATTTCCTAAATCCTTTCTCGATGAGTTTCACACAAATATCCTCAAATCTCAGCAATGGTTCATTCGATGTTGTAACGTGCGTAACATGCAGACCTTGTTCTTTAGTACACGCAATAATGAACGTATAGCAAGACCTTGACGACTCATTAGTCCGACAAATAAGTAACAACATGGAGGTCATTTGCTATGTGAGATTCTGTCCCCTCCTTCTTATAGGTTTAATGTATTTCATCGCTTTCTATTCACCTCTGCGATAAATTTAGGTGGAGAGTGTGATATATTAGTCCAATAATACTCTCAGTGTCTAGCTCAAAAGTGGAATAGAACCACAGTTACTTCCCTTCTCTTCCCTTATAACACTATACTAAATTTACTGGCTCATTTGTTTTTCCAACATATAACATAATCAACAATAAAGATTTCGAAACAAAACTTAGCAAATATAGTAAAACTAATATATGATATGTGATACCTTTTTCAAACTGAAGGCATCAAAATGAGCTTGTTGAATTTAATATAAAATAATTTGATACAAAAAACGGTTGAAATCGGTTAGATCTTTCTGTTCAGGAAAGGTCTGGCCGCCGACCTAATCCCTTCCTTGGTTTTTATATCTTTGCAACATCTTACATAATAATGTTTTTAAATAGTAGGCGTGGTGCTGCCTTCATATATCAAAAATTACTACAGCTATGTCAATCAGATTTGTTGAAGTCATTGCATTTCGTAATTTTAGGTTACAACAATGCCGTATAACGGTTAAGTTAGACAATTCTAAAATTGAGATAACTCTCTAAAAAATAAATCAGATAAAATTTAGTTATAGGGATAACGCAGTAGGGTTACTTGTAGATTATCTACCTTTAAGACCAGTTAACAGACGAGAAAACCCCTCCTCGAGGAATTCTGCAGACATATGTAAGGAATTGTTTTACTATTTAGCCTCAGGTGATTATCAAGTATGCAGGTGTCGGTACTTACGATCCATTTGCTTGAGGTCTCGATATCCATTTCCACTCTCAAAATAATTCATTGTCTCGTATATAGTCTTGAACCTTATTATTTGAAAATCATTGAATGATAAACTATAGAAAAGCACTGTGATAAATATCAATATGTGTCTTTCTCAATTTATATTGAATATTATTATGCCAGATATTCAAATTTCACCAAATTTTAGGTTAGTGTGTACGGCTATGTCAATCAAACCATACTCCGAGAAAGTAGTCAACAGATGAAGTTTTAAGTGGAACTTTGGCGAGTCTGGTGCTGGTAGCCCTTTTTATAGGAAGATCATTGTAAACCCAACACTGGGTATATATGGCATCTATTTAAAGTCATAAGTATCATAGTTGTTATCGATCTGTGAAGTAACTTCTGACATATGATCAGAACATAATATCCACTGTCACCGAAGGAAGTTTGCTGAGATATAGGAGCCTCCAGTCCACTTCATGTAATCTCATACTAAATACAATTTTCGTACTTAAGCAAAGCTCTAGCTGAATTTTGTTTCAAACAAACACATTTCTTAACATACTTACTGTCCAATGCATCCAGTGCGATGTCATGAATAAACTTAACTATGGGTTGTAAATATAAATGTCTAGAATTACATTAGAACTCAAAGCGGTGGACAACTGTGCACCGTATTTTTTCACAAATTTAACTTTATTCACCTGTTTCTCTCCTCCGGTCTATTGCCCTTCATTCTTCTTTCAATTTCCTTATATACTTCAAGTTTATCACTCTCACATCCATTGAGCGTACTTTAGTAAAGTTAAATTTCTCTTGTACTCTGCTAAATTACTTGCCTTTCCTACTTTCCTAGCTGGTATTTGGTCAGCTCACCGCTCTCCGGTTGTGGCCATTTTGCTAGCTTAATAAATTTGGCGCAGGTCATGGAAGCATGGATGGAGTTTGCCAGGTAAGACGGCAGTCAACATTTGTTGCTTGCTCTTTTTTTGCCACTGGTTACTGTTATGACAGTCCTTGTTTTTGCTTTTGCTGTTGTTGTTGTTGTTGTTGTTGTGTACTTTAACTTTTGTTTGTATGAAAATTGAATTTTTAAATGAGTTTTAGTGACTTCTCGTTTAAGCTGGGCAAGTGCAAATTTATGTAAATCGATTCTCTCGCCCTCAAGTAGCCATTCTAAACTAAAAGTGAACCAGAAGGTGAGCTGAACTCTCAAGCTGAAAAGCAAACATACGAGCATGCTGTCATTTAAAGAAATAAACAATGCATATAAAAATGCTAATGAAGGCTATGCAAATTTCATTCATATTGCGTAACTGGATGGAATCAAAGATGTGATGATCAAAAGCTTACAAGACATCGCGAGATGCGTCAAATATAAATTTCTCTCTCGTAGTATGTTGGAGTTAGATTGTAATTAATATAGTGGTGGGAATTTTGGTTAAACTAACACAATGGAAGTTTCAATAGTAGAATTACTTGTCTTATTTGGATTATTTGATTGGTGTATTAATAAGATGCGTGTACTAGCCAGGATCCGGTTCGATCCCAGTTCCGACTATCACAAGAAAGAACATTTCTTTGCTAATAGCGGCCGGTAGCGAAAGAAAACTTCTAGCGAGTTTCTGAAAGAAAAACTCTTCTTGTAAAATGAATCCGTTGTTCGGAGTCGGCCTAAAGTTTTAGGTTCCTCCAGCCTCAATTATACCCATTTCACAGCTGGGAAGAAACTAGCGAAAATTTTTAAATATTTTTGCAACAAAGTTATAGTGACCGTAAGAGAGGTTACGTTACCATTCAGCGATATTTGATTTCAATCCCTGTCTACGACCAATCAAAAAACGAAGCCTTTTGATCTTTTCCGAAAAGATTAATGAAACAAGGCGAAACATTCAACTCTAGGGTTTTCTAAATGGAATTGAAATATACTGGTAAACAATCGAATCAAGCCATTACTTTGAACTTGTTCCCTGATTTCATCCACATAAAAAAGTCTGAAAGATTTTTTGGCAAGCCGTGTTAGAAATTCATTTGTTAGTTTGACTTTTCCTAATAAGTAATAACCTTCCCGCTTGTAATTTTAAACTTTATCTTGGCCGGGAACTCACTATCCACGGACTAGTTGTAATGCACTGAACACTCAAGGGGCTTGGCCAAGGCGACCTTTAGCGATAAATTAAGGAATTTTTGGGGGCGATAAATTAATAAAAAAGACCATTTCGAATCTTCATAAAAAGGAACTAATTCGAAAGCATATGATTTGCCTCTTGACATTAATAAAGGAAGAGAGCGACCTTCATTAGCTGCCCGAAAATTTGGAAAAGAATTTGGTGTCTTAAAAGGTTTAAATAATATGAGGAATAAAAACCATTTGAGTAAATCAGCCTAAGAGCGCCTAAGTACCAGTTATGATGACGGACAGAGAAGGAGGGAAAGAGAGCGAAAGAAAGAATAAGAGCGAGGGGGAGAGAAAGAGATCAGTTTTCAGCGAGTCATTGTCAAGAACTAACTATAAATGGCAAACATCCATAGTTGTACAAAATTTACAAATTTGAATATTGCTAATTCTACAATTGTACGTTCCCATCTACCTTTTCCCCGTTGCTATACTCCTCATTTAGTTTAGACAAACTATTATGATAAGTGGAAATGCTTCTTTTATGTATCTCACTTGCCTTAACTTTGCGCTTAAAACTTTTCCAAGGTGCAAACTTATCACAGCGAGTATTTAATTCATTTGCAGTGCCAAAAGCGACAACAACAAAACCACCAAAAGTAGCGAAGGGAGCATAAGCGGCAACCATTGATACAGCAGCATCATCAACAGCATCATAACCATCAGTAACAAACAATAATCATTATACCGGAGATTATCTAAGTCGTCTACTGCGTTGTCTCTACGAAGATACGTAGATACGTACAATTGTTCCTACTGCTAATGTTGTTGTTGCTGTGCAAGTTGGGAAGTACGTGGTAAGCGTAGCTACCCATTAAAATTTTAATCGCAAATGCTTGAGGGTAAAAAAGTGTTGCCAACTGTGCTTATTTCACAAGTTTTTGAGGCTGCCGACATAAAGGCATTTTTTGGCACACAAACACGGACGGTGCGGCGCGATGCTGGCAAACGACTGGCTGATTGTTAGAAAAGGCACAGACGTACTGTAAATTAAAAGCGACTAAGCGTAAAGGTGAATTTTCAAAGTGAAGGCGTAAGGGTTGCTGAGTGTTTTGACTGCGTGCGATAAGTGTCCGTACATATGTGGCGCATAGCTGTCTGCGGTTACGCGTGTAAGGGGGTGTGGCACGTCTAATGTGCATTATTATTGTGGCGCACACACACATACTTGAGCTCGTTTGTAATAATAATAATAATTTTTGCTGGAAAAGTTTTAAGCTGAATTTATTTAAAGCAACAGTCGTTGTCGCAGTTGCAATTGTGGCAAAAATGAAATACTCAGAAAAACACCAAAAGTTACCACATGGCATATGTATTGCATCGGGCGCCTGTGGCAACTCGGCGTTTATTTTACGCGAATATGGTGAGCCAAGCAACGGAAGTGGCTGCTCAATTAAAGCAAATAATTTCAATTCAAATGCAAGCAAAATTTTATAGAGGAAATAATTGCGCACAAATTGAATTGTGGTGCCATGCTGTCACGCTTCTTATCTGCCGGCATTTTTGCGTTGAATAAATAAGCGTAGCAGCAATGAACTCGAATGTTCGACTTGCGACCTATTTAATGCTTAAAATTCAAACGCAGGCATTTAAGTCGTAAATTTTACATTTTGAGGGCATTAGCCTTTTGCCGACTACCAACTTAGTGTAAACCGCTCGCTCTCCGCTTCAATTAACCAACGTTGACTGAGTTTCCATAGGGATATGGCGGAAAATGTCATGACCATAGCGGGGACGCACTAAGCGTTCTGACTCCCACTAATTTATGTGTAATTTGAATTAATTCAGGAGCGGTCATGCATTTTTGGCATGAAAACATCTCGCACTCATGCAAAAACACCAAGCGAACCTGACTGGCACTAAATTATAGTATCTAAGTACACTGTGTTGGCCAAAACTAAAGCATCATCATGTATATTGAATTCTTGATTACCACCATCCATTTTTGGTTAAGCTTTTCAATTCAGAAGAAAATAATAATAATTATGCTATTTTATTATAAGCGAATATATAACGTCAAAATATAAGAAATAATATTTTATTTCTGATTTATTTGCTTTAAGGAAAACAGCAATATCAAAAATCACACTAGGGTTTGCTTTAGTTTTGGGCAATAGTGTATACATCCCCCATTTATGGTTGTAAATCTTAGACGCTCGCATATCTCGCCGCTGCTTTGACTGCTGATTTGTGAGGGTATTTAGAAATGTCAGGATGTGCTGGCATATCGCAGTTAATTTACATATCAAAATATTTACGCTGCGCGATTCCACGACGCGCCATGCTGATGATTAGTGTGTTTTTGTAATTACCCAAAAGCAACACTGGCAATGATTGAGACAGTTTGTGGCTTTGTAAAATGACAAAATACTTTTACATACACATTACATACAATGCGATTGTATAACTGTACATGGCAGCTTGTAATTTATAATTAGCTCAGCGCACCAGACTATGCTTAAGTGGCCGACATTAAGGTAGTTAATATATATATGAAATTTTGGTTATGCAAATACTACCGAGGTCTCCCCAGATGCCTCTTAGACCCTTATTATAATGTTTTCAGATCAAGTTGTGTAGGAGTGCTTCACTCAGCTTCAGCTCAGCTTATAAAAGGGTTCCCTTAAATTCTGGGCAGCATCTAAAAGGACCATTCCGTTTTAAGTGGAATGTCGTAAGTTCTTAGTGGTCTTCATCAGTGAGCGACCAAATTTTCACTAATCAGGCGCCCTGAAGACTAGAGCTTTAAATGCGTGATATCAGTCAGACAGTCATATGCGAATTGACTCAGAGTAGAACGCACTGAGGTTCATTGAAGTACTTACTCGGTTATTGTCCAATAGCATACACAGAGTTAGGCTAAAAATGAACGCCAACCGTCAGGATTGTTTGAAAGAAGCTGAAGTAAAAACATTTCTAGGCCTTTTCCATGACTGTCCAGCTTCCGCAAGACTGAGGTTGAAAAATGTTGTGGGTCCTACCTTTGGTCAAACGGGCGAATTGGTTGGAATCGAAATTAGCCGCCTCAACAGTTTTTTTAAATTGGTGGTGTCTGTTGATCCATACTTAAGATTTTTGGCATCATAAAGGGCCGGTGTTTTAACTGTCCAAGTGGGATCCTCGACAGAGATCTCGTCTTTTATGATGCCAAAAATCGGGGCGGGGATCAGCTTCGCAACTTAACCTAACAAAATAAATTCGTTCATGGAATATGATTAAATTATAAAGCTCCAATGCATTCTTCTTGGAAAAGCTTCAACATTCATTAGATACATCAACTTGCCTTAAAAACGTATTGACCGAGCAGTAGTCTGATGTAGTCTCTAGTCCTACTAGAAGTTTAATTTCATATCAAGCTAGCTTCATATCGTGTAATTTGATAAGGAAGAAATGCATACAATCTTTGGATGTCAAAATACTCTTTCTTTGTTATTTGAAAAAAGTTTTGAACATAGTTCAAAACTATCATAAACGGATTTTAGCAAAGATAACCATTAAGGAATGCATGCATGCTTTAGATGTACATACATCTTCCTTTTTTTATATACGACTACATGCTTTATGGATATCCAGTACATACTATTCACACTCACTGTATCTTTATAGTCGGATACCTCATTTACCCACCCCAAGGTATAAGCTTGCTGATTCCCTCTCCTCGCCATTAACACTTTAGATGGGTGTTGGTCACAAATAGTCAACATATAGTGTGTTAAACAACAAACACTTGTAATTGCTAGCTTGGCTTGGTAAAGGGCGAACACTGCCATACAATTGTACATGTGCACGACTTCAGATGCGTCTAAGTGTAGAATAATTACATGTTGTAACAAATTTCTGCGGGGAACTACCGTTTGCTTAGAAATCATTTATGAGCGTAGAGTTTTACACCTTTGTATGCCAGATACTCAGAGTAAAAAATCTATAACTAAACAAGTAAAGATTGGTGCAGCCGAACATTTTATACTCCTGCTATATACAAATTAAAGTTTTGTAGCTTAAGCAGTGTTTCAATTTTCTAAATTTCCAACGTTCCAAATTTATTTATCTTATGGGAAATGCACTTACTTTTTCAATAAGTTGTATAACTTATTATAAACTATAACCCAAGTCATAGTTTTTCAGAAAAGCGCGTGGGCACAAAAGTTTGACTTCCCAGTACAGAACAATTAAGTTAAGTTCTAAGTTCGTACGGGAGCGAACACATTCATTAGAAAATAAAAAAGTGTGTCCGCATTGTAATGCTTTTCTTATAGTTTTCCTCAATATTTATTAGTATTTCATTAGTTCAAAGTTTTCTTTGAGTTTATAAATTCTTCAAACTTTTATATTCAACATAAGCAACTATTCTATACACATACAGATATACATACAGGCGATATAGTACCGATGTTAGAACTATTTTATGCATGGAAATCTCTGCCTTAATTGCGCTTGATTTGCTTTTGATTGTTTTATAAACTTTTAACGGCACTAGATTTTATGTGTCTACACCCTTTAGGATTATTATTAACGGTTTTTGATTACATCCAAAGGGTGAGAAACATCCATTCCAGTCCCTCTTATTTGCATACACAGATCAGTCTAGTATCATAAGAAAATTGCGCGTAAATTTTTGACGTAAAACATTAGCAATTAAACATTAACTGTTGTTATGTCAAAAATTACACATGAAACCAACAACAATGTTATCCAGTTGAACTCCATGCAAGCGAGTAAGTGTATAGCTCATCAAAGTTGTATATCCAGTAGCTATCATATCTCTATTCGATTATGCAAGTCTATTGTATTTAAAGCAATTACTCGTTCGATGCACCAATTTTCATTAGTGCAATTGTTTAGCTAATCGGAGATTGCTATTCATTGCTAATATTGAATATTTACTATGTCTCTTTCTCTTTCTCTTTCGCCTCTCTATTAAGGTATGCTGTTAAAAAGATGCCTCAAAGCAGCAATACATCTACAATCTCCATAAAGTGCTGCATGTGAGCATTAAAAGTTATTAAAGAAGCTCCAAATCGCAAATCTTCATTTATGCTTAAATAATTACAGTTATTAAAGAAATTTCATTTTTGGAGCTTTAGGTCAAAAGCTTCTGCATAGAAAGTAGACATTAATAAAAAAGTTTGTGTAGCACTAAATTTGACCAAATGCGAAGTAAGGACTTAAAAGTTCCTTTAAAGTAAAAGTTTAAAATTTAAACCAAAAGTTAGAATTCATACAAGTATATTACAGACCGCTCCATTCTAACATAAAAATGTAAGGGTGAGCTTTAAGCTAGTCAAAAGTGACACTAAATTATCAGTGTTATGCAAATTTAATGATATATTTGCAACAACTTAAGCGGCCATTAAGTCGAGAAAGCAACTTAGCAAGACCATCGTGTAAAAAAGAGAGAAGAGAAAAAGGGAGACATCAAATGCATACATATACCATACATATATTCGAGTATCGTTTGTCGGGCATTTAAAGTGACTCAATCCAACTTTCGTTGGCCAACTTTAAACACACTAAATTAAATAATATATTTAAATTTATGCCAATGCCCTACAACCGAAGAATGTGTGCACACACTTTGATACACATTGTTTGTAGTGTTCGTTTCTTATATTTCGATCCTGCTTGTTGCAGCATCATGTAGTGCAATAATTTGAAAAGTGGAAGAAGAAGTTTGAATTTGGATTGGGGGGACAGCAAGAAATATGTATGTTCCTGTGAGCTTGCCACGTCTCTTAATTTTCACAGAAGTGAGCGAGTGCTGTGTGTACAGTTGGTGATGAGAAGATGGTACCACCTAATTTTATAATGTTCTTGAATAAAATTTATCACAACAGTTTTAATGGCAAAGAAGATCCAAGATAGATATAGATACATATCCAAATTCAGATAATGGAAGGAACATTTTAAGAATTTCTTCCTTACACTTACTAAGAGAGTGAGAGATTGTCCTTCTTAACAGACGCTTATTTAAAATTTAAACGAAAAATGTTGTTAGGAATTTTGGTCAATATAGTACCAAAGTAAAAAGAAATATAAGAGAACTGCTTTTAAACTTTGAATAAAAGAGCCTTAAATAATAATTAATTTCTTTAAAGACTTGAAAATTTTTATATCACTTCTAAGTTTCTAAGTAAATTCTTCAAATTTTGCAAATCTTCAAGTCAAGATGACTTTCATTGAGTGAGTTAGTTTTGTCTAAACTTCACCTTTACATCTGCCAGAAAAAATTTTAAAGAGAATAATCAAAAATTAATAGGGACAGAAACGTCCAAGGAAGTTGATGAGTCCCTATTCGAAGGCGATGGAATTACTGTGCTATTCATTAGGAAGCTACAGCGTGACTAAAACACAACAAAACTTTGAGAGCCGATATATTACTAAAGGAGCTGTTCAATTATTGTGTTGGAAGATTTTTTGCCATGTGTTCCAGCTTTTGAGAAAATAATGCGAGCAATATATTGTAATATATAAAATATCGCAAAGCAAAATCGTTTATATTGTATGAAGTCTGAACTATCGGTATGGGTAGTAAACGAAGGCTAGACAAATTATCATCTGTGATCAGCGCAATAACACCTTGAGTCTAACACTATTCTGTTCATCTTAACTGTGAGTATGATCTACAAATTCCTAATATATGGCGCAGAAATATGGATTATTGCAACATCTGATGCGACGGATCTTGGAGTGCTTGAGAGAAAGATTCTGCATAAAATCTGTTGGTTGCCGTGAATATCGAATGAAACGGAAGTAAAAGTTTCCCGATTATTTCAACGATATCGAGTCTGCAGTTCTGAAAGAATTTAATGCGGCATCAGTGGTACATTATAGAGAAAAGGAACTCCCTGCGATATAGAGGCCGAATGGAAGGGAACTTAGCTTCACTTGTATTTAGAATTAACTAGTGAAGAGAGGAAACAACTATCGTGCTATTCTGGATCCAGCAAAATTTTACTTCGTCAATTTTAGTGACAATTATGAAGAAGAAGAATTCAAGATCACTACAAAATTCTTCTTGTTATAATCACCGAATGACAAAAATCGTTCTAGAATGTCAATTATCGTTTTGTCTTTGTTGGAATTAAAAATAAAGTCCCCTTGAATGTCAGAATTAGAGGAAATGTTTTGCTAAGTGAAATCTAAAAACGCAAAGCAAAAAGTAGGAACCGCCAAAAAACCCATAAGGAAAGTGGTTTTGAAGACTTATACGAGATGTTTTAGTTGAATATGACTTTCATGAAAGGGGCTCGTCCAATAATTCTGTTTACTTTCCTAACTTCTTTAGTACGTCGTGCAGCTATTTAATCGAAATTTAATCCAACCTTTATTTGAACTATCCTGGCTCGAATCTAGTATTCAGTTGCACTTTTCGTTGGGTAGAACTTAAATCTATTTAGTGCCGTTTCTTGTGTACTCATAGACCCATAATCGTTACCATATCTTGGCATGACTGAAAATCGATCTATCAATCATAATATTAATATTTAAAGTATTGTGACTTGTCTTCACAATTTCTGAAAAAAAGTCACAGAAACGTTTTATAAAAATTTATTTACAAGTAAAACTATCTTGCTGCCATAGACTGTAAATGTGTGTAACCATGTATGTTTCATGGACGCTGCTCACATTTTTTATTTTATGCTGAGCAATATTTCTTGCCCCAATTTTTCTACGCTCGTCTTGTGTCTTTCTTCCTTCTGACACTTGAAGGTGCTCACTGGAAAATTTTTGCACCGTTGTCAGTTTTGCACTAAAGAAGCTGAAGTAAGAAAAGAGCTGTGGCACCACTTCCAGCACCAGAGGCAGTACTCAAACTGTACATTTGCTTGCTGCGGAAGAGAGGGATGGTTACAACCAGTTGATGTGGAATGTCGGCGCTGAAGTGCTTTAATGTAAATGCGGGTATTTCAATCTCGGTAATATAATAATATAACACAAACACATACATACACACTCTCAGATGCATATATCCAGTGAGAAGTTTAAAACAGTAAACAAACAGTCGAGAAATATAAATTTGGTTGCAAGTGCGATTGCCGGAAAAGGGAGTTGATGTGTGATGCTTAGCGGCAGAACATATTTTGGGTTTGTTAAGAGAATTCCTCAGATTCCTTTTCATTGAGCTGCTTAGCAGTGACATATGTACCTGTGTTATTGCAAGTGCGCTGGAGATGGAAGTCCTGTAAGCATTGCTGTAAAAGCATTCATGTGAACCCCACTACTGCATTCAATCATCTTCAGTTATATACAATATATGAAAGCTATGTCGGAAAGTATCTTTTTACCTAACATCTAAGCGAAAGATCTTAGTGAATTAATAAAAATCGGTCATCATGGTATGAAACCAACTTTCATCTAAAAGATGCAATCGATATACAGTTAAAATCGAGTTCGATTATACTATGATTACAACTGTTAATGACGGTAAATATTTACAATAAAGGGTTTGTGAAGACGAACATCCAATTAGAAAAACCAAAGAGGTATTTTTGCCAAGAAATGTGGAGAAACCTTATTCACTTACACTTACGGTCATTTGGCAGCGATTGCTCACGTCAGCAGGATTGCAATGCAAAATTGTACGATTATCGCATTTTAATCAATAGCTTAGATATAAGAAAGCTTTGTTCTTAATCGGTGCAGCCAAAGCTCAAAAATGCGAAAAAATAAAGAACGTAAGAATTTTTCTAACAATATAGATAAATTCAACCAGAACTTAAACGATGTTTTCTGATAAACAGATTATCTCTAGTTCCCAAATGCATTTCTTAAGATCCATACCTGACTGGGATTAATTCATTAACTCTTGAAATAATGCAAAACGGAAATATTTCAACTTTTATTTTTGTCTCCAAAGCCAGGAAATAATACGGTAACAACATTTACATCTCTAACAAACATTCGTTTCAATTACATATGCATACATATATTTGTATGTAAAGGGTGTCTCCAGAGTTGTAGAGTTTCTCAGAAAGATGGCTGTCTAACCAGCTGTCAAAATAAGCATATATTTTTGACATTTATATTCATTTCATGTTTAAAAAATGTCATTCAAAGCTTACCCAACGTTTATATGAACGTTTAAATATCGGGAAATTATTTTCCAAAACTGAGGTTCAAGCGGCAAATTTACATTTAAATATTTACCGTCAAATTGTCTTCAGCGATTAGCAAAATTACCCTATTTGGAGTGCGAACGATCCTAAAAGGACTCTCCAGGGTTTTATTCATCTAGAAAGAGGACTTTCTGGTATAGTTTGATTGTCAGTGACATTTGCAGTCTATACTTTTTAAAACTAGAAATGGAGTAGTATAGTAGTATAGAGTATAGTAGCTACAGACAAATGATTCCTGACTTTTTGCTTCAATTTCAACTAGCTAAGTGTTAAAAGGTTCCAGCAGGACATTGCAATAAACCATGCAACACCTTAAGAAATAATTTTATTGGAGCAAATTTTGGTGACTAAATCATAAATAATAATATTAGGTCATGTGATTTGACACCGCTATACTACTTCCCTTGGGAATATGTCAAGTCAATCTATGTTGACAAATCAGCAATGACTTGTCAGATGGATACCAATATAAAAGGTTTCTTAAGACGCAGTCCCTTTGGTCATATTCTAGAAATTTTGAATATTGAAATAAAATTTCTTTAACTAGAAAAAACCATCCTATATGAAAATCTGCATATCCTTTGAATGACATTGTGTTGAATTTGTTTATTTGTTTTGTTGTTGACAGGAGCTTAACGGCTGCATAAGACATATGCATGGCATATGTAAGTAGTACATATCACGCTCGTTAAATTTTCCAAAACCACACCCTGCGGGAAATTAATCTGTGCTGGAACATTATGTGCGAACTGTTTCGTACATTTCGTATGCCACGATTTATTAAGTAGTATATCTCTTTATTTTTTGTAAATAATCGTTTTATATCTATGTTGCCTTCGTGTAAAATTGTAAAAAATCCGAACTGGTGTAAATTGGGTAAAAAACCGCCTTAGTACGAGTATAACTTCTTCTTATTTTTTTTATATGGTCATCATGAAAATCTTCAAGCTGATTTAAGTCCTGCCCCACGCGAAATCTCTACAATGAAGGTCTTTCTCTTTCTTCGCTTAAAATAGTAGAAAGCGAGAGATATATTTGAGGCATGCTGCTGAGTTGAGAGTATTTGGGCGGAAAAATTCCAGGCCAGTTTCGGTTACGTAGCCCAGGCTGTTGTGGAAATGTCACGTACTTCTTCCATTATAAGCAAAATTTGCTCACAAATCTCCTTACGGTGGAATGACGTTGTCAAATTTGAAATTCTGCGCTATATAAAACTACGGGAGTAAGTAAATCTGCTACGCCGGATCTGTCCTACGGTGCACTCACATTTGAAAGCTTTCATACATATCATCTGTTCACATATGCATAAATAAGAAAGTCTTTACGTACACTTCGTTGGCTTCTGTTTCGTTTCGTCGTCTTCATTCACTTAACTTTATTTTTGGTCTTCATATTTGATTTTATTTTGTTTTGTGGCAGGTGAGTGCATAGTCTTTATTTGTGCAGATGCAGCTTTAAATTTATTTATTAAATAGAATTAGGACGCACACACACGCTTACACACTTGCGAGTGTCATTTGTAAATAGTAGAGTACATATAACTGTGAAATATGCAGAATGCTGTGAAATATTTACAGTTGCACGCACACAGTCGAGCACCCGCACGAAGAGTCGAAGAAAGTTTTTGTTATTTTATAACTTGGCCAGCTTCACTTGGTTGGCTTTTTAATCGTTTGAATTTTGTGCTTGTCTTAGCTATGCTTGTGTAAATATTACGCAAAACGCATATATGCAACAATTTGAATTATTTTATTGCAATTACGCAAAACAAATTTCAGCCTGGAGCGCAATGATTTTGTGCATTTTGATTGAGCGTGTTTGTCCTGCCATTTAGGACTTTTTATTTCGAGCAATTCGGCATTTTATGCAAACGAGCAGGTAATTTAAGATTTACTTTTCAAATTCAATAACGAACTTGCTGGACAGATGTGCATATTAACAGCCAATTAAATGGCCACAATCTTCGCATACACATCTGTACATACTCGCAAGTAAATAAACCGTTGGAAATGTATAAACTTCAAGCGAATTTTGTTTATCTATTGAATTATAGGCAGGATCATAGAAATAATAGTTTAATACAAAACAATAATTTGTAGGAATTTGTTACCTTGATAAATGGATGAATGGGTTTCTCACTCAATTGTGTTGGACAGCTGATTTTGATATGATAACAGATAACTTTCATAACTTCGCACAGTAAGAAAACAAAAACCGAGGAAGGGTCTTAGTATCAAATAGACTAGTGTTGGAGAGTTAAGTGAAAATGGCTGAAGCTGGAAAATCTTGATTAACAAGGTTGTAAAATTTATTAATTATAGTTTAGTTTAACTATTACTATATTTATATTTAGAATAACAAATGAAGTGCAGATACCATTTTCATTACTGTTCTGCAAATGGTTTCAATAACCCTAACCATAAAACTAGAGCGCTGACAGCGCTTTGAGTTCTCTTTAATATTTGAACTCCCTATTAACACATTGGCTGCGAGATTTAGTAACTGTAAATAACACTGCAACTTTTAGTAATGGATTAGTTAAGTGCGTAGGAATTAGTAATAAATATTTTAACAAGTGGAATAGTTAGAAGAAACTGTTGCGAGTAAAAGGGAAAGGGAAGAAGTCATTCAACGAACAAACTTCATCCATAAGTTATGCTTTTTATCAGCGTGGTAAATCTTCTTCTTACAATCATAATTTCTAGTTTCCCTTTTTCATAACTCGACTAAACTCAATAAAAACAACAACAGCTTTCAATTTCTATTGTGGCAAGTTTGGTTGTTGTCTAGTCGCGCTCTTTTTGGTGTGAAAAAAATTTCTTCTGCCCCGGTAGCTTCTCAATATTTCTCTTTAATCTTATAGTTTCCGTCTCATAAATCTTTAAAACCACTTTTACTTGTATATGCGGCCCATGCCTTCACCCCTGGCACCTACAATCTTAAGAACTCTCCAGCCACTTGCCATTACCTGCCCAATGCAGGTTGCCGGACGGCACCGAAGTCGGCAGATGAGTCGCGGCGTTGACTGCCGCTATATTGGCAGCAAAGTAGATGCAACAAATTTTCTTTGGCTCGGACTTTCGTATTGCTAGATGGTGGGAGTAAGTAAGGAAGGAGTCTTTGTTGCACCCGGGCGGGGAATGCGCTCAAACTTTTCCCATCAAAAGTTTTTGGTGCAAACGCTGTGGCAGTAAACTCAACACGCTGTCTGGTGCGAATGCTAGTATATCTATTGGCACACAATATCACTTTCACCCCGGTAGCCGGATGGGAGTGAATACAAAGCGCAAAAGACAAAAATCGCACGCGCAGCCGATCAGCCAGCGGAAAGTAAAATAAAGAAGATTCATCCAAATGAGTTTAGCAGAAAGTTGTAAAGTTATTATTCTAATACGACTTAAAGACAATAATCGCATTGGTTGAGAGTCATTTTGTTGTTGATTTACAGTTATAAAAATTTGAAGAATGTGGGTGTGTAAGCCCACGTTTGGCATAACTTTAAAATGATAGCTCAAGTTTAGGTGTTATTACTGAACTAATAGCTGATATTAAAACTGATATATTAAAGCTGATATTTTCAATTTACACTGAATTTTCTTTCAGAAATCCGAAAAGGTTGGACGAATCCTTAGAGGTTCTGATGTCGCAGAGGCATGAAAAATGCTAATATACCAATCCTTTTGTACAAATGTTTTTGTGTTATTAATGTGATGAATGATGTTACTTAATATGCAGCAGTTACTACTCCCGCTTTACAAAATTTGGTTGGATGCTAACCTTAGTACTTTTCAACGACTAAAAGCAAAGTATCTTCAGAATATCAAATTCAATAAGTCAGGTCCTACAGCTCAAATAATTTTAGAAGCGAAAATTTCGAGGGGCGTTTTACTATGTAAAATATATAAATTTGTATTATCTTTAAAATACATTCAAATTATCATTCCATTATTCCATAGTTGAAACAAGTTCAACTTTCTACACTTTTACTAGCATATAGTCACGTTAGAAATCTTGGACTACAGCTCGGAAAAATGAACTGATCCACAATTTTTCAATTGACATTTCGCATAGAATAGGACTATAGCATAGAAGCATAGCATAGAATATTCGGAAATCAATTCGTCTCGTCATCCTGATCATTTTGATAAACAGCTATTGATAGCTAATTAGAAACAACACTTATTTTAAAATAAATGATCTTCTTCCACGTATTTACACGCAACATGTTGCAACAGGGTATATTAGTTTTCTTCACTTAACAGTTATTAAAACACTTAAAACTAATTGAGGGATTATGATCAGGATGAAGAGACGAGTTGAATTTTGAGTGATCGTCTGACCGTCCATGCAAGCCATACCTTAATAATAATAATAATAATACTAATAATAACAAGCAAGGAAGGGCTAAGTTCAGATATAACCGAGAATTTTATACTCCCATCTCGTGAGGCCCAAGGGTGGTGGAATATTGGCAAAATTTTGCATTAAAAAATATTGCAAATGAATTCAAAATTTATTATTCGAAGAAATTTTGATTGGATTCCAATCATATTTAGTATCTTATTAACTTATATTATAGGCCATAGACTCACTTAGTTTAATTAGTAAATGACTTGGTGTCCGAGATATTCTACCAGAGAGTCGGAAATTATTATATTGAGGACCATATTCAGTGTCAAAACATTACTAAGGGAAAAGAAGACTTAATTAATTTAAAATATCAGACAAATTAATTTCGATTCTCGAGAACGTATTTCCACTACATTTTTTTTGACATAACTCAAAATTTCGCCCACATATTCGGCATAGGGTATACTAAATAAAATAACGAAATTATCATGATGCGTGGGTACCTGCCGTTTTTACAGCCTAACTCCACGGTGCTCAAAAACACAACCATTCAATATAATATGTTCATCAGCGTCCCGTCAGTAATAGCTTTTTGCTAAAACAAACGGTGCCAATCAGTATTGTGGAAATGGACACAATAACCACCTTGGTAGGGTTCGAGGCCTATCTAAAACCTCTGCCGCACTTTGAGTCCAACACCGGGTTGCAATGCAACTCCAGACTGAGCAGCATCACCCAACAGATACCCGCATTCAGGTATTAAACCACAGCCACCACGATACTCCCAGAAGGGCCTACCGCAATGAGCAGGTTGGAGCGACCTGTAACTCCAATGGGCTTCTGCTCCCCGTGCTACCGGATCAAAGTCTCCGGTCAGACATCGTAGCCAGCGCTACTTCCAGTTGAGCTACCCATTCAACTCAGACTGGTGGCATTTGCAGCTTGAACTCAAATGCCTCTTTAAGTGTGTGCATAATGCAATTAAAGTGTTATAAACTCAGTTTAAGCTAAGTAATATAGCACTATTTCCGACATGGCTATTTTAAGGCAAAGTCTATTTCAAATGCAGTGCATATTATGGATTTTAGACGCTTTTTACGACAGGCATGCCTTACCGCGGGTTATTCTTATCCCCCGACCTGCAGGGGGATTATCATGATATGTAGTATATGGGAGTTGGGGTAATTCGTTGACCGATTTCACCCATTTTCTGCATTTTACATATTGATCGATATATACCGTATAAAGCCACCATGGTTTGTAATTGTTATATTAAGTAAATGAGTGCTAGGGCAAATATTGACCCGATTTAATCTATTTTGGACACAAGGGCTCATTATTAGCTGTAAAAGATGCTCCTTGTACTCCATTTACATCACTCACCGATCACTCCGATTTTTACAGTTTAGTCCGTCCGATTTAGACGTGAGATGGCATACTATAAAATCCATCGTTGTGCAAAGATTTCCTCTAATACCTTTAATGGTAGTTGTTTTGTATACTGTAAAGTGAAAGTATCATATGGGATTGAAAATTATGCTATATTGGCCTGGTTGGATACCGATTCCGCGCATTTCCGCAATGTAATATAATGATGCAAGTATAATGGCACTCACCAAATTTGGTTGAAATTAAAACAAATAAATATACGAAATATAAGAGTTCCTGAGATATGTGATTTCACCTAAAATGGACGGTGTCATACCTACTGTACAATTTTTACATTGATTCCTTTGATACCCTACCGTCCCATTTTTTACTGTAAACTTGTATGCTTCCGACGTGTTTCTTTAGTGAGTTATCGATTTTATAGCAGTTTTTAGTATAACCGTTATATATGGTGTAGGCGTGGCTTTTATACAATTTCATCCATTTTCACATTGTGTAATAAAGTGCTAGTGGAAAATGTTTTCAGTAAGTTTGGTCAATATTCCCGAAATATCTACGTTAAACTTATTCGCGGCGTATTCACTATGTCCACTTTTAAAAAGTTTTCAAAACAACAAATAGGAAAAAGTGATGCACTCTAGTGGAATATGAAGGATCTTTCATTCTAGGTAAACATTTTTAATTATTGTGGAGATAGTATGTTAATTGATAAGGAAGGCTGAAGGGTTTAATTTTTCTGCACGCCAAAGTTATAGATAACTGGAAAAATGTGGTTCTCGCCTTTATCCACAAAACCAAACGGAAAGAAATTTCGAAAAATATTTTGAAAATTAGTAGTTTTTCTTCAGTACATAAATATCCAAACATATAGGTTCGTTCTCTGTTCAGAGATGTTCTTTTACATAATTTCTTTAGACATAGCTCATCCAACGTACTCTTGCTGCATAGCATATTGAGACTAAAAACTCGATTTAATAGAACTGTGAGGTATATTAGCAGAATCAAAAGCTTGTGCTCTAATCCACACATATTGCGGCATTACTTCGGTGATCGATTGCATTCTTTTTTACCAATTACCTGTCGGGTTGCCAGCACTTTAAACTGAAACCAAGGTTCAAGAACGATACCAAAAAGTGCTAACCGATAATTTGAACCCGTTCCTTTCATTCAAAAAAAAAAAAAAAAACTAACTCTTGACTGAAACCGAAATAAAAAATTGCCTTCTGATATCTTATATATTGCACATTATTTTTTATTGGTTGTCGAAGCAAAGTTTACATATGGAAACATTTTTTAATTGTTTAAAGAAATTAATTAAAGAATTTTCCTTATTTATTGCATTTTCTATCTTATTTAAAATAACATCTGAATATAATTTATATGTGTCTATACTAAATGCGGATGGTTCTCTCGCTCTCCTTCCGAATTCCTTTTATTAGACTTCTGACATCCTTCCTTACTTTCGTAGGTGTCCCTGCAGATGTTTTCTTCTCTTGTTTCCGACGATCCTCTTCTTCCCGCATTTCGACAGTGTATGTAGAAAAACTTAGGGAGTTCCCGCTTGGTCGTTGATGTGGGGTGCTCGTAGAGATATCACTTTGTATCCTCATTCTCAATATGTTTTACGAAATTTGTTTTTATAATTTAAAAGGTTCTTGAGATGATGGTTAACGTGCTTTTTTGGGGGAACTTCTCCGATAGCTACTTGAGCGTTCAAGTTCTCAACTCTAACTGAGCTTAACTTGCCATAAGCGTCGAATTTATACCCTCGAAGCAGGTAAAACACGTAACGCAGGTAAAGTCAATTTCTATAGAATACCAAAAAGCCATTAGTTAAGACGGGGACCTTTATTAGATATTGTAAATAAAAAAGAAAGGCCTAGCTTGCCTATGTTCTTCAAAATTGTTTTTGAAGAAAATCTGTTTTTAAAAAGTAAGGAAAGGCTAAGTTCGAGTGTGCCCGAGCATTTTATACTCTCGCGATTTGTGAGGCCCAAATGAAAAAACTTTGCATTAAAAAATGTTGGAAATGAATCCAAAACTTAATATTCGAAGAAATTTTTATTGGATTACAATCATATTTGGTATCTTATTAACTTATATTATAGGCCATAGACTCACTTAGTTTAATTACTACTTTTTCTTCATATACCCAAATTAGTAAATTTAGCCCCTTTGATTGAGTTTATTTCAACCGTTACGTGAACGATAAATAGCAATGATAAACAAACAACCGTTAGGTGAACAAAACTGAACTAAAGATCTTTATTGATCTATCATTGTGACATTGTCTTTGAAAATGAAACGAATTCAATGATGTGACATTTATTGATCTATTTGTGTCTAATAAGACGCCACTAAATGAGCCATTGGGTTAAACTTGGAAAGTGTGGGTTTTTAGGCACGACTATACTCGTTCATATAATTTTAGCAATATTTATACAAAAATATATATAAAAATACACTCACATATTAGCTGACATTACTTTACAAACCTTCGTTAGTTCTAAATTTAAATCGTGTAGTACGTAGTAAACATATGTACGTATGTGCCAATGTGAGTTTTGACAACATATTTTGAGTTGTGAACGCTCGAAGTTGTATAGTTAACACATCGAATTAATTGAGTAAACAAATAGAGAAAAATTAAAAAACCATAAAACTTATTGTCGTTTGTCAATAAAAATTAGTAGAGTTAGAAAAATAAACAAATATTACTTGAAATTAATTTTTAAGTATACTACCTTCATGTGGTTAACCTTTACATATGTATGCATGTACGTACTTAAGAAAATATACCCCAGAGCGCGTTCATACACGAATACTTGTTGACAAGAATCGCAGTTTGTTGGTGACGGGGCGAAGAGGAAAGAGATTTGTGAGAAGAGAGAAGAGATTTGTGAGAAGAGAGAAGAGATTTGCAAACAATTCGCTGCTAAGTAGTTTGGCATTCCTTTTCATTTTGAAATTCTGTCCACGATGGCAATTGCGCTCGGTTTTAAATGAATATTTACAATATGTTCTGAACTTTGAATTTTATCATCTACTTTTTCTATGTAATATGCAAATATGTATACATATATGCATAATATAATAAATATATTTCAGAAAATAGTGAGTAAGAATAAAAATTAGCTAATGAAAAATATTTTTTTGTACAAATAAATAAGAAAATGAAGCGTAACGAGATTTGAGAATATAATATGAAAAAGAATGCAGGAAATTGCTCTACTCGAGTTGCTGGACTTGAGTCGCCCGCTGAATACGATGCGCAACACCAAAAGAGAATTTCCCGATAATGAGCAGCAAAAGTTTGAGATAAGCTCGAACCATGTATTTTGAATAACTCTTCAGGTTATTTTGACAATGCGTGTACCAACTTTTAGTTTTGTAGTTGTAGTTCTGATGTGAGAGAACAGAGAGAAGTAATTGGGTGTTAAATTGTATGCACCGCAAAGTATTTTTTCAATTTTCACGAATTTTTATATGAAGTAACATCCAACGCGAAAATTTTTGAACATCCAACGAGAAAAAAATGTTATAAGGATTTTTCATACTGATACCCTTGTAGCATTTACATATATACTACCCAATAACACAATATAATAATCAAGGTATAAAAAATTTATATTATTGGGTTGTTCGGAAAGTCATTTCGTTTTTTTTGGGGAACATGAAAGACAGTTTTCGTATAATGAATAAATATTTTATTAAATTATATATTGGCCATTCTGGTCCAACACCTTTTGCCATCTTTCTGGCAGTAACATAATTCCCCTCTCATAAAAGTTTTGGTCCTTGCTGGCAAAAAACTCGTCCAGGTGGTTTTTGACATCTTCATTTGAGGTAAAGGTTTTGCCATCCAAAAAATTTTGCAGGGACCGGAACAAATAGTAGTCGGAAGGCGCCAGATCTGGAGAATATGGTGGATGTTGCAGTACGTCCCATTCAAGCTGTAAAAGTTTTTGGCGAGTGACCAAACTTGTGTGAGGTCTCGCATTATCCTGGTGGAACACTACACCCTTCCTGTTGATTAATTCGCCTCTTCTCTTTAAGTGAATCATTCAATTTCTGATGACAATAGACTTCTGAATTAATCGTTGTATTGTCCGGCAAAAGCTCAAAAAACAATATGCTCAATTACTTAAATGCTTAATAACATCGAACCCTTACAATTAAGCCTAACAACTAACTAATTATGGACGATCTAGATAATAAACCATAACGAATATCCAGTGGTGGCCAGAGAAATGGTACCACTTTAATAGGGTGCTTTATGATTTTAGTTCATTAATATACTGTGGCTTTAGTAATCCATTTCGAGAATTCTATTTTTTGCCAGGATGATTTTCTGAAGCCACTGTAAGTCATATAAATATAATATACATATCAGATTGTTTCGAGTGAACTTATGGTAAAATGTTTAAAATTTTCCTATGGATGACATCTAAAAATATTGTAAACACTCAAGAAACTATTAGTTACTTTTCGGATTTCTGAGAAAGGATTCTAAAAGCGTTCATAACCATCCTGGGATTTTTATCACATTTATTATGGAGTAGAAAATAGTTGCTAAGATTAATCCGAATTCATAAGGCCTTAAGTTGTCTTCGATTCGCCAAACCTTGTAGATTGGTTTATTGAGAAAGAATTGCCAACACTCATTTAAAAAGAGTTTGCAAATGTTCAAAAAAATGCGACTAATTAAATTTTACACAGCAAATCTCAGAAGAGGAGTATTTTTTAAAGGACTGTATCTATTATAATATAAAATAATATATTCTTGAAAGCATTAATAATAGCAGCATTAGCCGGATTCTCTTGTAAGCCAGTGGCAAGATCATATTTAAAAAGTACAAAATGCTTATATGTTCATTGAGAAAGGTAAAAATAACCGACTTCAGATGTAATATTTTTGGGTAAACTACAATAAATAAAAGGGAGCTTTCAAACAACTGCAGCCATATGCTAGACACCTGAGATATATCAGTGTTTTTATTTGATTTGATTATTCTATAGTCAACGATAGAGAGATTCATTTTCAGCTATTTTAGAGGAAATGGTCTAAGTTTTGGAAAAACTTATGCAATTAATCAAAAATATCATCCATGGCTTGAAAGAAAGTTTGGCAGAAATTCTCTTAATTCAAGATTTATATGTTTGTAAAATTTCTTTTACAATTTGTCCATGGATCTTACTACTCAACCGTAGAAGTAACTTCCCAAAGATTATAGAATTTTCTAGATTTAAATTAAAGTGTATTTTAAAGCGGCTTATTTCTAATTTCCAAATATATTGAAGTTCGGCTCTTATTTCATATACTTTATCGAAGGTAGACAAACAGTATGAATTTCTATGTGGACCGTTAAATGAGAGAATCAGGAAAGCCAAACCTTCTAAGTTTAATCATATGGCATAATTATGATTCCCAGTTGGAACTTAGTGCAATATTCACTACTATTTTGAAGCTGTTTACAAAACCTCAACTGTCAGCAGCATCACTGGGATTTTCCAATATTAAACAACTTAGCGGTAGACTATATTAAATTCAAATAGTTGAGCAAACAACTTTTGTTCACTCATCACTACGGCTATGCCTTTAGCACTACTCAATTGTTCAAATAGGCACTTATATGTATATCACAATATCCACTAGAGCAGCAGTCGCTGGATCCGAATGTATTGAGCATATGAATACCACTCGGTGAGCTGTGCGTTCAAATCCCGTAGCGAAAAATATTCAATTTCTTAAATAAGTTTTTATATTAGTGGTCACTAAAAATTAGGCTAAGTAATGTAAAAAAACATACATACCTAAGGAAAGAAACTCGGCCAAACAACTTGCATTTTTTTACTGTGTGAATTCTTAGTACATGTACCACAATCCCTTTATATGGAAGCCCCTTACCGTACTATCTTATCAGAGTGTATTTGAACACTAACGCAATGAATCGATAGTGAAGTGCTCAGATAACTGTGAAAACGTTATTACTAAATATAAACGTTATTGTTTGTTGTAGCTACACTAAGGTTGTTTTTAAATTTGTTGGCTAATTGTAGCTTTCAGCTGTAACGCTTATCACCTATCAACTATTGTTGTTGTTGAAAGCACATCTCCCACTTTAGAAATCGATCAATTGAGGTGCTAATAGGCAGTACAAGTGACCGCATTGGACGTGGAAGTAGTGACGGAAGGTTTCGGACATACTCGGTTTCAACACATCTCAGAATATTAGTCACGGTAACTAGGATTCATAGCAGAAATATCAAACTGCATAAATTTGTTCGAAGACAATAAGAAGTAAATATGTCTGTGGATGTGGATGCGGAGCGATCTAAGCAAGCGCCAGCGTTTGATGATGTCGATTTCAGCAGCGGCTTCGAGACGCAATACCTGCAGGAATACCGCCCATCAAAGGTGGTGCGCCCGGCACCGCCCGATCCAAGTTTGGCTTGGTATCGTGATACCGTAACGGTGCTGGTGGTTTGCTTTCTCTTCGTGGTGCTCATGACCGGTTCCGTCATTTTGATTCATTCGGTTTTCTCCGCTGACCCCACAACTGTGGTGCTCTTACTGTTGGCCTATTTCGCGGTAGCGCTCTTCTTCATTTGGTTAGAGGTGTTTAGCAAGAATTTGCGTTAAATGTTAACTAAGTGAAGTCTCGGAGAATTTATAAAAGAGAATGTGTAAAGCAATGCAATGCGAAAAGAATCATACAAATCAAGTGTATTGTGTAAAATATGTAAATAACAATTATGAGTGCATACATGCATGTATATATATATATTATTTTTAATCGTTTATTATTGCCTGATAATACTATATGGATATGATGATAAATTAAAGTTTTCATTGTACTGGAAAAATGTATTCAATGTGTGTTTTTTGAATCAGACGCTTTTCTTGTTTTCCGCCTCAGCTTTGACGGAACTTGAAGAATCCCATCACCAGGAGTAATACTATAGCTAAATTGTAGATCACACAAAGCACGACACCAGCGTTTGTCCAGTTGCGATACCAAGGCAGCGGTGGCTGGCGGAAAATCGAAGGCCTATTTGCTATGTCTGCGAGTGTTTTCTTTGCTCCCTCAGCTGAAGGCGGAGGCTCAATGTCGACTCTTGTGTCTTCCGTTAGCATATTATTTGTCAGCAACTGTACTTTACAGACTGTGTTGGCGATTGTGTGATTGCGGTCAAGGAGATTTGTGCTTGTAGAGATTTCGCTAGGTAACATTGTGCCTGAATCGTCAATGTGTACATTTTCACAGTTATCCAGGAGAACTTCTGCTGATTTGCTGAAATTAAATATTTTTGATATAAATAAAATATAAAAGGGATCAATGAAAACTAATAGCTATTACATTTGTGAGACATGTTATAGTACACGAGGCTTTAAAACTGCCCTCAAACGTCTAATGGATTAATACATAACACTTTTTGTTTCTTTTAAGGAGATCTCCTTAAATCGATTCTCTGTGCTGCCAAAAACTATTTAAGTACGGATGAAAAGACCATCGCGCATCGACGAAGCGAAGCAAATTGGATTTTAGACAATTCGCCAGGTTAACCTGAGGTATGACATCCGAAATATTTCTACCGTAGTCTAGCGAAAGCTGGAGGGTTGAGGAGAAAGTGTCTAGATGTTTCTACCTCACCTTCCTCATGATAACTTTGACAACTATGACAAAAGGCAATCATCAATGGTTTTAGCCCCTCCGTATGTATGCCTGCGGAGAGTGTCCGGTTTGAACTCCAACTATTGCTCCAAGATAAATCTCGTTGGGAGAAAGTAGTTGAATGGACCTCTTGCGCTCTTGGGCCTTCCTCGTAGCCTTCCAAGTGTTGGTTTTCGACCCATGCTCATGCGTGGCCAGAGCCAGCGCTGGAACGCTACGCGCCAATAGGGCTCCGACCCGTTCCGATTCTGATCCAATTGGAGTCTGGAAACCCTTTCTTGCGTTCGCATTTCCTTTGTAGTATCTAGCATTTGCAAGCCAGGTGCTCAGAGAAGTCTATTTATGAATTATTTTTAGACAATTGATAGTACGGTCAAATGCTAGTATTGCCGCACTGCTATTGAAGAAAATGCTTTCCTCCTTTGAAGGAAACGTAACAGTTCTACTAATTAAATAAAATATAAACCAAATTCAGTATATGACAGTTTCCTGACATCTTTATTGCACAAGCCCCCTTTCCCCACACCCTCCACGATACGAATATTCCATAAACCCTGATTGGTTTAACTATGTTTCATATAAAAGGCCAGTTTTGCTTATAGGCCTCAATTTTTTCCAATATGGCAATCTGCAGCAGCAAAAGGCAACTGAAAGCCTTGAGATCACTTCATTTTATTACCTAAAATAACGATTTTTTTTTTGAATTACGATAATTATCACATTGAATGAATTGAAAATTACATACGATGTTAGCTTCGAAAAAACTTAAACGGAATGTCCACTTTCAGATAGCTATCTGTCGGTTTAAATTTAATTTGTTATGTTAATGGTAAATTTGTTTTTGTTTTTTATTACCGAAGATTTAAATATACTGAAATTCCTTACTGTCGTATATCCTCCCTTTCAGTTTTTTGTTCCGTTATGGGAGAAATCAGTTTGTAAGGGGAGGAACGAATTACAATTATTTTTTTTAAAACGTATCGTTCGTTTTATTGAATAACTTTTGCAGTAATTAATTGCTTAAATATTGTGCATTTTTATGTAAAATATTTTCACAAACCCTCTTGGTTTCTTTTGAAGATTTCGAACACGTTATATTCTCACTTACTCCATCAATAGGCTTTTCTTTCTGGTGATAGTTAAGTTTAATTCCTTTATAAAGGATGTTGCGTTATCCAAACATAAATCACAAATTTCCTTCTTTCAACATCCAGGGAAACAGCAGCTAAAATTTCTTTTTTTTCCTGATTGTTTTGATTTAGTAATTGACATTTTTCGAACTGTATTCTTTGTTCGCTTTGTACTCAACTTTTGTTTTTATATTTTTGATTGTTTTTTCTAAACTGGATATCACAAACTTCAGCAACAGAACTCAGGAAATTGGTATTTGCTTAATAGACTATTTTAAAATTTTTTAACTTGCTCCAAATATTAAGTATAATTTCTCACCAATTATTATATCATGAATTATTATTGTTGACTCAATAAATGTATTTAAAAAAAATTCTTTACCTGGTTTTCTTCTTCATTTTCAGTAAATATGGGGTTCCGAACTACAGCACGTCACTTGAGAAACTGTTGTGGCACAGTGAAATGTTGAACTTAAGTCCTGTGTAGCCAGAATCTGAAGCGAATAGCAAAGTGACTTCAAAATGTATGTGTATACAATATATGTATGTATGCTTTTATGTATACACTTCTATGCAAAATGAATGAATGGACACATATAAACAGAAAAAACAGTAAACAATAAATATGCATATCAAAACAAAAGTTGAATAATTAATAAGCAAATCTAAAAATTGTTTACACGGCGTATTTTGATAATAACAATGCTTGGTATATTAATGGACATGAGGTCTTTCAAACAATTTTGAGCCGCATGAAACTGGAGATGTGAAATGTGAGCGATGCTTTGGGAATAATTGCATTTGGAATGTAAAAAAATTTTAAAATGCATATGTATATGTACATATATATAATTGTATTATATTATATACGACAATATGTAAAGGTTGTGACCACCTCAGTAAGTACCAGATATTTTATAGTTTTTCATATAACATATGTAAGTATTGGTGTTCATTGAGAAATATTTACATGGTGGTCTATACCACTCTGATTCTGCTGTTGCTGTGATATATAATTTTAGAATTTTTCGGCGTTCTCAAAGCCTGCCTCTCTACGACGAGGTAAAAATAATCATTGTATATTTGGATCTTTACATTTTTTGGCCTATACTCTCTTTTCAATTATTTTTAATGATAATAATGCATCGTTCACTGTAATAGTACCTTGATTATAAAGTTTCAGGAATGACCACGGTGTTGCTCTCTCAGTCACTTCATAAAAGTTAAATTTTTCGTTAAGTTGCCACTTCTACTTTTGCTATTTTTACCAATCTTACTGACACAGTTTGATATTTGTAAAGTTACGTCGAAGTTACGACGTTGAATGCATCTATCTCTATGTGTTTTTAATTTTCAAAATGGAATTGTTTTTGTGTGAAAAGAGGATTCAATGGTGCAAAGACTCTGGAGGTGTTAATGAAGTATTTCGGCGACGATACTCTCCGTAATCGTAGTCCCGTAAGCCCCCGAAATCGTAATCGATGGGACACGCCAATGAGCCAAGACCGAAAAAACCACAAATTTTTCAGTTGACAAAGAATGTGATGTTCATTGTTTTCATAGATTACAACGGCATTGTGTATCCTGAATTCTTACCAAAAGACCAGACTGTCAACAAAAAAAATTTTCAAACCGAAAACGAAACCTTCAATGGATTAAAGTCATATTTGGTATCATATTAACTTATATTGCGAGTCGTAGACTCAAGTACTTTCCTTACCATATTTTGCTTCGAGTCCGAGGTATTTATATTAAAATCGACCAAATTAACTCACAGGAAGTATAAGCGATACAAATTCAACCAAAGTGGCTTAATTAAAATTTAAATACATGAGAAAAATGTCAACCAGAGAAAAGGAAATCATTAAATTAGGAATAAGGGGCTTAGACCATGGTCTAGACCGATTTCTTTCATAATTAGCGCGAAACCACATTATGGTTAAGAAAACATATCCACTTAATTTCATTAAAATATCATACATTTTGACCAAAATAAAATGTTTAAAGTCAGCTGGAAAGTTGGGAATCATTACATTGTGTGTATTTGGGCTAAGAGAAGGCCTGGACTGATTGCATTAACTTTTGCCAATACTCAAGTATATTAGAGAACCTGCTTCCACATAATTTTGTAAAGATAACTCACACAGTGACCGATATCCGGCGTAAAGTCTGCTAGAATAACGAAAATCGTTATGTGTAGTATGTATGTGAGGGCTGGAGTAATTCGTTCACGGATTTCACAGATTTTAGGTATTAAACCATGGTCCAATCCAATATTATTCATTCACTTAATTTTGCTGAGATGCCTTACATACTGGCCGATATATAGGTATAAAGCCAACCGGATGTTTGGAAATCTTATGTTAGGTAAATGACTGCTATGGGGGGTATTGCCCGATTTTATCCATTTTAGGCACATGGACACACTGTTATTGGAAAGAGACGCTCTCTGAATTTCACAGGGATAATTCATATATTGATCGAAATATATGGTGGTATAAAGTCTAAGTGGGGGGCTGAAATTCTTTATATTAGGTATATGGGGGCTAGGGGAAGTATTTACTCAATTTTCCCCATTCGTCACACATTTTATTGTTACGAAAAGATACTCCTTGAATTTCATTAAGATGTCTCATGGATTAACCCATAGTTTCGGTAAAAAGTTAGATATAAACATTTCTAAATACCACTAAATCTTGAAGGCACTATTTGAGGCAGCCGTTAAGATTATATATTATTCAGAATGCCAAACTTCGCATTATCAGGTTATAAAAACTTCTTCCTGGAAGCATAGAAGACGGTACTGAAATATCTTGGAGGGTTGTTGACATATCTTTCACAATGTTCACACTATTCGTAAATAAATTGGTTTAACTTAGTACTCTAAGGTGTTCCATAGTTAGGTCATAACCAAATACGTAATTCACTCCATTAGATCAAACCCTCGACTGTATCTTTGTCATGGAAAAACTTGTCACTAAATATATCGATTGCTGGTGAGAGGCGATCTTAAATTAAAATTAATTAGTTTAATTAAAATGTACCTTGTAAAAGGACAAGCGAAACTAAAGAGCAAAATCAGCACAAAGCTCTTCTCTCTAAGCAGTTCCTGCTGTGTTGCTTTCGCCGAAATCACCCCTGCAGTCACCTGCTCCGAGCGGAACCGCGTCCTGGGAACATCAAGAGGACATTCCTACACTACGTCGATGTTGTCCAACCATTTACCGACCAAACTCCGGACGCGGCTAAATTCCGACAAACACTGAACGCCATCCACAGTGAAGCTAACAACACCTTCATCGACTCAATCTCAGTGAATGGCGTCCTGAGTCCAACCACCACCCATTGCAGAACAATAGCTCAAGTTGCCGCGCGAAATTAGAGGGACACTCGCACAACTTCGTTCTGGATACTGTTGCAGGTTAAACTCCTACCTATCCAGAATTGACCCCGCCATAGCTAACCTATGCCCTGAATAGAACGAGTCCTGACATGACACTAACTACCTCTTTGAAACCAACTCACTTAAAACCCCTTTCCTTTTGGTCCGACCCCGTCGAAACAGCTCGTTTCCTACACCTGCCGTTTAGTGAACTAGATGACAGTTAGTTTTCGCTCTTGCTCCCAAACAGGGTCTGGATATTCGCTACAACAACAACGAAAAGAAAGTCGGTCCACAAAAGCAATTTTTATAAGTGTAAGTATGTAGTTGCTATTGTTAAGTTTTGAGTCTAACTCTGAACGATTTCCCACGGAAGCGGAATATCGGTAACTGCTAGAACCATCGAAGAATCATTTTCCTGGTAGGTATTAGGATAATTTATTTGGGATCTCAACATCTCTCATCTCTATTAATTTATATAGTACAGAAATTAGGAACAAAGTAGGGAATTACCAGAGATTTTACTCTTTTTTAGGAATCTGTTCGTAGTGGCGACGCATAAAGTTAAATGCGGAACGATTAATTTTTGAGCTTTTCGCAGTGGGTCTACAACATAGGCAAAAACTTTGAAAAGTCCGATAGCAAGTAGCCCAGTCATCACTTGGATAAATAATGTCGCAACTTCGCATAAGAGAGAACCAATTCGCACAGCTACTCAGTCCCAACACAACAACAAATATTTGCACAATGAAGCTATAACATATTAAAACTTTATTCATGTTATTATCAAACTTGCGACTTGAGCTTTACCTTGGTTTTTCAAGCGTTGAGCACTTTTAGGTTTTAAAGAATAAGGACACGGAAAGCACGATTTCAATTTTTAGATTTTTAACAACGCGAGATCTCGCATTTACTTTTCACAAGAAAGATTAAGTTTTGAGCCTCTAAAACTTCTGTACAACCATTCCGCGAAGTTGCACGTTCAAAACTGACTCTGAGATGAGAAGCAAATCAAAATTGAATAGAAATGTTTTAACAAAATAAGAAAAAAATGAATTGGCTAATAAAAGTGCGAGCCGCAAAAGCCTCACTTTTTATAAAACTTTTAAGCCAGTCTTGTTTTATAATTCACGTTCCACAAAAGAAGTGATAATTGAAGGCACCGATTGCCACAAACATGTTAAAAAGCCAAGTTTAAATTTAACTGAAATGTATATACATATGTATGTATATATCTACATATATTTGTATACGTAAATATTTGCAAGTGTAATATTACTACGTAGTTTGAAGTGTATATGTGTATTTAATATTTGATAAACATCGGAGAACAACATGAAGTGAAGTGTGAAAATGTGAAATGCTAACTTCAGTTGGTGAATAAATACAGAAATACATACGTGCTCTCAAATATGCAAATATTTATAATATATTTACATATATATCTACATAGCCACACAGTCATATATGTACATATGTATTATATTTGAAATGAAAGAATTTTATATCCCATATTTGCAAGTTCTAAAATTATTCTCATTTTGTATTAATTTAAGTGATTCATTGCATTAACAACTATATAATGTGAGATTTATTATTTTGGGCGAAATATAGGGTGTACCAAAAGTTTATGGGTGGCAGAAGTTCCAGGAGACAGGAATCAATCATGATCTGGCCGACCTGGAACTGCAAGGGATCATGTAGAGAGCAGCGGTTCTCACGTCGTAGCTCATTTGGCTCCGTTTGGCTTCCAACAACACCACTAAACAAAAACAAAATATTTTAAGAATAACACGCAAAATTATCACTGCAAACAAATTGACTAGCGCTGGCGCCGTCTGGCTCGTGGTGGCATACTCGAAACTAACGGGACAAAAAATCGATGTCATTCAGTCAATGCTGGCTTACATTGGCTTGCATTCACCTAGCTGTGCAACCGTATTTTTATTATTCCGAGAAGTACATATGTATATGTCATCATTGAAAATTACAACTTCAATGATGTTATTGTGTGGCTCCGGAGTTCAATTTTTTGATCACCCATGATGTAGAGCATATAACAAGCATCATAACTCTCTGCTTTCACCGGTTTTCCTTAAGGGTAGTTTTGTTCGCTGAAGGCATTATTTGTTCCTATTTTTATAATGATCAAAGAGTTTTGCTCTCATAATGTGTACAGAATGGTATATTGTCATGACATAGAACATTCAACAAACAAAAATTCTAATACCCAAAACACAACAGATTAATTGTTCATCCTGAAATCTAGATGTACATACTTCTATTGGATTATCGTATTAGACTCTCACTCAGTTTCCAGTTGTTTTCGGATCCTTGGCCGATGAAATCTTTCGATAGCGCGGCACTCGCTATAGCTATAGCACTCGACTCGCTATAGTGCAGTAATTTTCAGAGAGAATGTCGAGGCTGACATACATATGTCAAATACCTCGATAACGAGGAATAACTTATCTGTCATCTTGGAATGCTAGGACAGAAAATAACGTCAGCTTTTAAATCATACTATCCCATTACCCTTGCCTACAACTACTAATTTGGAGTGAGTAGACACGTTAAACATTTTTACCACTCGAAATATTTGCGCATAATGGGTGTTTTTTAAAATGATCTTCTCATTTTTATAATCTAAAGTATGCTGGAGAATCTCATCTCATCTCAAAAATATTAAACACTCAAAAATGTGCCTAAAACGACAGGGCTCCATTTCGGTTCTAATCGTATTGCCTCACCCATTACGCATAGTGTTAAAAACAAGCTTGTGACTCTCGTGAATTCTATTTATTTATAGCTTTAGCTAGCCGCTTGTGTGCATTTGTTATTATTTTTCAAATTAACATCAATATCCATGGGTATGCATTCTTTCTGCTCACTGCATTTGCATGAACAAATTAGTAACATACTAGGAACATAATTACTTTCAATGTGGCATTAGCGGAAAATTAATTGAAAACTATACTCAAACTAAATTGGGATTTGAGAATTTATGTGCTTTCCTAAAATTAGATAATTTATTGCCAACTAAGCGGCTCAGTCAGCAATGAGTTGATTTGGCAATATGGCGGTTCATTAACCAGGCCAAATTCCAAAGTAATTCGAAAATTTAACATTATTGGAATATTTTGAAGCAAATTTATTTTACTAAACATATTAAATGTTTAACAAACAACTAGAAAATAGTACTGATTCCATGTCGTCTACTTGAGAACCGATGTTATAAAAGAAAGTCATCTTTCGCGAAAGAAAAAAGCTTATTAGTATGTTAGTTGCAGCGTTCTTTTGCAGCTCATTTACAATAAAATACGGATATAGCGAACATATTCTGAACTTGGATTCCGTGAAATTTGTTCGAATCGAAATAAGTTGAGATAGTGATTTTTCTGTTACCGATGAACAGTTTTATTATACAAAATTACTTATTTGAATGCTCGGCCTTAAAGGGCTCGGGATTCCATCCTTTTAATTATCAAATCGAATTGGAATATAAAACAAGTTTGATGTCAAATGCACTAATTTCCGTTCTAAAAAATGTAATCAAAATGCAAGTCCTTCCTCTGTAATATAAAATCAAGATTTAAAAGCTTTTATTATGTGAATTTGGCTTGAAGAAAAAAGTAAAAGGTCTTTCCCTCGAAAACACCCAATAAGTAGTTCGGAAATGTACTTTCTCTTTTCCAGTAATTAATTGTGAAAAGTAAAGTGCAACTATGTGCATGTAAGAAGAAGAAAAGTAATGTGCAAAATGGGTTAAGTGTTGTCTTAGAGGCTCTTGGGAATACCAGTACAAAATTTCTTCTCTTTTAATCAGAGTGCTGTGTAAGTCGAATCATTTTCTGTAAATTTTAGGGATATTGGGACATTTTTCTAGCCTAAATTTAGCTTACTAAAAATTTATTTTGTGTTAAATAACTTGAAAATATGCAGAATATATATGCGTTGAATGTGAATGAATTATTATGAATACGAATTATCACCTTAAGCACGTTGGTATTGGAGTTGGGCGTAATCGCATATCTGCTATGCCCACAAAGTTTATATCGGTCAATATGTAAGATATTTTAGCAAAGTTAATACGTAGAATTTTAATTCGATCTATGATTTTCGCTATTCTAGCAGACTTTATGCGGAATATGTCGGTCAGTGTGTGAGTTATCTTCGTAAAATTGTGTGAAAACTTGTTCCCTAATATGCTTGAGTAATGAAAAAAGTTAGTGTGATCAGTGCAGATCTTCCTCTATCCCAAAAATGCCCTATATAAGAATTCCCGACTTTCCATCTGACTTTAAACAGTTTATGTTGGTCAATATGTGTGATATTTTAATGAAATTAAGTGGATATATTTTCTTCAACGCAATGTGAATTCGCGCTAAATTTGAATGAAATAAGACTAGACCATGGTCTAAGCCGCTTATTCCTAATATAATAATTTTCTTTTCTCTGGTTGACTGCTTCCTCATATATCCGATATATTAATTAATTAAACCACTTTGGTTGAGTTTATATCGCATATATCACTTTTGAGTTAATTTGGTAGATTTTATTATAAATATCTCTGACACGAAACAAAATATAGCAATGAAAGTACATGAGTCTATGGCCTGTAATATAAGTTAATAAGATGCCAAATATGATTGCAATCCATTGACAATTTCGTCGAATAATGAATGTTGAATTCTTCCGCAACATTTTTTAATATAAAGTTATGCCAATACCTGAAAGCATTTCCCCGCCTTTGTTCCTTGCACATTGCGAGAGTATGAAATGTTCGGTTACACCCGAACTTAGCCCTTCCTCACTTGTTATTTTTAAAAACTTCACGACAGTGGAAATGGGTTTATGGAGTGACTTCGTTGTAGACAAAATTTATTTTGGAACAAATTTTCTTTATAGTGTCATTGCATGAAATTTCTTCCGACAGTGGAGCGAGATCAAAGGCGATCTTCTCAGAATGCCGCGTGTATCAGTTCAACATCCGTCTCGCTGTGCTGTTTCTATAAATAAGCGGTAAGAAGAATTTGAAGAATAAAGAAGCTGAAAATCTCATTTTAGCACCGGGGGTTCGACCTACTTTTTTGGCATAATTTGTAATTGTATGGACTATGTATGTATGTATATGTATAATTATTATTAATTATATTAAATATTAAATATATTGATTAATGAAATTCAGCAATATTAAATTTAATTGTAGTTATATAATATAATTTGTATGTTATTAAGAAATTGCTATACATTCAAAACGGCGATTACAAATCGCAGTAAAAACAGTTAATTTGTAACAATGTAAATTATCATTAATTAAAATCCGACGCTTTCGATTGCGCTGAAAATGTGCCAGTAAATGCATAACTCAAGTACTAATTGAATCAAACTGGCGCCAAATTACTACATTGATGACAGAACTTCAAAAAAAAACACTGAAAAATTGAATAACAAAACCGCAATTAAACGCGAAATTTGTTAATAAATGTCGAGTGTCGTATTTGTGTGTCATTAGGAGCATTTCGCCAATAACTTTGTACACGGTGTCACCGCAGTTCACCTGCGAGACTAACTCACAGCCTAGAACACACTCATATAGGCACACAAACATGCAATTGTTAAAGCTTTCCCTTCATATTCATGCAATTTAAGTTCAGCAGACTGCATTGGGCTAGTTTAAGTCGGCGAATTTTGGCTTATTTTGGTTTATTTTGGTTTATTTTGGCTCATTTCGGTGTTTTCCTTTTTTCAATTTGTCGCACTCGAAATTAAATTGAAGCGAAGTTTGTCGCCGGCAGCGCAGCAGCTCGTAAATAATGCCGCTGATATGATCGAGTGAATAGCGGAAAAGTGTCGCTCAGCTAACTGAGGCTACTGACCTCCAACCATTGGCCATATATACTATGTATGAAATTCTGTGGCAAGTGTGCTCAATATTGGTTGCATGGATACCATACATAACTGGTAAACAATTTTTGGATTACGTGGTCCATTTATACCACATTGGAGTACTTACTTGCTCCTCTGTAATGCAGCAATGAATTGAAGAAAGTCTCGAATATATATTTTCTTTTCTTGTACTAAACTTTTGAATTGAGGGACAAAATGTAGTCGAAAGTAATTTAGTAATCGTAGTCTGTTGTTACGAAGAGTTGTATTTTGTATGTATTGTGGTTAATTTCGGACTACTCTACCTATGCGGAGTACTCCCAATTTTAGTACGTCATGTCATATATACAAATATATTTGGGGTGTTTTCTCAGAGTAAAGAATTTTCTAGGGGGTTAGTTGTCAAACCAGCTGTCAAAGTAACCACATTTGTTTGACACTAAGCTCAGGAAATTTTGGAAAATGCCTTGCAGAGGCTTACATTGGAACAATGTTTAAAAATCTTTTAAAATTATTGCCAAAACTCGGGTTATATGCAGCAAGCTTACATTTAGATTCAAATTACCGTCAAATTATCTTCAACGGTTTTTGGTTGACGAATATTTAAATTAGCATTATCCTCACAGTCTGGAAAGCGAAAAATTGTCAGCAAACTCTTCAAGGTACGTTGCATCCAGAAAACGTTACTATCAGGTGTGGTTTGTGCGCCGAAGATACTACTCGTCCATACTTTTGGGGATTGAAGATAAAGATTTACCGTTTATGGTGAGTCATACAAAGAAATTACTGACGGTTGTTTCACTTTCCAGATCGATATCAATCTTCTAAGTCCTAAATGATTCCAGTCATGCTCGGCCTGACATACAGCTCTGCAAACGATACTTTTTTTGAGAAGTACCTTTGGTGATCGAATTATATAGAGAAGTGGGCCAACTAGCTTATGTGATGTGACACCTTTATGCCATTTCCTTTAGGTGGACGTCATCCAAGGCCTCTGTCGACAAATCTACTACGACCTAACTATGGAAACTAACATTCGGCATATTATGGATGAGAAAAATTGGGCTATCCTGGAAAATGTAGCTCAAAATTGGACATGGACAAATTCTGGGTGGCAACATTCCCGAAATTCCGTTTAAATACTAAATGTCCTAAAATTTACGAACAAATAGAGTGTAACTGTCGACAATTTCATTTGTTTTTCCGTGTTTCCTTCGAAATAAGAGTTCTGTAATTTTGAAAATCTCACCCTTTATATAAAGATAAAGCCACTGCCGAAACTCTTTGTTTGTGTTGCTGGTTTGGCGTGAGTCCATATGCAAGCGTTGCATTTTCTGAGAGTTATGGTCAAGTAATGACATTTTTTAATCATTGTCGTAAATTTTAAGAGCCGCACGTGACCCTAGTCATTCTGCAGTTCTAGTTCACGCTGTTGGATAGCATTTTTTCATTCATACATGCGCTCATTGTACGTATGTATGCTGTATATATTATATATGGCATGTATGTGTATAATATGAAAGCGTGGACAGAATATAAATAAATGGCGCTTGTTGTCATTTTGTATATTTTATCTTTTAATTAACTCCATTCCAAATGCGAATTTTTTACAGTTATTGCTAACATTTGCTAGTAAAAACAATTGCTACAGAAAAAGTCGGTTTATTGAGTCCATGATGATGATGACAAAACAATGGATTCTGTTTAAATTTTTTTTATTTTGTTTAACACCGCGTTTCAGTAGATTCACAAACATATGGAAGTCAAATATCGAAGTTTATGCCAATTAGAAATAGCAATTGTAGACCAAGACGCAGTTTTCTTAGATAACAGTAGATAAAACGTTGGAACATCGGATAGTAATACGCGAAAATCGAACCAATCGTGGTCGACTTTCTGCTCCTATGTAAATTGAAATTGTCCGTAATCAAGTTTTAGTTACCGGGAGTCAATTTGGTGAAAAATCCTTATGAAAAATCTTTGGATATATACATTGCTTACGTTGACTTTTGTAACATACTAGTTTAATAGTTTTATGGTATATATTAAAAAATATATACTATATTAAACATACTAGTTTAATACCATCACTCATAGGTAGGTTAGGCATAATATAATCTATAGAAATTGAGTTTACCTCTCAATAAATATAAATAGAGAACAAATCAGAATTATAAATGGTCCAACCATCACATACTTCAGTGTTGGGGCGATATTAAGCATTCTTTTTACCATAACCAAACCTCCTCAAATCTCAAATATCAGACATTCGGTGAGCCAAAGAAGCATCGCCTTCGTTACTTCTATCAGTACAGCTTGTTATGGACTGAATTGTATATTATAACCCAATTGTATTGTTTTTCTCTTATCAAGCAAATTCTGTTCTACCCCTCTTGAATTTTTGTTTATATAAGTTATCGACGATATGAATAAATATTTGTACATTTCTGCTCATTCGTGTTGCGCGTCTCCGTATTATACAACAGAACGTGCCTCTAAGTTTTAAATCTCCATCAACATCACCGATGTAGTTACAGATTTATCATTGTCTGCCACTTTCAGAATTTTTGACTTCTTTTTAAGATGAATTCGAGTTCACTAGCTTAAAAAATTTCAAATGTTTTAGAAATTTTAGTTTTCGGATCTATTAGTAACTGTGATATATAAGGCTGGTTCTACACACTATCGCCTAGACTTTCATTATACCAATTGATAATAGAAAGGGTTTCATTGTTTTGAAATACAGTATTTTTGACAGGATATATTTCAGTTACAGCAAATGAGGAGAAATGGAGAAGATATTTACTTCTTGTGATGTTCGATGTTACCTTAGAGTTTAAGACTTGGTTCGGCTATTTGGGAAAACTCTTTAGTTTTCCATTATTTTCCACTCCCACAATTAAGGTGATATTTGAAACTGATTTAAATCAGGGTTCAACATTTAAGTCAATTATTATGCAGCTGACGGTTTTAATTTGATTTTTTCATGCTAATTCGAAATCTGTTTTGATTTTTATTTTCCAAGTACAGAGGGAAAAAAAACTAATATACTCTGTTGCCAAATGTTGCGATAGTAAAAAGTACACATTTACAAAGTACAAAGTTTTGAGTACATCTACAGTAAAAGAATCTTTCGATTCTTTTTTGATGATTTCGATTCTTATTTGAATATGTTATGGAAACATCAGTATTTGTTTGTTTAGAAAATAATCCGTTCATCATCATAGTCCCCTAAAGTTAATCGGATTTCAACAGGTGAGTTGTGGTATCTGCACATTAGACAGAGACTCTTTTATTAAAGCACATAACAATTCCCCCTTGGCTTGAAATGGGATCTTAATATTGACACTCAAGACATTTCGGTGGAAAACGGTTTGAAATATGTACTCAATTTGAAAATATCAGGTATTATCTTCATATCACCATTAAAGCCCATAAACGTTGTTGCACACACTTTATAAACTACTCCTTGTTGTATCTCAATGACAAGATACGTTTTTCAGAATGATTCGGGTTATAGGTGTGCCTTAATGTTCGTTTATATAACACAGAGCTGCTATTTCTCTTCTTTTTAAACATATTGCATCAAAATTGTTATCTCAAATATTTACATTTGAACAAATGAAACACGTAAAATTTCTAAAAAAAGCAACTGGAATGTTGCAAATAGGCCAAACGAAGTGGTTTTGTTTCTGTTTAACGACCACAACTTCAAATGCCTAAATACCTGAGTGCTTTTCAATGCATTCCTTGTGAATACAAACATTTTTTTGTGCCGCATTTAATTACACGCAATTAATTAATGGAATTTTAATTGAAATTTCCTTGCAATTTATGAGCATTCAAGTAAAAAAACACCCCACACATAAACAAACAATATATTATATTTCTCCCCCACATACATATATTGGACTGTTTGTATGCTCCCTGCAGTGAAATCGACACTGTAAGTACAGCGAACTATATTTTTGCATGCGCACAATTACTATCTGCTACATCGCGGCCTCCAACGGAGATGAATGTCAGGTTTCTATCAAAATGAAAAAAAAAAAACAAAATCTAGTTTTCAAAAGAAATGTGCACATTTTGATTTATTCTTAATATATTTATTCTTAATATATTTATTCAGCTATTTTTATACCGTTAATATCAATTAAACTAGCACATTGTTATATTTTTTTGTAGTTGCTAAGGTTTTTGTGTTTTTTTTTTGTGCCCAGACAATTTCCACTAAATTTCTAGTAGTGAACTATTATTTTTCAGCCTGTTTGGTTTCGGTCAAGAATTTCTCGTTCCAGTAAATTTTTTCAGTCGGCGCAGCTATTCTAGTTCTTGACTAGAACATATCTGACTAGTACGTTTTAGTGCAGCGCTTACTGTATGTAACAATATTTATTTATGTATATACGAGGGCGGTCCAAAAAGTGCTTAGCCTTGCTGCCTGTGGAACGGCGTGTGGCAGCATGGGTGTCGCGGATTTCAGAAAAATGGAAAAAGAGTAATATCGGTGAAAACAATCCATGATCTCGTATTGGCAGATCATCCATGGAGACTGTAGCTGAGACATTAGGCATCTCGAAGGACCGCATAGGCCATATTCTTCATGAAATATTAGGCATGAGAAACTACCGGTGCGATAGATGCCGCATTTGTTCACTCCGGACAACAGGCGCAATCGTGAGACCACTTCGCAGTAATGGTTAACGCTGTTAAAACGTAATCCGCAGAAGTTTCGCGTGTTTTCGTGACCTTTGACGAAACATTGATACACTGGTGCACACCGGAGAGTAAGTAGCAGTCGAAACAATGGACTTAATATGGTGAAGCTGTTCCGAAGAAGATGAAGACTGCCTTATCGGCGAGAGAGGTCATAGTCGCCGTTTTCTCAGTTTCACATGGTATGATCTACATCGAGTACCTGAAAAAGGGTCAAACGGTAATAAATCGTCACTATGAGTGTCTATTCGATGCCGAATTGCAGGAACCGGCCCCATTGGCTAAGAAAAAGCGCTTTTCCAGCATGCCACCGGCTCACAACTCCCCTGTCGCTGCGGCTGAAGTTCGGACTCGTGCTTCTTCTTTTCGTTTCCAAACTTGAATAAGTCCCTCAACGAACAAAGTGCCGCCACGAAGTCCTACTTCGCAGGCTTTCAGAAATGTATTTTAAAGAAAGAAGACTATGTTGAGAAATAAATCGCCATTTTTCCAAAATTTATGCTTTTCTTTTGTAGGCAAAGTACTTATCGGATCGTCCTCGTTGGAACAATTACGAAATAATTTTTCAAAATATATTATTGCTTTACTTTGATATTAATGTGTTTGTACGTGGTTTTTTCCGGAATTAATGATATTGTTAATGTGCATATTTGTCTTTTGCAAGTGTTTGCGGTTATTTAGTTGTATATTTATGTATGTATGCGTTTATGTACGTGTGGATTACTGTCAGCTTCTATGGCGCATGCATATTTAATTATTTTATTATTATCATTAATTTGCCAAATAATTGTACACATTTTCACACATATATACAAACAAACATATAAGTATGTACAGATACCGCTCGCATATTAGTATAAAATATGCTATTTATATTTTAGAAATAGCGCACAACAATTGCATTTTGCGATGGCAACTCTTATGCATGACTGTTAATAGTTGAATGTTGAATGCCATGTATTTAGCAACTGTTAATTAACGGTTTTAAAACCGAAAGATGTACATGTACTATAAAAGTTCGCTGATTGTGTTAAAAAAGTATGTAATGCCTCGAGTTCTATGTTAGATATCCTACATTCAAGTTGAGTTGATAATTTCAGAAAGCTCAGTTAGTTTGATTTTTCCTCTTTATAACTGCAATATCTGATAGATAGAACTTCTTAACCATCGGTCATTATAACTCCACGAACGTATAGGCAAACACTTCCTACCTTGTTGATCGCATATTAATTATATTTGACCGAATGCCGCTATTCGTCTCAGCTGCTGTATTAACGGCTTTTCTACTTTTACTATCATTACCAGTTTTAGCTGGGGCTATCACCATGCTTTTAACAGATGAAAATCTAAACACCTCTTTTTTCCCGGTATGTGGGGGGAGACCCTATTTTTTATAAACATCTTGATTTTTTGGAGACCTGAAGTTTATATTTTAATTTTACCAGGACTCGATATAATCGGTATGTTTAAAAAAATAACGGGAATCTTCGTTTTTCGAAAAAATATTTATTCATTCGTCTTCATTAATGTTTTCGCCTTCAAAATGGTCTCCATTCGATATTAGGCACTTATGCCAGCGCTTCTGTCAATCGTCGAAACACTTCTCAAACCCGATTTTTGGGATAGCTTTTAACTCTTTCAGCGATGCGCTTTTAATGTCATCTACACTTGTAAAACGACGACCTTTAAGGTTCTCTTTATTTTTGGAAATAGGAAAAGTCACACGGAGTCATGCCTGGCGATTATGGAGGCTGGAGCATTGTTCCAGTATTGTTTTTGGCCAAGAATTCACGAACCCACGAAGTGTGAGCAGAATTGAGCAAAAGTGAGCAAAACCCATCAATTGTTTTTTCACAAATCTGGGCATTTTTTTTTCGGATTGCTTCACGCAAACGGCGTTGAACTTGTAGATTGTACTTCTAATTGACCGTTTGACCTTGTGGTAGGAATTCATGACGTCCTATGCCATTAAAGTCAAAGAGCACAGTCGTCGAACACTCCCGTTATCTTCTGAACACACCTTGTATTACCAGACAAGAACCAGGTCAAAAGGAAATATTCGGGTCTCTAGGAAAAATCTCCGGAATATTCTCGTTGCGATATGGCATATGATGTACCGATTGGGTGCTGAAGAACTGACACAGCTAACCATGAAGCCCGCAGAGTTGTATTGAAATACGAATGTTTTTATAAGCTCTACAAGCAAAAAAGACAGGACGAATACTTAACTCAGAATGTAGTCCAAAAGTGCTAGATATTAGTTTGAGCGGGGATATTTAGACAATCGAAATTAAGAATATTATAAAGGAATTTGTATTTGGCATTTTTCTCAACGACATTTGCAAACTTTTAAGTCGAATGTGGCGCTCAGGAATTCAATGAAGCTATGTGAAGGCCCACTAAAGGAGCTCAGGATACTTGTTCTTCAGAGAAAAAGACTTCATATTGTTTGAAATGTTTAACTTGTTTTAAATTTCTGTTTCAGTACTTTATCAATTTGACTGTCTGGAAATATTTGAAAAATATAGGGAGTTTTCGCAATACCCGTATCATTAACTTTGTTGAAAGTATTCGAGGAATGTTAAATATAGGTATTAAGCTATATTAGAACCAGGTTAATCTCTATACGTTGCACCTGTATTACGCGAGACAGGCTAAACCATCGGCACGAATGGACAACATCTCCAGTCTAATTGTCTCTAGTGTCATTTTATCACTGTGTATTCGTAAACATTCATTTCTTTCACATTTTTTCTAAATATTTCTTTCGTTCTATCAACTTTTTTAGCGCGGACACGATTTCAATATGGCACTCTCTCTCGCTATCTCCTTTTCTTAGCTGATTGTCAAACTTGTTTTGCTTTATCTTTATCTAATGCTCTATACATAATGGTGTTGAATCCCTGAGTAACAGCAGAAAGGGAGATTTTTATGGGCACACTCCAACATAATGCTCTAAAGGTTCTGTTAGTGACCAATTGAAAAAATCGGTTGCGTATGGCGGTGAGTTTTCATTCCTTGCCATTCTCATATCGAGTCACCTGACTCGGTTCATTGTGTTATGTCGGAGAGGGGTTGCAGTTTAAGATTCTTTAAAGTATGTCAAGAAAGTTTGTTTTTTCTGCTATTTAATAGAAAATAATTCACAATACCTGCTTAAGTAAATTTATTTTGTTCTAGGTATCATTTTGTGGAGGTTCGTCTGTTCTTCAGCAACTTATTAACAGCAAAAATTTAATGGTTGAAATGCTCTGAAAGAGCCCTAAATCCAAGCATTTAATAACTATTGCTAAGTTAAATCTAATTGTGCTTCATTCTTCCCTCTCACTTACCTCCTTTCCCCCCCAAATATCACTCATATACACCCTAACGCACAACTTGCCGCATGGCAAATGCCCATAAACATTCTTGTTGTTGTCGTTGTTGTTAAGTGTGTTTAATTGACGCCTTGTCCTTGTCCGGTTGAGTAGATTAGCTGATTAAGTAAGAGCTATAAATTAAGCGCGCGCCTAGTGGGAGCAGCCCTTTTCTTTCACCAAGTGGTGTAAAATTTATGTTTGCATGTACGTATGTGTGGAGCGGAAGAAGTGAGCAAACATAATGAGTGAAGTGCCGGCACAAGTGCTGTCCTTTCATGCACAAATGACTGACATTATAGCTATTTTAGTCATGTGAGCGAGAAATATGCATATATATAAACACACCTATATATATATATATATATGCATATTTCTCGCTCACATATATATATATATACATATATATATATATATCAGTGTATGTATGTTTGCAGATACTCTTGTATGTGTGTGTAAGTAGTTAGCATTTGCCATTATAACACTGTTATATGAATTACCACGTCAATATATTTACAGCCATATGTGACAGCCGAAACAATGATTTAAGTGACAATGACGACAATGACAATCACTGATGTTGTTATGTCACAGCAACAACAACAACAGACACAACACAACTGGTAATCAGTCACAGGCTTCAGTCGACTTGCCGTTGACTTTAGCCTAACAAATATCCAACATCCTTTTTTGAAACTGAGTGTAGGTGACCGGGCGGAGGTCGAACAAAATGGGGAACTTTGTAGGGTAATTAAGTAGGAAGGATGAATAGAATATTTACAAACATCTATGGGTTTGAGTGTGTTGTTTGTAAGTGCCACTCCAATTTTGTATGTGCAATTCATTAGTTAAATTACTAAATAAAGTCGGGTTATTTAGCCGCTTTCTTAATTATTCGAAAAATTGTGTCTCCTTTATGGCGTTAGATTTATAGCGTTATATATGTAGCGCCGAAGTTCTTTCACTTTCGCGATTTAATAATTCGAAATGCGAAATCAAATTGTAACTTTGGACGAACTGTGAGGTTCTAACCCTGGTTCCTAAAGAATTCAGGGTTTAGAGACAAGGTTCTATTTCTACTTTGACTAACATCAAAAAAGTGTTGGCTGGGAGTTTAAAAAATTCTTTTTCATTCCTCTGTTGTTTCAGTTAAGCAATATACCCTTCAATGAAACCAAAAATTTTCTCTGGCAAGTCAGAACCTAGGCAATATTCCGCTTCAAAAGCCGATAAAATAAATTACCATCTGGTTTAGTTCTAATTTACCGGATATTTCTTACCTTTATATTTTTTCTGCTTATATTCACCTAATAAAAGGCCCTGTAAGTTTAAAGCACAATATAGATATATTATATTTTCCCCTCCATTTGTAATGGAAATGTAAATTTCCCTCCCCATTTTAGGCAACTTGAAGCAGCTGATCCGGTGTGATAAAAATATACTGTTTTATTATAGAAAAAAACTGATAGAACCCATATCCCTTAAACCAAAACTAAAATAACATATATATATATATATATTATTATATTGAATATATTATATTTAAAATATATATATATAACAAAATTTATATTATATTTGTATATATAAAATATAAGTTATATAATTACATATAAAATATATTGAATATATTTACGTAAAATAGCTAAGGTTGCCTTAACTTGCCTTGCCTAATCCCTTTTTTAATGGGTCACCACCAGGAACACCATTGGCCGAATCTGCTTTTCGCGTTCAAAATACGCCTAATTTTCTCTTTTTCGAAACAAATAATATGTAACACAAATAAACTAATAAGCGGTTCAGAGGAGAAAGCAAAAAGTTTGGGTGTGGTTCCAGAAATTAGAGTTAGTTGTGGTCTGAAATCGAATTCGTATATTTTCGGTACCGTATATATGCGGGTAATATTTGGAACAAGGTTTGTTTAAAGCTTAGCTTCGATAACTTTCTTGAATTATCTATCGCGAAGCCAAATGAGCAATGATGGTTTGAAATTTCGTTTTGTGGGTAGTATGCGTGGTCGAGGTCTCAATTCAATCTAAGCTAAGAGATTATCTTAATGTTTTGCCCAATTTGGATTGCTATAATCTCGTCGTGAGACAGGTACAAAAATTAATAAATCGGGTTAATACTTTCCCTAGTCCTCATATATTTAATATACGGATTTCAAAATTTCCGGTTGTCTTTGTACGGTATACATCGGTTAATATGTTGGATATCTTAGCAAAATTAAATGAAAGTATAATCTTGGGTGTACTCTACTTTCGTGACGAAAATGAAAATCGGTCCACGAATTGCTACATATTATAATTTTTGTTATTCTAGCAGACTTTGTGCTGAATATGTCGTTCGGTGTGTGAGTTATTTTGATACAATTTCTCAACTAGTATAATGATTTCCGCCTCTCTTATCAGCTTTTTTTCATATACCCACTATAATAAACTTCGTTCCTTTTGTTGAGTTTATATTGAATAGATATACCGGTATTAGCGAAAGTTAACTCAATAAAATTAAGCGAGAATATTTTGATTAGCATTATATATATATATATATATGAGATTTATTTTCCCACAGCACTAATATGATGCCTATGGGGATTTATGTCCGTTGATTTTAATGTAAATATCTCGGACATTAAGCAAAATGTAGTAATGAAAACAAGTGGGTCTATTACATATGAAATAAGCTTCATCACTAGGGTTTTATCGAATAACGGATATTGTATTTGTATGCAACATTCTTTGATATAAAAGTTTATCAACAATGTGAAATATGTATTTGAGTGTACAGAAATTTTCCGTATTGACATTTTGATAACAAATGGCGGCTACTGAACCAATCTTCGTAATCACTCTATTAGAGAGGACCTCTGTGGGCGACGTTGATCTTAGGAACTCGTGTTATATGGAACAAAATAAAAATCGTGTTCTTAGTTTACACAAAATCTGCTATTAAAGCACCAAAGTAAAGCAGACTTGATATTTTACCCAAAAAATTTGCACTAAACAATTTATAGAAAGGTCGCAAAATCAACAAAAAAGAGGAAAAAGGTTCATTTCGAGACTTGTTTTTCATTAAATTTGTGTTCTTACTTACTTCTATTTACATATATACATGATATATTAGTACCTCTATATAAATACCTATTAATATATAAAACACACTTGCTGTGCCTTTGATCCAATGTAAATCACTCGTTCAACATTTTTGAATTAAATCCTTCGCGCTGTTTTGCGAAACACAACTCAGCCACCACAAACTGTCACCACAAGCTATCGTCAAGTGAAAATATTATGAATTCGTACATGTTTGCAGCTTTCACATTTCGGATTTTCTGCTGTTAACGCCCCTTGCTTTCAACAAAATGAGAATGTAAACAATAACGGTTTCAAAGTAAAACACAAAAATAAACAATTTAATGAGAATGAGAACGTTTCAAAAGACAGAGATGAAATAAGACGAGAGGTGACAAATACCGGACAGAAAAGGAGGCGCAGCAAAAATAATTTTTTTTTTTCAAAATCCCATTAAACGGATTACTTAGCGTAACTTAGAGAAATGGGTTTGCATGTGTATGTTGCAAGTGTGCCAAATACATTTAGCAAAAAACGGCGCTCAATATATATGTACATGAGTACAATTGCGTTCGTGCGAAACTTAAATGTAAACTTCATGCCAGAAAAATTTCTGTTTAAACTTAAACATCCACACAAATACATATATGAAAGTGTGTGTGTATATAAGCATTTTTATATGAGTTTGCCAGTTTATTTGTCGCGCTACCGTTGCGTATGAGCAACATTTTTGTGAATTCGCCATGACGCCTTGCTACATATTTAGCCTACATTTACAGTGGAATGCTGCATAAGTGCCACGCATTCTTTGGTATCACTCTGATTACGGGAGGGTGACGTGAAAAATTGCGCCTGCAAACAGTTAAATTCAGTTTAAAAGTATTAAGCCGCAGCGTTGAGCCAATTTTACTTATGTCTTAGCGCTTACACGCAGCAGTGATATGAAGACAAAACTGCCGTTACTTGGAGAAAATATGTTGGTATTTGAAAAAAAAAATAAAAATTTATGCAACCTAATCTTGAGCTGTTGGGAGGGAAAAGTGTAGAAAGGTGGTTTAATCATTTCCGGAAGCATTGCTTTCTCTTAATAAACCTTTGAATTTCTTTAATTCATCAAATTTAAATGAATGTGGAAAATTAAGAACATAATGTTTTATTATTGTTGTTTAATTGTGATTGTTAATCTTCAGCTCTGATGAAGGCTTTCTTTCTTTGGCGGTTCCAGAGCTAGAAGGGATTTACCTGCATAATTTCAGAGTATTTTTGTGTTCGCCACATTATAGTAACTGGCCGAACAATCCATTGGTCTTTGTAAATTTATTGTTTTTTTTATTAAAGTGGTATAATCGCTTTCGAGAATGGTACCAAATTATTTTTCATTATTTGTAAATTTTAGATATCTTTTACTATTGTGAACGCTTCAAATTTCACATAACTGTCAAAAAAAGGCAAATTTTGTTATTGAACAACAGGTATTTATATATTGATTTTAATAAATATGTATCACAGTACACAGTACAGCCTAAGGAGTTAATAAATTGTTATTAGGAGCGGAAAGAAGAAAATTTCCACCGAAGAAAGAAGCGCAACACAGAGGTTAAGTTAACGCAAGGCTCCTCCTTAAGTCTGTTTGAACAGCTTGTACAGCTTGTTCGATTCGCTACTCTCTAACGCTTTACGAATTGTATACAACTATTCCTGCAGATGCTATAGCTTGTTAAATTTTTTCTGTGATTGACCAAACGCTTTGGTAGCGCCGGTAGAAGACCGCTAAACACTTTTATTATCTGACAATCTTCCTTGAGCCCTTCACACTTAATAATTTCTGCATGTTGACACGAATATATGGTCGGCTGTTTTTCAAAATCATACGTAGGAGTATAAGCTCCCCATTGAAGAGGTATAAACAAATATTCTCATATTTTCTTATGATTAAACAATTTTTTTCAAGTGTACAACTGTGATTCCTCTTAAAAACGAAACTTAAATTATTTCTGTTTGTCGCAGCACGTCTGCGTCTGCCAGCATTTCAAGGTAAGCCAATTCGCTGGCGTATGCGGAAACGGATGTGGCTGACGGTGGTTGCCCAGGGAGGGATGTGTTGAGTGCTCAGCCATACCCGCGGCAGCCATACCGGAGACATTTGGTGATGTCGCTGCCTCCATTCTTAGCGGCTGTCGTGCATATGTGGTAAGCCTACATTTTGAAAAAATTTACATTTGTTGCGCTGAGCCACTTGCTTGCCTATAGCATATTTGGCGTGTTCCTTTTCATATTTCATACGCCAACAAAAGTCGCGTCATGCTGCGCGTTTTTAAGCCGCTGCCAGCCGAAATGGCAGGCGATTTCAAAGGTGTACAGAGGGTGCACATACACATACGCACATACGCACGCACACGCACATTGTGAGAAGCAAAAAAGTGCTTCGATGAAGTTGGAAGTATTGTTGAGCCCGCTCAGCGAGTTTCCACCGGAAGTTAGATGTAAAGCCAAAGCGATGTCGAGTGGGTACAATATTTTGTACTGCTGGGTATGTATGTGTGTATATCTCCATAGATTGCCTCCACATATGCATGCCGCTTCTACCTATGTTAGCAGGATGCTCAAATCACGGCTGGAAGGGCATTAACGCAGCGGCAATGGTGACAATGGTGGCAACGAAAGTACACACACACACATACAAATTAGATGCATTGTAAAGCACAGCGGCAGCCCAAAATAAATTCAAAGTACAGACAAGCTGCCAGCAATGTGCACTAAGTACAGTTGAAGTAAAATTAAAAGCACTTCATCATTTTGACTTTTATGTGTGTGAGTGTGCGGTGAATGCGGCGACTGTGGCGCGCTGCTTGCGGCGACTTTACGCCGCTTGACAAATTTCCTTCTGCGAAGACGGAATTTCAAAGCGCTGACATACACACTTACACATACATACATGAGAGGAAGCTTGATTTTTCTTATTGGCAATGCAACATGCGGCATGAGCAGCCTGTGCGTACGAAGCAAGCGTGTGGCAGCTCATGTCGCGACCAATATATCCGACAATTGGGTGGTGGTGATGCCTTCTGAAATTCTATTACACTTATTTACACCTATTTACCGCTCTTTTCTTGGTGATGTCTCGTGCCTCCAACTGTGGACAGATCGCTGCTAAACAAATAGCTAAAGATTTTCGCAAGGCTCTCTTTATTATTTCTTCATATACTTGCTAATGTCTGTTTAAACGACAGAAAAATGCTTATTTCATGTTACTTTAAGCTCAGATGGAAAATATGGCGACCAATTGAAGGAATATTATTAACTTCAGCAATGAAACTAAATTTACGTTCATTTTATGTATGGCGACTAGTGTATAGTTGCTGATCTACTAGCTATGAATATGCTAGAATTTGGCGAAGGAAATGGAAGGAAACGAAAGAAATAAAGTTGAAAGTAAAAAATGTTGCTAAAAACAAAATAAAAAGAGTAATAAATGATCGTTGAAACGTTTTTCGGTAGCGCAGTGTACTGTTACTACAGCATCTCAAGAGGGACTGGGCGAACACTTATGATCTTAGCTTGTGTGTGGTAAAAATACTCCGAGGTCCCATTCCAGTTGGTGGTTCTGGGTTCTGGCTTACCCACTATTGCTTACCCACTTTAAGGTTCTTCCTGGATAAAACTTCATAGAATTCTTCGTACGATTTGGAAAATTACGGGCGAATTTAGTAATTTCTTAAAAATACTTTTGGCATGTTGCAAGATCAGAATGTATAGAAATGTTGATTGAACCGTAAAAGCATATATTGAACGGTTTGATTGTATTAATTATTTCCGGGAGCTGAGAAATGAATTCTGAATATGTTCAAATTGACTGTCGAAACCAAAAAAAGAAAATAAGTTAAGCCGTTGATGCTCTTAGTTTATGCATGTAGACCGTTTATAGGTCCAGGTCTATAGTCCATAAGAAATCAATCCCAAGTTCTGAGTTAATCCATAAAATTGACAATTCTAACTCTCAGTGTTATCTCTCAACTATTCCGTTTGATTGTTGAAAATTTGCGGACTATCTTTTCCACTTGCGTGTATTATGAATAACTTTAGCTGCAACAATCATATAGTGCTGGTTTGGCGGCAAAGTTTGTTGCAGTCTATATTGTTTACATGAATTAGTTCTCCGGTGACGTTATGAATATCTGTAGTATTCGTGAGTTTTTAAACAAGCTGGGGAGTTTGTTGGCTCTTAAAGTTTTCGGAAGTCTTTTGGAAGTCTTTTGGAAGGCATAGATTACTGGTTTATGGCGGATGATACAAATGTCTTCTTCTATCATATGCTTAAAGTGGCGAACAGCCGTAAATATTGCTATGTGTTTCTGTTATACGTGCTGTACATTTTGTCTCATTTCTTAGAAAAATTGACCATAACCTCGTGCATAAATCGAACCAATAAACGTAGACAAGATATATATATGTTGTCAACCGAAGAGAAAGAAGTCGCTATATTTGGAAGATATCATTGGAAAGTTAGGCCAAATTTAATTAACCATTGTTGAATATGAGGAAATAGTGAGCTGCTGTGCATTTGTACTTAATTAAAAATAAAAAATAAATCGGTGGAAGTTTTAACCCGATTTTTGCCAATTTCACTTTTTGCCATGACGTAGTGATCTCCAATGCTTTTTGAGATTAGGAAATTTGTGCATTAAACCTTTTAGTGGACTGCTCCGAGATCACCTTTCAAAATTTTGAAATCGTAAAGTCATATGTCAAATTTGTGACGCTATTGGTTATATATTTCGCATTTGAGTGTGTCAGTGCCCCGCTTCTGCTTGTATGCAACACGAGCCTCCTCAAAATGTCGAAGAAAATTACTATCAAATTTTATTAAGAGAACTCAGTTTTTAATCTCAGTTTTAATTGTTGTGCAACACTTCTTTTGTTTTTATCATCTGAAGAAGACAGGGTTCAAGGAAGATAGGACCTAGAACCTAGAAGCCTACGACTTAGTACTTGTGTTTACTGATTTAAATGAGAGAGTAAACTTGTAATACTTGCAAATGTTGTATGTGTTATTGGCCCTGGATAGATAGGTGCCAGTTGAGAAAAAGGGATGGGAACTAAGAAATCGCTAATCAAAAGGGAATATGGAATCCGTGGACGAAAGGATAATTTATACTTTATTGAGTGTTTCTTACTAAAATATCTTATAAAAATCATTGCTCCACTTCAGCGGTAGATTGTAGGCAACAGAAATGCTATGAATATCGTAGCGGTGTTTTCAACGATATGCCGGTCTGGTTTGTACATAAGATACAGGAAAGCTTCAAATTCAAATACAGTAAAATATTTGTGAATTTTTGTTGAAACTACTGCCAGTTGTTATATAACTTTATTTTTGAAAATACTGAAAACCCAAGAACTGTCTGAGCAACGATACCAGAAGCATATGACTTTCCGGTTGACTTTATAACGTAGGATTGTAAGATTTCTGTGCTTTTGCACCAGGTAACACGGCCAGCGTCCTTGAATAACTAGTCTAATTTTAAACTTGAGGTTAAGTGTATTCTCTTCTCGGACATTATATGAATCATATATTTTATAAGATGTCTAATTGAGTCTGAGTTTTCTCTCTTTATGTAATGAACCATGCCCCTTTCTGAAGGCCTGAACCGTTAGAATGCCAATTTGGCGCAAACGTTGAACCAACTTATTCATTAAATAGTTATCGCTCTATATTCGTGTGGACATTCCTGCACGCTGACGCCAGTGATATATTTCCTTTGTGACTACATAAATTCCTGTGTGAATGCCAACATCCAACTAGCAAATAACACCACGAATCAATTAGTGCTTTTCGTAATTCCAACAATTTTTGCTTTCGGATAATTTATTAAATATGTATGATTTTCCAACCGCATACCAAATGTGCAACATCGGCACCATTTAACACAACACTACCGTTAATAAACTGGCCGAAAGCCACATTGTTGTGGTCGAATAACAATTCCACTGCCATGCAAAGCGAGGTCCTTCCTTTCACGTTGCAACTCGTAGTTGAGTCATTTGTGGTGGACAACAACCAAACTGACGACTAGCTGAGTGGTTGTAGAGTTTACCAACATCCTGGTGAGTGTTGGTTGAAAACAAACGCTTGCAATACCCTGTAGGACCCAAAATAAAGGGTAACTATCAGAAATAATCTATGATTGGACACACCTAATTTTAATAGCAGAACTTTCTTGTGAGTAAGAATGAGTAGAACTTTGGAAGATGCTTGCGTGGATCCTGAACAATTTTTTGTGGAATGAAAAGCTGTTTAAATTTTAATGCGCTGAAATAATTTTCTCAAGCTCGAAATGATGATGATGAAATCGCAATTTATTATTTTTCAAACGGAGCTGTTTGAACACAAAATTTGACCTTGAAACGTTTCAGCAACAGTAAAAGACATGGCATGAAAAGTCCTTGGCCTGAACTGAGATCTTGCCACAAATAAAAATCATTAGATACAAAAATATCAGCTGGAATACTGTAAAGTTTCATGCAATTTCAGCACCGATTTCTGACAATGGATGAAACAGGGATACATTTTTATATAGCTGACTCCTATTAGCAGTCCAGTGAATGGTTAATATCCGGCGAAAGTCATCCAAAGCGAGCGAAAGCACAAGAGACGGCCGGCAAAATTTTAGGCAGTTATTTTTATGATTCACATGGAATTATTTTACCTCCCTCGTGGTGACAAAATTAATGAGCGTTATTGTCATCAAATAATTTTCAGAAACATTACTGAGGAAACAGTCCAAAATATTTATGCTAGTTAATTAAAATTTGTTTTTGTTTTTTTAATAATATAAGGACCAATTTATTAATTCCTAATAAAGTTCTTAATAATTCCTAAATAATTAAGTTCCATAGTTGATTCAATCGAATTTTTACCGAAAATCAACTTACGTCACATATATTGAACGGATATAAACGCAAAAGCTAACCACAGAGGGAGAGCGTAATTGTCACACTATAGCTTTAAGTATGATATTATATATATATATATATATATAGTGTTCCAATGCTGTTCTTATCTCAACTTTAAATCATATAAAATGTATAAAATCATCTGTATGATATGCGAAACCTATATGGTTTCTTTTGTGAATTCTTAGGTATGATTATTTTACATTTAGTATTTATTCTTATCAGTTATTACTATAACTGGTTTATGCAACAATTAATTGCATTTAATTAATTTTTTTTTTTGGACATGAATGTCGATACATAAAATACAGTAATTTCACTTATAATCGATGAAGAATTGAATTCGAACCCCTTATAAATGAATACAACCGAAATCGACGCGCTCGGCTAGATCGAATGTAGAAAAAAATTCCAACAGCAATTGACCAAAGTTAATTCGTCGTGAATGTTTGACTTTAAGATATCTTTCAACAACCGATTACATCACGAATACCTCGAACGATGCTTTGAAATTTTTAGCCAGTGGAGGAAGAATTATGTTAGATGTAGGCCGAGACTACATTGGCGTTATTACAATCAACATTTTCTGAACAACAATTTCGCTTTTCATTTGGGAATTGCCATTTTTAGATGCTCTATTAGACTCTTCTCATCTTACAGATTTTTTTCTCTCAATTGGACACTTTTTATTTTAAAAGCTCGTTAACCTCAATATATCATTGGACTATTTAAGACCTGTTGTCTTAATTCTTATCAACAGAACGTACCAAAAGTCATTTGTTTTCGAAAATTTTAGTTCTGCCCTTTTCATTTATGCATATGTTGTAACTAAACAATTTAAATAATTTTATTAACTTATTGTTAAGCAGTTTTGAAAAAAATGTACTATATTATAGTATAAATATTATATTATAAATAGTATAGTATAGTATTGGCAATATTATTACAGTTTTAATTCTATAATATTACTAATATTATAATAATATTACTAATAATAAAACTAATATTAATAGTATTGGTAATATATTATATATTATAGTATAATATAGTATAAATATGCTATACTAATATATTTTTTTGGTTTCACTTATTATTTTTCACTAATTAATATTCTAATGTAATGATCTCTGATTTTTAGTATTTGAAATAATCGATTTTTGTTAAGAATTTTTTCTTTTTCGCCTTGGTACAATCTACATATATGTATGTAAGCATAAATGTGGCATATGAGCGCTGATGTCCATTTCTACATACACGCATATGTGGCAGCAATAAGCAATTTCGGAATCAACGAGCAAAATATTTGTGGCCGCAAGGGCATCATGCCCAAAACGGGTGGTGACAATACGTTGTTGCATGCATAGCTAAGTGAGTGAATGCGTTAATGCGTGAGCGGGGAAGTGGCGGAGCACCACGCGCAGTGGCGACTAAGTGTGAAATGTGAGGTGTAACTTGGCTGGATGCGTGTTGTGGTCGGCGAAATGGCGCTGCTAGCAGTATACCGCTATGTACAAAGATATATCTGTAGGTGTACGAATGCACAGTATATAGAAAAAAAAACTGAAATATTTAAAAATGTGCAGATTTTAGAAAGTAAAAATGTCAAATTTTCGTCCAAGTTAGTAATAATTATAAATAATTATATATTATATAAATAATATTATATATTATTATAAATAATATTACATATTATAAAAACTTATTTCGTTGTAGTGAAAATCTTGGGAGGATTCGCTTGAATGCATTTGTATGCAATTTCGAAACGATTATGCCATAAAAGTGAGGTTAACATCGCTTTCATGGCGCATATGCTACTGCTGTCATGTTTCCACATTTGGTATGTTGTTTATTTGGTATTTGGTACATGTTTAGTATGTTAAAGGTGTGTTTAAAGGTACGTTGATATGAAGGTATCTTTAAAAGTTAAAAGAAATACTTCAATTGTGAAGCTTGATTGGGAAGTAATGAACTGCTGAAATTTCAAAGCTTTTGTCAAGTTATTTTTAGCAGAAGCGATTGTAGGATCTCATTCGACCGCCAAGCCTAAACGCCAATTTGGACACTTGGTCGTCTATAAAGACGTCGTTCTGATTTTTGTTTATTTTTAGCTAAGCGCAGCCGAATCGGTTGCATCCTTTGATCTGGAATTGCTTTAAGTACTGTCCAGAGTTTACGCCCTTATATCCAGTGAATACCAATTGTTTCAATTCGGACCAAACTAAATACCACTTGGTCTTCTCGAAGAATTTAGTTCTGACAGGTATGTTTCATATTGATAGTCAAGCTAGATTTGGTGCTATGCGATAGCATAGGAGTAGCATAGAAAATAATGTGCTGCTTCCTTAGACTTTTCTAGGTCACAATGCTGACAATGACTACTGTAGGGGAGGCCCGGAGGGTAGGAGCCAATTGGAATTCACTCCAGCCTGCTTATTGCGGTAGGCCCTACGGGGAGTATCGTGGTGGCTACGGTTTAATATCGGAATGCAGTTAGAGCTGTAGCCGTCCAGCTCTATGTGGGGTTGCATTGCAACCGGGTGCCGGATCCAAAGTGCGGCAGATGTCTTAGATAGGCCTCGAGCCCTGACAAAATGGTTATTGTGTCCATTCCACAATGCCGATCAGTACCGATTGGTGTTTGATCCACTGGTATTGATCCGCTGCGTTGTTGAACATTGTAGGGTTAGGCTCTTTCATACAGAATATTACGGTTCCCACGTAAAATACGTCGTACTGTCCTAGTACATGTTCCTAACGTATATTGTATAAAATCCACTTAGAGTTCATCAAAAGATGTTTTGGCCTCGTTAACCTTTTCATTTCAAGCATATTGCTATGATCGAGAATGCAGTTAATGGAGATTACGGGATGTCTGAAGTCATATTTGATCGGGCTTGAGAAATCATAAACTAAAGTATTGCGTACAATAAAGACAAAATGTCTTGGCTAATTAACCGAAACATTTTCTCAGTAATGTCAGATTAATTAATAGTATTGCAAAAAGTATACAAATGGGCGCTCTATTATTGAAAATTACTATTTTTATCCTGAAGCCTTTCAAAATATTAGCTCAACTTTCCCTCTTCTCTCCCGACTTTCCACTACAACCCTCTACAAACCGCTACTACCAAAAATTTACTCTCAAATCGAATTGTTAATTTTTGCCTCACTGTGCTTCCTGAGCTCAATATGTTTAGTGTGTTTGTGCATTGTGTGTGTGTTGTAATTACAGTTGACTGATCATTTAAATGAAATAGGTTATCACAGCCCTTAATAATTATTTATGTTTGCAACCAAGCGAATATCAAGCACCAAATAATAAACAAAACGTTGCCTCGAAGGGAATTAAGGGTAGCGGACGACACGGCGTATGCGCAACATTGCAAATTGAAATCGTATCTATGGCAGCGCACAATTATTTGCCACTGCCCTATATTGTAGCCAATCCCGGGCACCCGCACTCGCCAGCTCGAAACCCTTTCACTTCTACATTAATTGCAATTATAAATAATTTATGTGCAAATTTAATTAAATTATACTATATAATGCATTTTAAATTGCTGACCTCGAATATGAATTTGTAATCTGGGAGAATTTGGGAATTTATTACTCATTTTGTATGCGCTGGAAAGGGACGTCTGCTGGCGGGGACAATTGTGCAATTGAAATAATAAAAATAACTTTTTGAAGGACAGCTGCGATAATGTGCGTTTTTTCATTAAGCCACTCGGTGAGGTTTAGTTCATCTGCAAATATTCATAAAAAACTTGACATTTGTATGTATGTATGTGTATAATTTAGAAATAGTGAACAAATTGAATTAAATTACCTGGCGGATTTCACTGTAAATGTGTATCATTTTTTGTGCAGTTCATAATTTGTTCATATAATGTCAGTAAGTATCATTTAAAACTAATTGATTTAGCTCTAAGGTTATATAACAAAATAATCATTATGGTGGAACAAGGCTGTGTGTCAACAGCTCTCTTTCCTTAGGCAGAATAAGCAACAACAAAGATATTGGCATAGAAAGTGATTGGTTATGTAGATATGCGAAGACGCTGCTTTAAAAAAAGTGGAATCGATACCGTATTTGTAGATCTATATGAGAAAGATATTTCAGAAAACAATTAAAAATTTAACCTTCTTCGAACACCCCTATATCCAATATATTGGTTTCAGAGTACCTAGTCTTCGGGCACATCTTACCTTGCATAACAAATGTTTTCTAAAAAACGAATGTAGGTTAAAATATAGTCGGTGACTGCAGAGAGCATTTGCAATTCCTCAAGGGTGAAAAAGGAAAACTCGTCGAATATTTTTTTTATCAAAACATCCTCTGGCAGGCAATCTTCGACAATAGACTGCATTTTTGAAACAGAAACGAAAATGTTAATATTATTTAGGCAATATTTTGTTATTACATTGGTCAACAAAATTTTACTGTCTTGCTGGTATTTTCTTTAAAATAAATGCAGCTTATTTATTTGTAGTCGGTGATTCTAAGAACGCGTATTTCTATTGTTAAGTTATTGTTTGGAAGCATGTCTTTCAATATGAAAGGAAGTTCTTGCCGGATTAAATTGTTTTTTATATAAAAAATATTCAGTAGTAGTAAATGGTTAAACAAAATCTTGCAAAATTTCATTGAAATAAATACCAGATTATTCTCAGTTATGAATGCTAAGACTATGGCTGAACTTCAACTTGATACTTTGAACATGGAACCAATTCAATTCAAGAAAAACCTCCTGCACTTGTTAGTGCCTCTGGATATGAACTAGTTTGAACCAAAAAGAAGTCGGGCTATTCGGAATATCTTCAACAAATTTTGAAAGCTTTCACCGATGTACTTTCCCGCTAATTTTGGGGATGAGGTATAAGGCCCAAGCATTACACCATGTTGGCAAACTCTTGTTGGCACACTCAGAACAACTTGATTAGTCCTTACCATAAAAGTAATATATGTTTGAAATTGTATTTAAATTTAAGCTAATGTTATTGTGTAGAATTTAATAAGCAGAAATGCTGTTGTGCAGTGTTGTTAGTTAAATTCAATATATATTTCGAAAATTATTGGACTAAACGGTTATTGAAAACTCTGATCAAAAACTAATTATCATTTATAGAGAGTTCATTCAACACAATAGCGACGACGTTTAATGCTTTCACTCACATTTTTTGAAGATATCAGAGCGAACAAAAACAATACACATAAGTTTCTTCTAGTTTCTTCGTTAATATTAACTAAATTAATTAATAGCAACTAAATTTTTTTCAATGGTAAACATTTTTTCTTAATTGTAAGTATTTAAACGTATATATTTTTGCATTAACATTTAGTAAATAAAGCCTATGCTAATTTAAAACGGATACATCACATTTAATTCATTAAAGAATCAGCCAACCATTCTATATAATTGAACAATCATCATCGATCCTGCAGTGGGCATTCCCTACTTCGAGTCACTCTTAAATTAAAAAGAGTGTGCTCTTTTGTTTTCTTTTCTACTCAATTAAGTCAGGCCATTTATTCAAAAAACATTGTCGGGATTTGTAGTTGTTTCAAACGCTTCCTTGCGAGGTAGCGAATTTTCTTAGTACTTCATTAAAGTTTTACTTCAGAGTTTTACTACGGATACCAACTGAAATACATATGCCACATATGTCTCGGAGACGTGTAGTTCACTCTGAGACAGGAGACGGTGATCAGTACCTACCGTCATTCGGGTCAAGAGTAGCCTGAATAGAAAGTTGTTTTATAATGTCATAAATTTGTAAATACGGAAAAAATTTTTAACGGCATCACACTAGGCGGTATACGTGTGTGTGTAACCAAATCAGACCGCAATTGATTTCTGTGTAGAACGATAATATTAACACAAGTAATAGTTAATCTTTAAAAATATGTTGACAAATGTTGAAAGCTGCAACAACAATCATGTACTGTTTGAAGATGTTTCATAACATAGAACTTGAAATGGGTACCTAATTACTTTTCCTTCTGTTTTCGAAAAGTGTTCTTTACTGTTGATTGTCATTTATATATAAACCGTTGCACTGTATATATTAGTGTTAGTCTTCTTATAACAATTATAAGTGCTCTCTATAGAAAAGAAAATTTCGACAAAGCGAGCTGGACTGGACTGGAGATTTGGACTTCTAGTCACTCGTTTTTTGCATAGAAGCTCTAACACTCTACCAATCATGCCTTTTACGATTGAGGTCGTTTAAACATTATTAAGGAGAAATGGTAAGGGGTATGAAGTGACAAGAGTCAATATTGCCCGAACATCAACGTATTGCAGTTTCAATTTATTTTAAATTTTTGTAGGAATTTGTAATCTTTTTTTTATACTCGCACGAACATGCTTGCTTTATCCAAACATTTTTTAAAATTTAATAATTATTAAGAAAATTAAACTTCATATTGAAATTAGTTGAATATTTGCGCAAACCAAAAGCATTGCTTACATATTAATATGCTGATACTAGACTTTGTAGTTGTTGAACAACCGCTGGCCGTTGGTGTTTGTAGTTTGGCAACAACTTTATAATATGACTGTCAAAGTTTTGAGTGCGTCAAACCGGAATAGCCGAAACATGTTGCGCTCAACTGACGATGATGAATTTTGTATTCAATAACCAATCGCTCCGCCATGCACCGCTACGCAAGAAGACCCATGCCACACACATATAAACACACACAAAACACGCTTGCAGCTACCTTTGCATTAATATTGGCTTCATCTGCAGTTGTTTGCATGAGTGTGTGTGTGTGTGTGTGCATATAGGAAGCGTATTCATGAATAAAGAATCGATTGCCATAAAAACCTTATTGATTACTATGCAGCAGCAACAGTGGCAAATAAAGGCGCCACAGCAAACATTGAATCCATTGGTTGGTTGGTAGAAATGTCCATGGAAGGAAGGACAACAGTGACACCGGAAAACGGAAGCATTTGAATACAGACACAAACACCGGTTCTTACAGACATACAATGGACTACATGTACATATGTATGTATGTATTTTAAATGAGTATGTGTGTGTGGTCTGTTACTAAGCAAATTTAAGTACTTTGGGAAGTGAAAATCGTCAAGTGTCGGTTGTTGAAGAAAATGGGAGAAAAGTAGCTTTGAATGAAATACGAGAGACTGAGATTATTGAAAATATTGAAAAAAAACTGACTCATGTGGATGTAATCATTGTGACCATTTTTGTAGAGACTAATGTTTCAATAATTCAAAGATTCGGCGTTTACTAAATTTAAGGTGAGTGTTCTCTTCGCCTCAAAGGTAAAATGGGGAGCTTGATGAAGGAAATGAATGATAAAGGAAACTTGAATCTGAGATTCGGAGCTTATTTAATCTGTCAATGAGTTCCCTCCCTATTAATGAAAGAATTTCATATACTTAATATGCCATTACCCTGACTATGACAGACTATGAGTTTGTTCAGGTAGCTATGGAACAACAAAGTTTCAATTGAAAGAAGATAAGGCTGCCGATTGGTGTTTACGCTTGCTCCGCCAAGTCTAAAATAAGGTCAACAACAACAATACACCGTCTAAAAGCTTTCCAATTTTCAGCTGATAATAACAACGTTCCCAACTGGTGTCTTCTTCTTGGCTCCGACTGCTGATAGTCAAAAAATCAAAGGTTTAGCTAGTTCCAGATATTTAGGAACCAACATTACCATCGTTAATAAGATGGCAATCATTAGTATTAAACCCCTCTCTTAATAAATAAAAATAACAGTAAATGTGTCTCTGCAGGTACGTGTGTGTTCAAAAAATAACGTTAATAATTTTCGTTTTTTGAACAAATATTTATTCATTCGTCTGTTTTAATTTTATCGCCTTCAAAATAGTTTCCATTCAATGTTATACACTTATGGCAGCGCTTCTTCCAATCGTCAAACACTTCTCAAACTCGATTTTTGGGTTCGGCTTTAGCTCTTTCAGCGATGCGCTTTTTATATCTTCTATGCTTATAAAACGACGCCCCTTTAAGGTTTTGTTTATTTTTGGAAATAGGAAAAAGGCATACGGAGCCATGTCTGGCGATTTTGGAGGCTGGAGCATTGTTCCAGTATTGTTTTTGGCCAAGAATTTACGAACGTACGAAATGTAAACGAAGTGTGAACAGAATTGAGCAAAAGTGAGCAAAACCCATCAATTGTTTCTTCACAAATCTAAGCGTTTTTTTCGGATTGCTTCACGCAAACGGCGTTCAACTTGTAGATAGTACTTCTTATTGACCGTTTAACCTTGAAGCAAGAATTGATGATGAATTATGTGCATTAAAGTCGAAGAACAAAGTAGAAGGACATTCCCGTTATTTTCTGAACACACCTCGTATATGGCGCAGCTGCTCGGATTAAAAATACATTCGATGCGTCAGCTCGTGTGGTGTTCCAGGGATAGACTCTGGAAATAGTTTATAGAGATTTGTGCATTATCAATGATATAAGCTACACATGTTTGAGTGATATATGATATGGCCTTTTTGTCAGCATCGATATTCGAGTAGGTCAGGGAATTAAGATATGAATACCTGCTGTTGGAAGATGAAGTATTTCCCCTAGAAAGATCAATTGCTAAAAGACTAAATTTCACTTAAATGTTTGGCTTTATTATTGAATTGCAGAAAGAAGAAGCAGAAGCAACGCTAAATTTGATCAAACTCCCACAGGTGATTAGAGCACCATTAAAAGTGGAAATGGTTATTTTTATTACCCCACTTGCGAGGCTACTTCAGGTAAGAATTTCACAATACAGAAAAGATGTTGCTGCAATAGAAGATACGTTACAGAAATAAACAGAAATCAAATGTGAAACTTGGGTATACAAATAAACTTGGGAAACATTCTTTCGACTCTTGTCAAAGCTTGCTCAGCAAGTTAGGTTGGAACATAATTGAGCTTAAAAATTCTTACGAATTACTATGCGATAATGTACTTTAAGTTTAAATAATAATAATAGAGAAAGGTTGAAAAATAAGAAGTTGAAAGTTGAAGAAAAAGTTGACGTATGAACGCTTTTGAATAGAAAAACAAAATGTTTTTTAATAAATATATGAACATTATGTTTTTGGCAACAAAACCGAACTGCATTAAAGATAGCTAATATTCGTATATACCTCTTTGCTGCTTATCAAATCTACAAGGCCATGAGTCGCTGTCAAAACTTATTGTTTTATATGATTACATTTTATTTCGTCCAACCTACTTATGAGAAAATAATGGCCACCAAAAATAAACTTGCGGATATTAAGTTGACTACAGTTTTTATGTTTTTACCATTCATAGAGATAGTACAATTATCAATAAAATTATCCTCAAAATTTGGGAGTTTATGCTCCGGTAACATGTTGCACTGAGTATAAAAGTTTTGTGCATTTAACGATCGTTTATACTCGTAATACCATTTAATTGAGATAAAATTACGTATAGTAAGTAAGTAGGTAACTGGACGCGCAATTCATTGGAACTCTAGGTAGATTTGTATTGGTAATAGAGGAAATCAGACCATTACCACAACATCAACCTTCATTATAGGCAATGAAGCGGCGTCGCCAACCGCTACTTGTTCGATTTTAAGATTTACTTTAGACACATTAGTTTTGCTGATGGGTTCCTAGCGTAGTTTGACAACGTGCTCAGCCAAGACGACTTCGCTTAGAAAGCCATTTTGAATCTCATCAGCTCTTTTGAGTATATAATAGACAACTCAAGCATAAATGAAAATATCGAAGCAAGAATTAGCGCATTTACTGCTTATAGTATCTGGCAACTCTCTACTAAAAATGGATATGAAAGGTCCATATATTACTTTATCTTATTTAAGGTATTTAGTGGACAACTTCGTCTAAAACGAATGAATTTCCTATGCCTTACTTTTCTTTGTAAATTTTTGCAGAGAATCCGAATATTATCCACTATTTTATTCCTTAGTATTTAGTTTTCGGTTTTGCCAGAAATTTGTTCTTCTCTACTGTTTTTGTTGTTGTTCGAGTTCGCGCATATTCCGTTCTAGTTGAACAATATTGCCACCATACAGGGTTGCATGCACCAGTTCAGACATTAGTTGTACATATGTTTTAGTATGTTTGTTGTACACACGTTCAACTCTGTCGACAAGTTTTTGCGAACTACAACAAAGGCAGAACCGTCTTTTGAAAGCACTACTTAGTTAGTGATGCGATAAGCTTCGTTTAATATGTGCAATACCAGCAAATGCGGACAGAATACATGTTACATGTTTGTGTACATAATAGAAACTTGATGTTTGGTAATTCCATGTGAGTATGTGTTTGTTCAATATATGCAACTTATAGGACTTTACTAAGCACTGCACTGAATTTCAACATTGGTGCAACCAATTTAACTATTAGTTTCGCTTATTCCATATCAGATTGCCTAGAAGAAAAGTTCGAATTGTACCCAAAGGGGTTGAAAGCTATAGAGACTACAAAACCAGCAAGAAGAGACGTTGAAGGAAAGCAAAAGTCTCCATAAAGTACTTTCTGTAACCGTCATAGCGACAAGACTCTTCTAACAATTTCACTCAATCATAAAGCCTTTTAAAATTTTATATCTGCATAAAGAATAATGAAGAATAGAGCAGTTGCGATTATCTGAGTCATATCTGAGTGAATTGAGCACATAAGTAGCTCATTGATAGGCCTTCCTAATTTTGGAAAACAGTCCTCTTGGAAGATATCAAATTCTTACATCTTACTCTCCTTATGAAATACATAATTTATCTATATATAATTATTCATAATCTTCTACTTTCAGCTATTTTTATTATCTCATAATAAATAGTAGCTTTACCTTTGATATTAACTTCCCCAGTGGGTCGTTATGTTAACCTCATCTCACCGAAATGCACCTCAGTGTCGCTATTGCAATTTGAGTGACAGGCAATTCACACTGCATTACCGTCAGTTGTTGCTAAGTGCTCTGTATTTAAAATTAAGCGTCATCATTACTGTATCTGATGCATCCCTGCAATATCACAGCCCATTGTTGTTATTGCTACCAATATTTATAAGCACTTTCCGGTTTAGTTACTGTCAATGTTATTAGTGTGATTGCAATTCCCATTAACAGTAAATTGTGGCGCAAGCCTGGCCTGCTTGGTTTAAGCTGCTACATTTAATAGTTGTATGCGTTATATTTGTTGTTGGGGCTTGCCGTGACATTTTTGGTCACGTGCAGGTCACCTTATTTTCATACCAGTCAAATGAGTTGACTGGAGTGCTTTGGACTACATTCGAGTTTTAGTTTTTACTGGTCGTCTTCGATTCACTACTTCTCAGCGTGTAATAATTAAACTGTTCACTTGATGAAAATTCGATATGTAGAAGCAACTACAAAATTGTCCAAGTTATCCAGTGCCAGTCAATACAACCTCATTAAAGCATAAACATTTTTTTTTTCTTTTCTATCTATTTCTTTTCTATTGTCTATCTATTTCATTTATTCGGTTTATGAAAGTTGTTTCTTCGATTTGACACTTTTCAGCTTTTGGAGACTCAGAGTTAGCCAATGTTATATATATTGTTGTCGCGTTCGTGTAGAACCGCATCGAGGTTGCTTAAGAAATTTTCTGCCGATATGCAAAGTGTAAGCTTTCTAAACTTAAAAAGAGTTTTTCCAATATTGCTACAACAAATTTTACTCCATGATCCCGAATATGACTTCTGGAGGTAATTATAATGTAGCGTTAAGTTGCGTTAAGTTGTATGGTGGAGATCGGAAGGAGGGCATTCTTAAACGTGCTCGATAATACTTCAACTAACTAACCTCAAGTACAGTTATTTAGAAATTATATTTGGATGGAGGAATCCACAACCTTTTTTGAATGATACCGATAATAGTAGAGAGAAAAGAGTTAGTTAAAAATTTAGATTGTATTCTAAAAAAGTCGGCATTTTCTATTCCCTTTTGAATGTAATTAATTTAGATTATGATTTGGTTGAATAATTTTTGAGCAAATAATTTTATTTGCCGTAATATATGAGCAGCAAATCATATACTGCCTATTTAAATATAAATTAAAATTATTACACTTCGTCTCAAAAGAAAGCGTTCAGCTTGCGGTGTATTTAATACTATAAAATATTTGAAAATTCAAAAGACGGTTATAAATTGTACCATAATGAAAAAAAAAACGAATTAAACGATGCTTCAGGATCTTATAAAGATTGTACATAATTAATAATTTGATTTTTATCAGAAGATGGTCTGGACTGAACCTTGTTTGGTTAAGGCAGCCACGCTTAAATAATTCATCCTTATATTTCAAGTATTCCAAAATATATATAAAGTTTTGAAGCACTCATTTTCTCGCATCCATTGTCTTAGCTTTCCAGGACCATATCTGCGGAGTTTAGATCTATCTTAAAATGGCGAATGGCTTCCACGAAATTTTCATAGCATCGGTTTTTCCAAGAACGATTCTCAGCAATTGGAAACACGGCATCTCCAATATTACATTCATGACATCACGAACTAATATGATTTGACGGTGAACTCCAGAAAAGTAACTGGTTGAATCTGTTAAATTTTCTACATTTAGCATTGTTGTATTTTCACTGCAATAAATAAATAAGCTAACCTGCTTAACAATTAGTACTTCTCATCGGTCTGTAGCGCTAGTCGGAATGTGGGTTTCCGCGTCATTTTCATCCGGAAATTATCCAATAAAGCAATTGTTATAAATCGTGCAACAAACTGTTACTTCCTGAGCATATACTAGCATCTTACCAATCAAATTTCTGTTTTTTTTAATTCTATATAATGTAGTGTTGCTTTATGGTCAGTAAGAATGATGCTGCGAGTGGAATCGTTGTATATTTAGAGCTATTCTAATTAGCCGTTAATTTATTTTGGTAGTCATTTTTTTAACAAACTAATTGTTCGAGCTACAAAAAAAAAAGAAGACTTTGAGCTAAGTTTGCAATATGTAACGGTTTATTTCGTCTTGAACAGATAGGAAAGTACCGTTTACCACAGTGTGTACTTTCATTTGAAGCTAACTGTAGCTTATGTATTCACCCACGTTTGAAATTCTTCCGTCTCATAATTAATTCTATTCGCACAGCAGGTGCCTGCCACCTACGTGTAATAAAATTTTGAAAATTTCAAATATTTATTTAGCTTTACGTCAATAACGTACGCATAGACGTTTATATGTGTTATATATAAACATGCCCTGCTGGGAAATGCACTAGCGCGAAATTCGTTAGTTTAGTTTCGGTTCGGTTTCGTTCAGTTCCAGTGCACCAATTATACTTAACCGATCTAATTATCATTCATGTTCTCTTCTTTTTGGATAGGTAAAAATGCAATTTTTAAGAACTACTGGGAAATATACGAAAATATTTCAACCGATGAATGAAGTAATTAGCTATACTGTCTATTTAGCGAAGCAGTTGGGATTGGGAGAGGTGGGATAGGTTGGACTCGAATATGCATGCACGCAATATGAAGCTGTCGTTTTTTCACGACCCCACAGTCAGTATACATGTTATCAGACATTTTGCGTTAAATTTTTGGAATTTTATCTGGTTAACTAGCTCTTCTTGAGTTGAATTTTAGGCTTCCATTTTCTCATAGGGTAATTACGTACCCTATAAGAGGCAATTCTTTGCATATTATGAAAGCAAATAGCACAGAATTAGAATTTGTATATGTATGCATATAAAATAGCATTCTATAACTATAAAATAGGTAAATTTATTTTACACCTATTGCTCGCACAAATATCATACATGGTATATACATATAAGCGTATCCTTATAAACCCCGAAAACCTTGTGTTTGCCAACTTCAGTTAGTAATGGAAAATATTACAGAATCAAAATCGTTCAAAACGTGTGAAGGTAGTGAGAAAAAGAAGAAGAATAAGAAGAAGAAACTCATTAAAATTTCAAAATTTCAATCCAAAGCCTGTTGGCTGTGTGAATGTGCAAACGGTACAAGTAGCTGAGCAAATTCAACTGCTAAGGGAAATGAAGCGTACAGACAGCTTAGCAGCAGCGGCAGGTTTGCATCAAATTGGCTCGGAGCTCGAAGCAGGCAAGGCGAGGCTGGTGCGAGTACCGCCAGGTGAGCAATGCTGCTGGTGCTGTCGTGAAGGTGTCTGGATACATGCTGAACATTAATCTTCGTAGTTGCGCGCTTGTAGTTGGCAACATCCTACAGATGTATTTTAACGCCCTGGCCTGCTCGCTAAGGCGTTTCAGCTCGACGGTGGCAATTCTGCGACATGGATTTCTTGCAGTGTTTGTTGTTACTCCTACTTAGTTCTAAAGATGCTGTATTGTAGCTGGAACTTGTTTCCGGCGTATGTATATATATATGTGTGTGTGTGCATTTCATTTATGAATGGACAGTAATTCATCGGTATTAAGTAAGAAGTAGAAGCTTGCGCTCCATCGCTTGTAATCTATAGCGGTAATCATTTTATTAGAAGCATGGGAACTTGTATAAGAAATATGTTTTAGAGAACATGTGTATGCGAGTATGTGTGTGTGTATGCGTCAAAATATTACGATTGCTGTTGCAAATCTCATTAAATACTGTTTCAATTCGTTGAATGCACTTGTAGGGAAATACATTTTGTTGCAACTACAAATTTAATAATCTGTGTTGTTCTCGATGTGAACGCTCCCTTGTGGTTGATTATGTTTAATATTCGAGTTTAAATTCTACAAAGAGCTGATGAGTAGAAAGCCACTTCATTCATTTTAGATTCTGTAAGTCTATGAGTGAGGTTTACTCATAAATTGAGGTGAAAATTTCACATTTTGCGAACAAAATAATATTTTGGTTCAACTAACTGTTGCTTATGAGATCTTAAAATAAGCAAAATAGAGATTGGTTTGATACCGGAAACTAATGAAATCTGCATAGACTTTTCTCTGACTTCCATTTTTCTATCTGGCTTTATTCCTCGAAAGAACGCAACTAATGTATAGCTGCTAAAACCCTTCGAACTAATAACGTATGCAGGATAGCTATAACACCTGTCGTCCCAACCCACTCGACCAGCCAGCCAGCTCAAAGTTTTTGGCCGTGAAACTGAGGTTTTGGTCTAATTACGGACACGACCCCATACGGGTTTTTGTCACTGAACTTGAGCTAAATCGGGAATGCGTCTGGGAAAAATAAATTTCTGAGTGCTAAAAACATACCGGTCTTTTCTCAAACGGAGAAGAATATATCAAAGAAACCGATAGTACCGAGAAATCTTGGTAAGTGAAATAGGCAAAGAAGCAGGTCTTTTCTGTGACAATTCCAACTTAGAAGGTAGCTCTAGACTATATGATTACAACGCTGCGTTTCAGGTTGGGATGGTGGGACATAATGGAAGCCGCCAAGTGAATTTCCGCTTTATTAAGCGAGAACAATACTTTATTTTTTGTGCCAGGTCTCTCTGCGTGAGATTATGCAAAGAGGCAATCTCAGAACATCGTTCATTTAGTCTTATTGGAACCCGAAAAATACAGAGCGTACCAAACAAAACAAAAAAAAAACTTTCTTAGCTTAGAAGTTAGAGCTTAGAAATTTAACAGAATCCAGAGAGTTGTTGGGACTCAGTTGGGAGCAGAGTAAGCCTGACGATGACTTAAGTGAATCAGCTCAGGTGTGGTCCTCAGATTGGTTTTAACCTCTCCTTTCAATCCATCTACTAACAAACCTATAGATTAAGTGAGAAAGGTGATTAAGTGATGTAACCTAATGTACCTAAATTTGTGGAAAATGGGATAAATTAATACGATACCCAGATTGGTGGAATTTGAAACAGTTGATTTCGACTATTAACGAATGCATAATTTAAGTCCGAAGGTGTACTTCTGTTGTATGCACTAGGCAATTCATTATTAAGCAGTAAATTTAGGCGCTTAATGGCTTAACCCATCTTCGGCAACAACATTCACTTCAAACTTGCCAACTACGAGGATTAATTCACTCCTTATGGGTGCTTACAATCATGATGTCCTACTTTCTCTAATTGCGATTTGATGTTTCTAACTGTGTTTGAGTTGCACGATTGATGAATGCAACCGCTGCCGCGGAGTAAACAACGAAATTGTAAAATCAACGATCAAAGTCCACGCATAACAGAGCTCAAAAAGGTGCTTAACACAGCTAGATGGATTGCGAGTATGCATAGCCACCTAACGGTTTACGATGAGCACATGTGTGTACGTGCTGTTGCCCTGCTTATTCCTTAAAGCCACGTCATGCCGCACGTCAAGACGAAATGAAGTGAAAGGTTGAGTATTTACGTGGCGAACCAAATCGAGAAGAGCGTGTGGCACAAACATACGGACACACATGGATTTTCCTTCATACACTCCTTGTTCCTTGTATGCATGCATGTATAGAATTTACATTGCAGCACGTTACTCATACGCCATGGCAATATATTATGCTTGTTGTGCCACTACAGTTACCGCTGCTGCTTCAGCTGTTGTTGTTGTTGCTGTTGTTACTTCAGCTGCTCTTCCGTCTTCATTTGTCTTACACTATTCCGTTGTGTATCGAATCTACGCCAAACTGACAAGAGTTTCTTCCTCTCCTTCCACTTTGCCCTCTGACCTGTGTGGCGTTGCAAATCCACGCATCCACGCTTCAAATCCAAGTTTAGTGCGCATTTTGCTCAGTGATTTTTTTATGCGTGCAGGATTTCGGTGATTTTGACATGTTGGCATGCTTGGGTTAGTGTTGCTGCTCATGAAAATTTGGTTCTATGCAGTTAACTGTGGCGCTTTTAAAATTTGTGATAAGCGCAAATTTTGAAAAATGAGTATCTTGGGGACTAACGGAACTTTACGTCAAACACTTTATTTATCAAACAACATAAGTGCAGTTACTTCCTTTTGAATATTAAATTTTGATTCTTTCATAAGCTCTTTTTGTAAAGTTGCTGTTGGACTTAGGTTGCTTATCTTGATTAGCCTACATTCTCTTTCTTGAAATGGTTTATTGAGATAGTATGGTTTTCATTCTGTAAGCTTGAGTCCTTCACAAAGTTATTCTTGAGCCAGACCATCCAAATGAGCTTTCGGCACCTTCCACATGTTAGCCTCTTTTAGGGCAACTAGGGAAGTATGGAATCTCTTACAGCCGGAATTGCTGATTATATTTCAGGAAGCATCCATGATTACTACTCGTATTAACTGAACCTCTTGTTTAAGTTTCATACTTCTATGCCCCACTTTTCCTTTGATGCGGAGTTTCTAAACTTACCTTCTAGCAGAGCTCGATATTTTCACACAACTACGAGGGCACTCTCGTCAGTTTATCCGACTATCGTTGCCTTATCGGACGGTAGAGCTCACCTCCCGTCAATATATGATAGTGACGATGTTTACTGACCGTTAGTAGTCTCTAAACTCTCCATAATAATTTGAGTATGAAATCATTGGCCTTAGGGCCTTGACCAATCGCATAAGTATTATTTTCAAACGTAAGAATTTACTTTGAATTTATCTATAATCAGATGAGCATGTTCCAAATCTACTTAAGACCCCAACAAGCAACATCGGATTCTATGAATTCGTTATAAAGTGGAAACCAGCTGATTTTAGACCAATTGGGATTTGCTATATAATTCGGACACATTTCCACTGACGCATCATGACGTAGAGGTAAAATTTGGCGTAGATGCTTACCATTATTCCACTTTATTGTCATGTTAATGAAATTTGGTTTCGCTCCTTTGTGCGCTCACCATATTTATTATTACATTCTGTTTTCAGCGTTGCATAGTGCAATCCAATATAATTCATTAGCATACAAGGGAGATCTTAGCCACCTTCAATTTATAATTTCCTTGCTCGCTATAATTCAAATCCGCACAAACATAGCACATTTGCAATTAATTTGGAGTATAAGATGATTTGCAGTACAAGAAATTATGGAGACATTTCATTAAAGTGGTGAAGTTGTTGTAACGGGGAAAAATATGTGATCAATATTCGTTTCGGTTACGCAGATTCGCTTATTGTTTGAACAGAAACGTACGCCTATAACGCCTATAGTCTATAGCATTTATAGCTGTTTGTTCGATTCGCCACTCTCTAAAGTATGGTGTTTGGAAGACAACTATTCTTAGATATATGCCAATACTGATGATAAGTGCCCGAGTGAAATTTGATTTTGACTTCTGGATGAACTACTAAATGTATTCAAATAAATATTTCAGTTTAGTCTAGGTAGGTTATTATTGACATAGAGAATAAGTGTAATGAGTAAGGTAGAAATTTCTTCCAAAAACATCTCTCATATTGTTTCGAAATCAATGAATGACAATCCTGATCTTAATCTCTATCAATTATTCCAATCTTCGTTCCTTTTATACTCTCGCAACATGTTGCTATAGAGTATATTAGTTTTGTTCACTTAGCAGTTGTTTGTAACAACTAAAACTAATCGAGTTAGATATAGACATATATATATATATAATTGATCAGGAGAAAAAACGAGTTGAAATCCGAGTGAACTGCGTGTAAATCTGTCCGTCCGTCCGTGCAAGCGATAACTTGAGTAAAAATTAAGATATTTCGATGAAGCTTGGTACACGTGTTCTTTCTCACCGTAAGATTGTTGGCATTGCAGATGGACGTAATTGGACATTTTTTCAGGAATATTTTTAAGAGAAATCCCATATCTCCAGATTTTAATATAAATATCTCTAACACGAAACAAAATATAGCAACGAAAGTACATCAGTCTATGGCCTGTAATATAAGTTAATAAGATACCAAATATGATTGCAATCCATTAAGAATTTCATCGAAAATGAATGCTGAATTCCTTTGCAAAATTTTTTCATATAAAGTTATGCTACCACCTGAAAACATTTCTCCGCCTCTGATCCTTGCACATTGCGAGAGTATAAAATGTTCGGTTATACCCTCACTTAGTCCTTTCTTACTTGTTCAGACTTTGAATTTATTAACTACGGTATCTAATCGTCCATTTATATTATGTATATAACATGTTACATACTGGTTTACTTACTCTCTTGTTCTATGATAATATTAATTTCTATGTACTCATTTTCCATTAACTTGAAATATTTATGTACATATTTTTTAGTTAAAATGGGTACAAGTGCATAAATAGGTATAAAAGGGTATTCTAAGTGAAGGGTTTCACAGTATCGATGTTAAAATACGGATCTCAGGATTCAGAGAGAGAGAGAAAGAGAGAGAGAGATGAATATTTCAAATGGTTCGACCATTTAATAAAAGACCGAAAGAAACTATTGTTGAATTTGATCGATATAGGACACTCCCTGTTTGGTTGCCATTAGTTGGTTCCTTTATGGAAAATATGTCTATGAAGCCAACAGATAAGGTAGAAAATCTAAGATCTCATTAGATCGCACCTACTGAGGAATTATACGGGGAAATGGGAACATAAGATTTTGTCCGATTTGAAACTTAGAAAGTGTTTGATAATTTTAATCTGACAAATTAATCCCTTGCTCTGCCAGAATTACATCTTGTTTTTGGAAGTTTCACATTACTGTGACATCACAATCACACTGATTAATTGAAGCTGAACATCTTTCCTGGGAACTGGGTTTTTCCATACAAACATCATAGATTTGTAATGTTTGTTTTAATAGATTTTAATATAGAATGTTTTATTTTAACCTCAAACGAAGTTTTCCCTGAATCAAATACAAATAATAGTCAAATATATGTAAATGTTTGTCACTTTATTTTATTAGCAATTTATGACAAATTGGTAGCCGAATGAAATAAGTGTTATTAAATTGTCATACTGTTAATTTAGAGTCATTAAAATTGGCATAGCTAAAGCCGAGCATTAATCTGAATTTTTATCACCGTTTTATAATAAATTAGGAAACGACTCTATTGACTCTATATTTACTATATATTTTATTATATACGGTAAGTGTACGGTCCAGATATGAATTTAGACAAATCAGGCAGCGAATAGTTCCTCAAAACAAGTGTTTTATTTGACATATGCTGTGACACTATATCTTCATTGATGCTCGTGTTATCTAGAGTAAAGCAAAGGAAGCTGGTGGCATCCATTGGAAGAGGCGTGGTTGCGATATGATATGTCATTAGCATTGTCACTTAAAAGTGGGTGGTGACTTGCCCGTAATTACAGTTTTGATCTGAATGGCGAAGAACTAATATATAATCTTGCCTATTTAATTTTATGTCTCTGACATTATTTTTGAGGGAGTTATTGAACTCTTAGTAGTTTTAAAATAAACCGTTATATGCGAGTTTGGCGAGGTTACTGCTTAACTCGAATATTTTCAAACAGTGATAAAGGGATACCCAACTTATTCCAGTGTGAAAGCGCCACAAAATTTGCATTTTTTTCTTATAACATTTTGCAATTTTGTCAGATAAGGCAAAATAAAAATTTTTAGGAATTTAGATTAAAACACACAACACTTACTACGTAAGTAAAATTAATTAAACTTGTTAACTCTGGATTAATTCCTCGAAGCTGCAATTCACAAAATATTTCCATAAATTCATTCAAATTATGCGTTTTCTTTTCTTATTATTCATATTCTTATATTCTTTTTCCGACGGTTACAAATGTCTCTGTTTTTGTATTTCTTGTCAAGATTTCAATCTGGCCGTTCCAGTCTTTTTAGTTGCCGTACGTCAAACCTGCTCAATCAGGTCAACTGTAAAAATCGGGTAAGTGATTTACGCGCTCAACTTTCAATGACATGACAGTTGTACATCTCTTTATCTCTGACGCTTCCTTCTTCCACTTCCAGCCTTCCATTTACTACATTCAGTTGTATCCTCTTCATCCGCTAACTGGAATTTGTCAAACATTTTGCTTTTAGTACAATTCGCAGTTTTTAATTAGAGTCACTTTGAGCTATGCAGACACTTTGCTTTGCATTCGCATATCCCTCACTAATTAGTTAAGTGATTTCATTACAACTGTAGTGTTTTGTGTAAGCTGAAGCAATACATTTGCATTATTATTGAATGAAATAATATTGGCTGTGTGCAGCGCATGGGCGAGGATCCACCGCTCATGCAATCGCATTACATTAACCATTGTTAAATAATTATTTTAACTTGCAGAATGACGTTATGACAGCACACAAAACAATAAAAACAACAAAGACATTGATGTGCTTACGAGTGTGTGTATATATTTTCCCAGCACACCCCCAGCCGGTAGGAGTACCTGAGTGCGCACTGAGGAGCCCGCAGAATGGCCGTCAACACGTTGTTCAGCTTTTGCAGCTTGTTCGTCTTGTTTGCTGCCAGCCACCAGCCACCAGCCACCAGCTGCTGGGAGCTTCAACGGCTTCCGTCAAGTGACATCACACACTTTCGCTGATTTTGTTTTTGTTGTGATGTTTTATGTAACTCTTGTGTATTTTGTTGTCACTGGTTTTGTCCTGTTTTTCACGCGATTGTTGGTATTTGTTGTTGTTTTTTTTTCCTTACGCTGCACTGCGGTGGAGAGATGCACGGCGCGGCACGTCACCGTGGTGAGTGACATAAATGACAGTTGTCGGCTGGCGAGCGAAGTGCCATGGTCGCGTTGAGCGCGAGTGCGCGAGTGCTCGAGTAGGCGTATAAATATAAATAAAACCAATGAAAACACTCTCGGCCACTTTTCCATTAACTATAAGGAAAATTAAATTAAAATTTAATTGCTAGCAACAGAAACAATAAAACTAAATTTGACTACTCGGCTCTAAGCAAAGTTATTGTGTGTTTGCGCCATTTCATGGCAACCACAAATGAATTTGCAATAAATAAATGACAGTTTGACGTTGGCTGGCAGTGGCTGGTTCTCTAAATTATGCAATAATAATAAAAAATAAACATTATTCAATATGCATAAACAGTTATCGAGGTAGGAGAGAAACTTTCGTAGGCAAGAGATAGACTTTTAGAGGCAAATATTTGCACTGCTGTATATATAAGTGCCACTATTTCTACTATAATAATTTCATGTGACAAGGCCTTGGAAAGTTTATTCGCTTTACCTTACCTTAAGCCTTGGTTAGTTGTTCGCCATTATCGCCTCACTTCTGTCGCTAATTGAAAGCGAAATTGCCGGCAATGGTGTGCGTAGTGGTCCGTCAAACGTACGATTTGTTGGGCGGGAAATTATACAGTGGGCGAAGACAAGGCAACGTGGCTCCATCGTATATCGCACTCAGCACACCGTGGTGGCAAGGACACCTTATTAACATGACGTGCAGCGTTGCGTTTGTTAGTAGAAGCATACTTTCGTGAAACATTTATGATTCCAAGTATTAAGATATAACATTTTTGAGCACTGAAGAATAGGGAAATTGAATCAAGATTGAATAAACATCTTAAAAGATAAAGAAATTAGATAAAGAAAGAGCAGTTACAGTCAATTAGATAAACGGAGAACAACCGGTTTCCATCAAAGGGGAAAGCCTTGCATATTCAAGACTATGCTACTCATGCAGAGCTTATTTGTTCTCTCCCAAATTTGTTAAGCAGCATTTTGAAGCTCGTGATAGCAAGCTTCCCTTATAATGCCAGAAACTATTTGTAGACCGGAATGGTGCTCTTGTTACTTAAGCCATTATTAGGCTCATTGCGCTCCCAAGTGTGTTCCAACTAAGTGTTGGATGTGTTCTATCACATTCCAAAGTTTATTCGACTCCAGCTGCACACTTTCTCTTACATTGGAATATTGGGAGCTGCGGAAGATATTCCGTTAGGACTGGCTGAAAGCTGGGTATTTGCATAGATCATATTCCATCGTTTCATTATCTATTATTATCCCGCGCATATTATATTATTATGGGCGGAGAATGCTCTGCATTCCGCCGATTCCTCTTTAACAAATTTCTGAAGGTGAGTCCTTAGGGGTAAGTGTTCTGTGAAGACTCCTACTATTTCATCAATTCAGTGGTTAATTATGACACTTCATAAGTGTAGAAGGATAACACCAGTGAACAGACAGTATGCTGTTTCTGATCGCAATCTCCACTTTGGGGCAATGGCCTTCTATCCGCATTCGAAATTCGAAGGGCTTTACGTTTAGTACGTTCTCTTCAGCTAAGTTTGCTTCCAATACTATTCAACAAATGCGCTCTCGGCATCAGTTCTTTTCTTAAACACGGTGAATTTAGTGTTTAGTGACGTAATTTTTATTTTCCTAGAAAAAGGCAGATTTATGGATTATCTGGATTAACAGAGTGTCCGTGTCCCTCTAGTTAGCGGATATATTAATGGTAATTTCTATGGACTGAGATATACGATTGAACTTCTTGCCTGAAGAGAGGACGGCAGACGACCTTAAGATCAAATAAGCCACATAATATATTTCCTAAATTATGTTGAGGAATACTATCGAGGTCATAGGTCAAGACTCAAAATAAATACAAGTCGGTCTGGTTACATAGTTCGGGTGGTTGTGAGCGGAGTTGCTCCTTTTCGTAATGGGTGTTTTGGTGGTAAATAAAAAAGTCTGTAATTCCTGTAGTGTATTAGCGTTTTTAAAACAGGCTTTCAAGTTCAACAATCACTTTTGGGCGGATCTACAGGCTACCAATTATAGTCAGCTAGAGGTGTTTCACTTACAATTTGAAAATCGTATTCACTGTTGGGAGTTTTACCAAAAGCATTAAAAATATTCTACTGGTATCTTTCTTGAATCCGAGTTACTATATTTTATAAATTTTCTTAAAGATAAAAGTTGTAGATTGTAATAACTAACATACTCTCTAAGAGTCTAATCTTTAGTTGCGCACTTCTACGGCATAAGGCAATACTCATAAAGCCCAAACTAAAGTATCACTTCTAGCCTTGATTGTCAGTTTGCCTCACCAGCTCAGCAAATTCAAAAGTGTGCTTCGCGCTCATGGCCCAAAGTTGTTATCCTTATCTTTATTTCCTGCTTTTTATCGCACACAAGTCTTATCTCCCACTACCAAGATGATAACATCCGCGCCAGCAAACTGAAAAATAAGAATAATAATGACAAAAGTGCTGTAACTAAAATAACAGCAAATCGCAATGATAACGGCAATAACTGTACTATAGCGGTGACAGTTGGAAAGCGACAGCAAGCAGAGAGCTTAAATAACCGCAACCGCAGCAAATTTTGAAATGAGCATTGACTTTAGCCTGGATAAAAAGGTGATGGCAGCGAAGTACCGGCACAATACCGTTGCTCTGCGCTGCGCTGCGCAGCTACGCCTGAAGTGTCGTTGCCGCAACATTTACGAGCGATCTTTACGATTGTCGGCGGAGTGATTATGATTATTTGCGCTGCGTGTGTATTTGCTGTTGTTGCTTTCGCTGCCATTTGCTGATTCAAATTTAACAATAGCCAAAGTAGCGGTATACAAGCGAGATTATCTTTGATAAAATTGTGAAAGTTGAGCTCTTATTACCTTGGAATAATGGCAATTTAATTTGAGCGCTGAGCGCCAAGTTGTCTGTGCGTGGGAGTGTGTGTGTGCGAAATTGTGAGAGAGAATATGCAGTTGACAGGTCGATTGCCAATAAAGATATGTAATGATGATGGTTTTGATTAGCTGCGATTGTTGTTGTTGCTGGTGGTAAAATGCCTTTAAATTTTTAAATAAATATGCAAATATTCAACCTTTAAAATTATATCGTAAATTTTTAGTGAATATAAATAAGTATGTGTGTGGGCGTGTGTGTGTGGCATGTCTATTTGTAAATTAATAATTGTGTGCTATTTATGCGTTAGTTATGACAACTCAAATAAATACACGTATATTTAATTAGGAATTCGCACACTATTCCCATTTCATATTAAACTCACACACACACATACAAATAATTGTATGTTTTGAATGTTTAACGGTATGTGCTGCCTAAAATTTTGATTACAATGAATTACACTTAAATGTAATTGATATTCCCGCGAGTGTTGCTTGCCAAAAATTAGCTGCTCGCATGATTTTTGTTGCCGCCATTGTTTTTGTAATGTGAAAGCTCCCTATTGCTCACAGGATTGCCAGCGCACGCTAAGCGCATGGAAAGTGAAATTATTAATTTCGGCATTTCGATTTCCAGGCACGTTTAGCAGGAGCGTGCAAGCGATATTTAACACACACGCACACATACACATATATATATTTGTATGGCGAAATTAACTTGCCTCAGCAGCCGACACGTACACAATTGAAATTACACAAAAATCACATACAATTACCAATGAAAATCAGCGCAAATTGGGGTAAATGCGAAATTTCAAAACAGAGGGGAGTTTTAATAATTTTATGGACCCAGTAGAGAATCGGGGGAAACAACAATTTTTTTGCTTTGAGAAATCAAGAACAGGAGGATCAGAACAGTCGGAAACAGTTTTTAATATATCCCTCCCTGTGAACAGATTACTCTTTGAAAATTTATAGGGGCACATGAGTTACTGTGCAACATAAAATTCGATCTCCGTGGCTTTATCATCTAAGTTAAAAAGTTTACATTTTCAGCTGTTCTTTCACTTCTGAGGAATTGCGGTGAATTAATTTTTTAGGCGCTTTTATGAAGCGAAACCGAATATATCGTTAAACATTCTTATCTTCTTCATTTTTTTCAAAATACCAACACTGAAGTCTCTTAACGTCCCTCAAAATAATATGCATATATTTAGGTCTAACTACGAGGCATATAAATTCAATGCTAGTGATGCCCTCTCATCGAATGGAGACGACCTGTTTAATATGAAAGATAGTTCACACAAATTGGAATAATAAACAATGTCAGCGTCGAAGGATTTCAGCTTATTGGATATCTCAAGACCTAAAAGTATAGGGCATAAATAGCGCCTATAAGTTCACAATGATGAAAAGGAGAGTTCAACCCTTAAGTTTCAAAAAAACACATCAGTTTGATGTTATTATTATGATATAATTTTTGGTGGAAATGTGGAAAGGCAACATAGAAGACCTTTTTCAATTCTATGAACAAAATGTTCCATAATCTTATGAACATATTTGCTTCTCTAATGAAATACCTAACTCAATGAACGAGTAGGAAATTCACAAACTGTCAAGCAATTGTAGTGGAGTGAATTGAAAATTTAACCTTCACTGAGGCACTGTGATATCTCGTTGTCTTCGAAACTTAAACGACATTACGATTCCGAAACTAAGGCGATTCGTTGCTTATAAGCTGTACCGCACTACATCTCGTCAACGCTCTGTATATTTTAGACTTAATATTGATTCTTAGCATTTAGTATGTCTCGCAATAAGTAATCGTGGGATGTCAAGAGTCCAGAGGAATCATTCGTTGATCAATTAATTACTCACTATGATAACGAATATAATACCCATAATTCTACTAAGCGTTAGTATAAAATATATTCTACGTCACCAGTTATACTGGCTAAGAAAAGATTTTTAAATAAAAATAATAATTCACCAAATATCGTGAATAAATAGCATAGAATTATATTCCACGTTTGAGAGAGTATTCAATAGAGTTATTAACTATGTTAAGAATATTCTGCTGATAATGAAAATTGTCTGGCTGAATATTATCCGGGCTTTGCACCCAATGAATCATCCATTTGTAAGTGATTTACTGAATTCCTTATTGGAAATGAGAACACCGAAGGCAATGTACGCAGTTGAAAAAGAACTATTGCATACGAAAATGTAAAAACAAAAAAAATCAACAAATTATTTAGGAAACGCTGACAAACTGTACAAATGGAGAGCTAGGCAATTTCATAATGGATCAAAAACAAAAACGGATTGATGCGTTCGAGTAGTGTTTGGTACTGTTCAACCTTAATGAGTCCCATGTTTTCTGGAAGTGTGAAAATGGATGAAACACTGCTACGACATTTTAGTACGGATTCCAAGCGACCGACAACCAAGTTGACCATCAATATGAACCGTATCATGGAAAGATGCAGCATCGATGACAACTGTCTTGAATAATAAAGTCGAATTTTGCTTAAAATTTTAAATTTTTTTAAATAACGATAAGAACTTTTAAGACTACCTAGTATCTGACATGAAAGAAATCTGAAACCAATTTCAACTCATCCAGTTGTGGTCGTGAGCTTTTCCTATACCATCTATTAGTGCACCTCATCGTCGGAGCTATCTGGCGGTACGTCAGTTAGTAATCGTGTAAATGTTTACGGCCATAATAGTGTTGCTGCTCACTAGTGCAGCGCCGTTGCGACCACTTCCGATTCGATTGCTCGCCACTGTTTAAAGTGAGGCTCGCACATTTCTGCCAGTGGCACGTACACAAAGTGCAAATGGAAAACGCAAATGTGAAACTACTAATTTTTGAATTCGCCATTAAAAAGCATTAATTGCAGCGTCGTGAGTGTTTCTTACTGGAAGTTAGAGGGGCGGCAGTCACTTTCCACTGGGAATCATCAAAATTGACGAGAGTGGCCGAAGTAAGAGCTTATTTAGCAGATGTGATTTGCAATTATAAATAGCTGTTAAGTGAGAAATTCCGAAGATCAAAAAGAATTTTGGTGGGAAATTGTTGCAGCGGTTTTGGACGCTTTGGACGCTTTGGAAAATGTGGAAAGTTTGAGAGTATTTTATTTTTAAAATAAAAGCATACAAAATTTTACAGTGATAGGAAAATATGTTAACAAACAGCGCCACAGAAGAGCTCTTTTGTCTGAACAATACCAAAACGGAGTATAAATTTCATTGATTTTGTTCAGAAATCTCTAATCACCTATTGCTTTAAGTAACATTTGCATGAGCTGAAGTAATAATCAAGTTATCGCGCTGTAAGGCAAGTACTAAGGTGTTATCACAGAAGGTGTCGGTTATGCATTTTGACCATTGGTGAATATGTGAATGTATAAGACGCTTCCAGTCTGTACTTCAATTCTTCCCTACAGGTGAACCAACAAGATGTTTGCGCTGGTCCCAAAGTCTGATTATTTCGAAGAAGTAGTGTTGAATTTTTTGGATAATAGAGAGACTTTGACTCTTAAACTATACCAAGAGCTTTATCTATATCCCGGGATAGGCTCTTAGAGTTCTTGCTGAGAAGAGAAAGGGCAACCACAGTTAAATCATCCGATACATAGATCTGATAAGTAATTCTCACACCCCCGTATTGTGTATAGTATAGTAGGATGCGGCTCGTCTATTAATAAAAAAAAAAATGTTTTAAGCAGAACACTGGACACTGCTAGATATTGAAAAAAGCAAAATATAGATTTTTATTGAGGGCACCCTTCACGTTACTGAAGTTTTGTCCGAAGTCTTTGCGATTATCTTAACAACTTTTTGCAGCGTTATATCAACTGATTTATCCCTACGTATGCTGCCTAAGTGTCAGCATCAAAGTTATGGTAGAATTTCTGGACAAATTTTCTGTTTATATGTGTAATTAGATAAACGAAATTAAGTTTCCGATAAGAAGAATATTCTTCAACCTCTACCCATACTGATGGAGAAAAGCTCTAGTTTCTCGAGAAGCAAGTGTGAATATTACATGATTACTGTGTGAGTATTATAAATCTGGGGCTAAATTGGACTTGCTAAAAGTTGACCTTTCAATCATCAATGCTTAATCAATACTAGACTTCACTAATCTACCATCGGTTCAATCCGAATCGGATATCGAATATTTATTTTCTCGTGTTAGATGATCTTAGTAATAAGTTTTGATAATTTCAGCGACCTAAGTAGAACATATTTTTTTTCTAGTAAATCTATCAAAACCATTTCTCTGTACAAACACAAAACATATATGTATTGTATATACATTTTCATTAGTGTAAATATTCTACTTTCAGTGCCATGCTTCTACGTGAGTTATCTAGCTGTGCGAGTATCCTTTTATGTAATCCATATTGAGTATCTGTGGGTGTCTGTTTTCGTTATTGGCATTGATTTATAATCTTTCAATGCACTTACGGATGATTTACGTTTGCCAGTTTGAGTGCATGCACACACTAACATACAGACAAATCAATATTTGTTTACAATGCTTCTGAATATATATATATACATTTCTGTATATACTTATGTACAAATACGAGTGCGCTTTTGTGTGCTGCAGCGGAGAAATAAACGCACCTGTCAATGAGCTCATTAAATTGCAATTCATACAAAAAGCGAAAACGAAAGCGAAATGGCAATGGAAAACACCGTCCTTAAACTCTTATTGCCATTCTCGCCCACTTTTATGCTACTGTTTGGTTTGCTGCTCTCCATTGTTATTTCCTTTTCCATTTTTTAACGATGCGCAATGAATAAAATAGTATTTATGGATATTTTTTATGAGCTAAGGAATCTAAAAAGTGGTGATCAAGTTGAAGAATTACTCACTTCCTCTCCGTTGAGTATGGAGTAATCAGGTTTTTGAATGGCTTCCGTATAAACGGGATAAGTTGACAAAAAAAGTTTATTGTTTCCACTCAAGCCAAGGAAAATTGAATTATTTTCAGCCGAATTAAAAAAAAAGGGAGTAATAAAACAGTTTAAATCAACTAATAATGTAGGCAACATTAAAGAGCGTAAAGCAGGATAACATATCCTGATATATATAAAGGATGGATATTTGCAGACCCATTAAAAAACTTAGACGTAAAGAAAAGTTAGGGAGAGGACTGCTTTTTAAAGTGCGGTAGCTCATCTGGAGTAAATGCAAACTGGTCTTTCAGAAGCTGAGTTATGCGTATGATACATTACTTTTCTCCACTATATATTTTTGGATGGCGTTTATTAAGCTTACTCAAGACTGCCACACAGATAGCTTTCAAAATGTACGAATAATAGATTTACGTACTCTGAACCAACCATGGTGAAAGTCCGAAAATGCATATATATTAAATATCTATTACTGTCATACAAAAATTGGCTGTTTGGACACGCATTTGCCCCAAACACTCATTGGGCCAATGTTCAAAAAAAATCGTTGTTAAATCTGTGAGTGGTTTCAATGGAACAGAGAGCCGTGAAACACTGCGAATGAAACTAGATTTTTGTTGAAAAGCAACGTGTATGAATGCACTTCAAGGACTAATGACGAGCTCAATGTTCATCGGTATCACGGCTTTACCACCCGAGACGCTCGAAAAAGTCATCAAGAAGTGTTCATTTCACTGTGGCCAATAAAGCAAAAAAGATGGAGTAAAAATCGCCTACTAATAGGGCTCTTTCGTTTAAAGTTTTTGAGGTTGTCTAATCAGTTTGCGAAGGAAGGAGACCGGAATGTTGGAAATCCGTGGCACACGACTCAAGAAAGGGAACGATACGGTAAATCAATATGTGGTCTATGAAAGGTTTTCGCCTACTAAGGGTTGACCCGTCAAAACGTGGTTAATTATGCTACTCCTCGAGATTCTTAAGTACTAGAATTTTCCGTGAGATTGAAAAATAACCAAAACAAGGATAGTATATATAGAAAAGAAAATACACTATTTATAAGTTTTTAAACGGTAGAATTGATGTTCCATAATCCGACTTTTGGGAAGTTAGAGGAGCAATAGCGCGTCTGAGGAATCGCAAAGTTCGGATGCGTTCCCAGAAGTTTTCATAAAAAATCTTGAAAAGTCGGTTGAGTACTCCTGTACAACTTATGCGGCTTTTCAAAATGACACTGAATAACACTAAGAGCATATAATAACAAAAGACTTCTATGTTTTATACTAAGGAAGTAATTTATTCAATGGACAGTCTCACTATAAGTTTCGCCTTCTGTAAATATTTGGATCGGTGGTGAAAGAGGCCAATACAAAATAGTTCCTACCTTCAAATAAACAATTATCGCAATCGCGACTGTCAACAATTGACAACTGTGTTATTCTTGAAGTCCATCGTAAAAATTCTCTTTCCCATAAGTGTGCTTTGGGGTAAGGGGGAAATTGGGAAGTAAAGCCTTTGCTCAACGCAAAACTAATTAATTGAGATTATGCAAAGGTGAATTGATGAAGTATACAAGCTTTAAGATCGCGTCAGCACTCTAATTAGCAATTAGTAATTTAAGAGAATACACCTTTTACGCCTGTTCCTCCAATATGTGGGCGCTTATGCAACACTGTCCAGTATGCATGACGCAAAAAACAAAACAAGATCTGAAATAGCGGAAATAAGTGTATGAGTTTCCGACTGGCTGCACGTCAAGTGACGTTCAGTCACGCTATAGTTTTGATGTTTTTATAGAAACAAACAAAACGTGGTAAATAAATGGAAATAACATAAAACTTCGAAATAGCTATGCCAGCGAAATGTTTATGACAGCTATGTAGACGGTCGCTTTCTTATCTTGGCAATAATACCTAAGTGAAATTGCCAAGGAAGTGGGCGATGAATTTGAACGATGATAGTGAAAATAAAACAATTTCTTAACGGAAGAGAGTAATTGTACTTTCCGTTAGAACACTTTTGCAATGAAGCTATAAAAAGCTAGTAAATTGAAATTTTTTAAAATATTTTAGCGGGAAATGGTTTCTCCTTTACATAAAATTTTGAAGTTCTCGTTAATACTATTTATTCCAGCGGCGGTAAAAATACAATTTTAAGATTGCCATGAATTGCTTCGTTCTTTTATGAGATACCATTCGTGAATTACCAAATATATTCTCTCAATCAAATTCACTTGCAATTGAATCAAGTATTTAGTATAGATCTCTCCAATGAAAGTACCTAAGGTTATATCGATCAGCAAAATCCACCATCTATCAGGTATACACTTTGCATGCAATCCTAGAGGCGGTTCTCTCAAAAATAAGCTAAGTTATTATCCTCTTTTCATCTTTTTCATTCAATACTTTCAATACATTTATAGCTAGAATCTCTACATCCATTCAAGAGGCAAGTCCCTGTCAACATAGTGAATGATCTTTTTATTGGGTAAACTATGTGAATGTCGTCAAAGAGCTCGTCGCACGCGTTGCCATAAATCCTTCGCTGATTTTTTCTTTCAAACTTTTCTTTCTTTACTTCTGGAATGAAATTCAATCATAGTAAGTCGTTCAACACTATGTCCATTCGTCTTGCATTTGAATCCAATTAGAGCTAATATTAAATACTGTAGCTTAACAGTTTCGATTGACGAAGTGCCGACCCTTTTTACTTTCTACTTTTTCCTGAGCTTTTCTTTGTGGTGGACTCACTCACAGAGTCCGGTTCTATTGTCTTAGCCGCCGCTTTTCCTAGCCAGTTGTACAGCTATCTCATTTTCCTCTAAGCCTTTGTGTCCAGGGATCTATCTATAGGGGAGATGTACACGATTCCTTGTCGCTATTAAGCTTTTCTAAGCACTGCGATACCATTGCTGTACTGATTTCCTATGATTACCTGTATGGTTGATATTACCTGAAGTGCTGTTTACTTATTATGAAATATAAAATATTTCCTTCTAATACTTTTGCTGTAACATTATATTTACGCACCTACTTCTGGCAAAGCTCTTAGCTTCAAATATGCTCGGAAAACTTACATGAGTCATGACACTTTGTTTCTTAGTCCCACTACCTTAGCAGGAAATCCTTTTCTTGTTATCGGGCGTCAGTATACCACTGTACGGAGCTTCTTCTTGGATGCTTCTTCGGACCGGTGTCAGCTCTTTTAAATTTTTGCTCTAGTCACATTAGTGACATCTGAATGAAAAGTCTAGTTTAGGATCATAGGGTAAAATTTGTTGGTAATTTTACTCACACAGAGTGGTGCGAATATACATTTAATAGATTACGAAAAGTTAAATGAATTTAGGCGAAACATGACTAGTAAGGCAAGATTTTTAATTTACAAATATATAAACAAAATATGTTCTCCTCATTGTTTTGTACTTTAGAGGGAACTCAGTTTAATTATTTCAAATTAAATTGCAAAATTTTTACGTAGTTTGAGTTGTTTGATATCGCTTTGAACTTGTTTAGATATCGCTCTGTTAACACTGAAAGGCTGGTGACTTCCTCTGATTTCCTCCATTCCTCTGAAGATCTTGCCACATAAATAAACATTGGCAGCTGTTCAAAAATGCTTTTAAATATTTCACTTTTCGCAAACAAAAATATGATTGTGTTGTAGTAGAATGTGGTTTGCATATGTCTCTTTGAATTATGTAGGTATGAAGACGTCAAAGACAACCGAGATTTGGCCACAAACATATAAATAAATATCAAGTATGCATTGCGTTGTGGTGCCCCAAATGTTAAGATTGCTTTTTGATTATTCTACTAACCAATATTCAATTACATACAAGAGTAACATTACAAACATACATTACAAGAGTAATGGTCGATTTGGTTTAGGTTGATGTGAGTAAGAAAAAAAAAAAGAAATGTTCCTTAAAAGCTAGTGCAATATGTCTGAAGCGATTTACTTCTATTTTTATCAGTGTTTTTAAAGGTTGAAAAACAGCACTCCTTTCTCCGCTTTAATTTGACACTTTTGAGTTCATATCACAGTTATGCAAAAACTAGCCGCTACCAATGAAGCATGACGAATATCAACCTTGCCGTTTACTGTTTACAACGTTGACCGCAACAGTTTGCTTTGCGTCGCATCGCATCCATCGAAACTTACGCTCCTCTTGGCATCATTTTTCCGCCGTCACGCGACAGCTGCGCGCAGCTGCCAACTTTGCGAAAGTACCAAAGTAGTTAAGTGCTATTGCTAAGGTGAGGATTACACGTTGTAATGCAAACCTAAAGCCGTCAGTTGAACTTGTTTGCTCTGAATATTAAAATATTTGCAGCACAAGGCCAACAACGGCAACGGAAACCGTAACCGCTTGGCGGAGGAGAGGGTGAAGTTGTTGTGAGACGAGTTGGTTAGTGTGTGAGTGTAAAGTTGAGCAAATTTAAGCGGTCAGCTCAGTTTATTTACCACTAGAAATACATGTGTATATGTGTATGTGATAAGCGCCTGTTGCTGCAGCGTGGATTTATTTCCGTTTTGCAACTTCACTGACTTAATGACGTTAACTAAACGTGTGTCAAGTTTGGTGTCAGCGCCAATGCTCATAGCCGCTTGGGGCGCAGGTTTATTAGCCTCTTCTTTATACCATGTTTGTATGTATGTAAAAGTAAATGTACAGTTAGCTTTAGGACAGTGTTTGAAAATGCGATTAGGCGCAAAGGCGTCTGCTGTGAATCCCAAATGATATACTAGTGTAGTTCGTCGTAAGTATGCTGTGTATTCATTGGTCGCTTTGTACACATTAGGGTTCTGCGAAGTATTTGTAACGGGATATTAATTTGAAAGTGAACTCAACCTAGGTGGAAAATTTAAAATAATTCGATAATGTAAAGATCGATAACATTTTATATTCTATTATTCTATTATTTGATAACATAAATATTGATTAAATATTTTTCTGGGCAAAAATATTCGGAGTTTTACTGCAATCTGGCTTAATACAAGAAGATAATGTTCATCATCGTCCTGAACCGAAGGAGGCAACTGAAAGTGAGAAATCTTCTCATTGAAGATATTTCACAGAGTTGCATCTTACAATTGATTTTTACAACAATTTTTGTAAATTATATATAAAAAGGATAATTGGTAATTTATTACTTTAGGATGAAATTGAATAATTAGCTAATTACTCCATTTTATGGCAAATTAAGAATATTAATGTTAAATTGAATAATTAACTAATTGCTTCAATATTTGGTGAATTGAGACTAATTAGGGGCTAAATTGGATGATTAGCTCATTGCTCCATTCTTTGCAATTTGGAACATTCTTTGGAACAATTGGTTAAATGTTCAATTGTAGGGTAAATGGAGATCAATTATAGGTGAAATAGGATAACTGGTTAATTTCTCTAATTTTTGGTGAGTTGAGAATAATTAGGCTTAAATTGAATGCTTTATTGCTTTATTATAAAATATGTTAATTTGAACTCGATTAGTTGTTAAATTGCTAAAATTTTCCTAATTGTCCTATGAACAGATTGCTCGTACATGCTATAACGGTTATTTTTAAGACCATAAAGTAATCGCGATAGATATAGAATAACTTGTACCTAATAATTGCTTCAGCGTGTTTAGTCTGTCTTTATAGCGTATAACTTAGATAATTGGCATGACTTGGTACATATTTTTTCGCATAAGTCAAGGCACATATACAATTTCAACGCCCAAAAACCAAGAATTTCCCAAACAAAAAAAAAGGAAGAAAATCTTGCTTAATAAACTTCACAAATAATTAAGTTGAGTTCTTGGGTAATTGCCAATATTTGAGTGAAGTAATATATAAGCAAATGTTCTCTTAGTCTGATATATAGTTTGTAAATTTTTCTAAAAGATCGGATTTGCGAGCGAACTATATCAGTTTTAAACCACTGTAAATATATTTTATGGTACATGTACAGACTGGAACTACATATTATTATATTATACAACATGCATAATCGAGCTTATTTTTTCAAGGAACCTCTTTGAATATTCCTTCTTATTTCAGTAAATATATTATTCCTTGAACTATATATACCTTAAATCGGAAAGGTGTGCAGCGACAAGAATATCATTTAAGCGTGCCAAGCAAATAGAAATCCGACCATTAAGTTCGCCGCATTAACATTTCGTGTGAACTTCATTTCTTGCCACACACACGTTCAGTTGTACCGTTTTCACTCCGCTTAACGGCGTCGTTGTCATTGCCGAAGCGCTGCTGGGTCCGCTGCCGCTGTAGCTTATCAGCACAAACTGTTTTTCGTGGATATCCTAATCTACTGCTCGTCTTGCATACTAATTTTCAAATTTCATAGCAGCAACAACGCAGGAACAATCATGAGCCAGCCATACTTGACACACTCACGGCCTTTGCGTTGTCCATTCACCGTTGACAATCCGCAAATAATGTTGTCATTTCTTTGTTGGCTTTGGAGGATGCTTATGCTTGCTGTCACATTGGTGTTGTTGTTGTTTTTGTTGTTGTTGTTGTTGCTTATGTGTGTCCACAAGCATGTTCGTACATAGCGAAATTGTGGGTGTGCGCCAAATATTTTGTGAGTCTGTGTTTGTGTACGGTTTTGAAAATATTTTTTTATGACTTTTGGTCTCCTCTTCGTATTTATTTTCTCTACTAGTGTTGATTTTGATATTGCCGCTGACAGGTCTTGCTCCGTTTGTCAGAAAAAAACCAAAAAAAAAGTTTTAATAAAAATATCAAAGAGACTAGGAATGCCGTTAGGGAGCGAGAAGGAGAACGCGTGAGTCCACGAGCACGTGCTGCACATAGTTCTGTAAGCGGCGTAGTTGTCTTTATTGAAATTTAAGTGAGTGTTTAAATGTGTCAATTCTGCTTTATGCTCGAATGCTTCTTGGGTTAAATAAAGGTTTGCGTAGCAGCTTTTGTTCGCCGGCTACTTAAGTGTGCATTTCAGAAGGGTTGAGGTGAGCACGCATTAAAGAGAAATTATATGCGTTTAGAATTTAGTGTAACCTTCATAGTTAAAAAATTTTACCTTAAGTTCTGTTTTGTTTAGATCCCATTCTATGAAATTTTTTTGTGGTTTTTAAAAGCACTTTCAAAGTATCACGAGCTGGTTTGCTTTTCTTATGGTATACTTAAGCTGGATTTGTCGGTAACACAAAGATAGCGTCGGCTATGTTAATTTAAGGTAAGCGTAGTAGATCACCGGTATCACAACTGGACATTTGAAACACGGTAATTTGTGATACCAATAATTCCTAGATATGAATCAGTGGACCAGGTCACAAACCAGGACCGCTTTGTGGCCATTAAAAGATTATGGGGCGCCTTATTTCGATTTCAGCCATTCGTGCGGAAGACTGAAGGTATGACGAGTTGTTGACCAGCGCTCACCAAGTCGAGCCACGAAGTCAAGCAAACTTTTGTTAGACCGCAAGAGGTCAACGAAGTTCGGGCTCGTTCTCAGTCTTATGACATGGAGATCAGAGTGCTCATCGGTTTTAGAGTTTCCAATGATTCAGCTATGGCTATACACCCATATAAGTATTATCTCAAATTTCTCGATGCAATTTATAATGAGCGGTAACTGAGAAAATGCTTACTTCTGTGAAGAAGACTGCACCTCGGAATAGCGTATCTACTGCTACCTTGTTAATAACCAGCTCTGCTTGAAATACGCTACAGCGGTCTGGAAACCTGAAACTGGAGTTGACGACTCATCCACCTAGTTTCGCTCTGAACTTCGATTCATGAGCCAAAGTCTAATTTAGTCCCTTCTTCAGCAGTCTATGTGTCCCTAGCAGATTAAAATGCTAGAAAGAGACCAGTAGGACCTGGCTCGACGACGCAGTAGTCCAATTTATTGTGAATGAAGAACAAATGTAAAATTCTGCAGATACTTTTTTGGATTTAAATGACTCATTCGGCACATTATTGTACGGAAATTGTTGTAATGAGTGTAAATTTGTGAAACGAAATCTGCTTAAATGATTACTGCCGCTGCACAAACGTACAAACGTCCACACTATACTAGCTACTAGTCGCCATCTTTTGCGATTTTGCATTTAGAAAATATCATAATTTTCGTCGCTATAAATGCGCATGTAGGTTAAGTATACGCACCGTTGGCCCGACCCTGCTGCTTAGCGGTTTTTGTGCAGCTCCTGAAAATGTAAATAAATACGGCCAAATAGTGCAAATAAAGCGCAACGAAGCAGCTGCGCAGCAAGAAGATCGCAACAGCTGGCTAAATTATTTTCAAATTTTCCAGCTCTAGCCGCAGTGTGGACGCGATAGAATTTGTGAGCGTGCACACTCTGGCGGCTATAAATTCTGAATGTGTGGTTGCAACTACACGTATGTTGCCGCTAAATACATTTGACGTTTGTTGTTGTATTTGTAATGGCACATTCGTAATGGGAAATGAAAATCCGTATTGCGCGTCGTTAGTTGCAGCCACTCATGGAAGGCATACACACACACACACACACATGCCTACATACATATATAATATATGCATATGTGCCGGTATTCAGTTATGTTGAGAAGAGTTGCAGCAAAAAGTTAGCAGCTAGTATCAAAGCTTCTATAATTTTAGTATCGCCTAAATGATTTTGAGTGCTGCCATTCGTGCATGTCGCAAATATTAAATTTTTGTTGTTACAAAAATCCCCCCCAAAAACACAAAAAAAAAAAGAAAGAAAGTGCATAGTGATACATTCGTGCTAATATGCTGAGTGGCGTAAGTATTTTTCATCTGTGCAAATTTTAATGAAATTTCCAGTGCAAATCCGTACGGTGTTCACTTTGCAGCACTTAATGCACATACACACATATATACGCATATATGCATTTCCAGCGTCTTTTTTGATGCATAAACGAATTGTTGTTATGTAGCACAATACACTTTAGACTCACTCACACACACACACACACACACACACACACACGTACAGTGTGTCGAATATGTTTTGTGATGAAATTTTTATACCGACAGTATTTTGACACACCGAAAAATTCGATTTGCAGCAGAGGGTAAATCGCTCTTGACGAACTGCTACAAAGGAGCGCCACATATGAAAATGGAAATGCACAACAATGATATGAATGAAATAGGTCACCCGACTGCTAATACGAGCAAATCTCTAGATCACCCTATGCAGTCCAGCGCAATCATGGTTGCAACATGCCACTGTTAGCAATTGGTGGCATGAAATAGAGGGATGTGTGGGCGGCGTAGTGTGGTAGTTGCACGCGCCAAACACTTCTTGGCAGCGAAATATTAATTTCGAATTTTCACTCTCGAAACTTTTCATGTATTCTACATGTAGTTGAACAATTTGGTCGGTGTTAACTTATCTTTAGTACGAACACACACAAACAATTTTATAAATATAATACATAGTAGATTAAGGTTGTTGAATTTATTTTCAGCCGTGTGTGTGGTTGCATTGAGGCGGCAGTTGACCATTGCTAATGCTTTTGTTTAGAGAAAGTACAGTGAACTCTGCTTAAATAGCACCTACTAAGGGAAATGGCTTTTACTTAGACTTATAGACTTATTAGTCGTACCTTGAGTGCTCGCTGGCTAAAAACTTTCATTTCTTGGAGAGGACTTTAAGCCTCCTTTACTAGTGGAATTTAATCCAAATGGTTTACAGTTTCACCCAACCGCTAAAAGTCCCGTGTATAAATTTTACAGCTGTCGGACAATTGTTATTTTGAAAAAAAAAAAAACTGAACAAAGAAAAATTCGTGATCTAATGATACATTATTTCTGGACGAAAATAGTGTTGCTGGCACTGAAAAGTTGTTTGACGTATTTTACCATGGCTCTTTTCTAAGTGAGATAGCCATTCGTAAGTGGTAACTCCTGTATTAATCACCGAAAACGGTGTACACTATGGACGACCAAAAGGGGCTGGTATGGACTTAAACATCATGCTCCACCATTTGCTCCACCATGCTCCATAGATTTGCATATTCGCGCTTGTGCAATAAAATTATACAAGTAAGTACAACGAATTATATCGAGTATTAAATAGTGCGAAGTTGAGAACATTGTTTGATGAGGAGGTTTCCACTTGTTAACATTCTAAATTGTATAAATTTATAACAATATGGCTATCCATTTAAACTGGCCGGAAAAATAATTGCATATATTTTCAGCAAGGGTTGCCATCTGTTTCAAAATTTTAATTTATTAAAAATTAGAAAGTAAAATAAATACTAAAATATTGGTATAAAATTACTGATATTCGATTTTTTGTAGGTGCGGTTTCCTCATCCCTTGATATATCTCAAATGTTGAGCTTATTTTAAACAAACACTTGTATGCACCGATTTTGTCAAATGTTATCAACCACTCACTCATCATAATTGAGCGAAGAAGCTTCATCGCTCATTGACAGATTTGTAACTGTAATCTACATTTATTCACATTTATACTGGACTAAGTTTTCACGTAAATAGCCCTAATCTCAATCCTACCACCGCCTAGGTCGAAAATTTGGAAAGTTGTGCTTTTTCGGATTGTATTTTGATTCCTTTCAAAAATAATATAGGGTGTGGATGTTGTTCGATTATATATTTATATTAAGAAAATAATTACTTAGTTTCTGACAAATTATTTTTAATTCGGTATTATTATATTTACAACTACCTAACAGAAAACTAAGTTAAGTCCAAATTTTGAACTGTTAAACTTACAAAACTTCGCCCCCGATCAAAATGCATCCATAAATATGAAAACTATTCCGGTGGCTTTACTGTTTTTATAAAGTTTCATAATGCCTAACGGTTTATGAACCGTTGTTGCATGACAAACTTACATAAATGCGAAAGTTTTTGTATGTAGAGATTCTTTTTTAATTTTTTTGCAGAGCATTTACTCCCTGCTATTGCTGTTTACTACTTATTTGTAAAAATATTCAAATGTATTGTCGAAAAGTGTAAAAAATGGAAAAAAAGCACAGTGAGGAAGCAAGATGGGATTCTAGAAACTCGTGCTCTGTGAAAAAAATTAAAAAATAGAAAACTTTGCCAGTAAACCCTTTTACATAAAATGGTGAATTTGTATAAAAAAGTAAAATTTTTTACCGAAAAATCTGGCATTAATTCATTTATAAAGAAAAGTTGTAATAATAACAAAAAAAAATCGTATGCAAATTACGAGATAATGCTACTGTGAAGCTACAGATAACATTTGGATACGTGCTTTAGTCTTCGAGTGCCATTGGTGTCCGATCAGAAAATTGCAGTTTCGAGATAAACGCATTTAAACTTTTATGTACTAAAATTGACGCACGCCAATGTCTCAAGACCGTAGTGGATCGCAAAGGAAAACATTTTCTTACTATTCTATTTTTACGACCTTGAAGTGTACTTTAAGTCAAAAAGAAATGTTTTTCAAATCCTACACTGACGTAACACCTTCAAGAGGGCGACCACTCTTAAAAGAAACTTTTATTATTTATTTGCTCAACCAACAGTCGTTTATAAATATTTATAACATAACTAGAATCATAGCCATATGGAGGGCATAATTCTCCAGAGTAAAGATACAAATTGTTTAAGATTGCCTTACGATGCCTGTCTGCTCGTCTTTTTATCAGAGTGTCCGTGCAAGAAATAACTCGAAATAATGGAATAATGAATAATGGAGACATCTTTATGAAACTTGGTGAGAAAGTTACTACTTATATCCTGAGGCTTAGGCGGTTCGTGCCCTATTGGAATAACATCAGTCCCTTACATCCCTAATAAATCATGAAGCGAATACGATAATTTCCGAGGGATTAACGATTAATTTTAGTATGAAAATATCAAAAAATGTGTGTAATATCGGAAGATTATTTATAACTCTTAGAAATATATGACCCCAATTATGTATATTCTTAGAATCTGGTTGTGGATCTCGTGTTCGGATCTGTCCAAATTTACTTCCGGAAGCGATACTTTAAGATAAAAATTAACTTTCCTTAACAAAGTAAGACTCCTGAAGGGCGGAGAAATGCCATAGAAAACTGCTCAACTATTTCACTTGAGTACATATTCTCTTTACAAGGAGTTCTTATAAAGCAACTCGTATTGCAGTGGACAAAGTGTGTTAAAATGCAACTGGCAACATATAGTATAAACATACGTATATGCATGTATTATATAATATAAACGCTTATGCGTGATTGTCGCTGTGGAATGAGTGAAGCAAGTAATGGAGGAATGCCGATGAGAGCCTAAATATAAGATGCTGTCTTTCAACATGCAACACATGCCGCAAAGACAACTATTACCATGTCTGAGCTGAGTCGTTTTACGTGCTTCCCCTGACTCGCCCTTCATTGCTGTGTGCTGATGCGGCTGGTCAACACTTGCAAGTGTCTACTAAAGTGGCCACTATACATTAGTTTCCTTTTTTATGCAGTGCTAAAGTAAAATTGCACACACAAAGGCACACACACACGCAGACATTGTCCAATGAAAATTATATTCTATTACGTCAGAGCATTTCTGAAAGCTGTCCGCAGTGGAAAAATTGTCACTGCCGCATATTGAAAAGGCGGAAGAGAGCAGGACGAGGGACGAGCGAGAATTCAATTTCTTTCAGATTGAAACATTAAAAGCAGCAGCAAGAAATATTGCTACAACAATAAGAAAAAACTTGCTGTATGGCACTCATTCAAGTGTGGCACTCACCCAAATGTTCTGGTAAGCAATATCTACTACAAACACTGCATTTCCGTAGACCATAGCGTGCAAATCTTTGGAGAAGGGAGAGTGAATTGTAAGCGGCCTGTTGTCACATTTGCAGCTGCTTCAAATGAAGTTATAAGCGTGCCGGACATGCTGGTAGTTCTTTGGCACAGTGAAGTGCTGAAGTGGTGGGGCACAAAAACTCAAAACTAAATTCAGTAATGAGGCTTTCTAACTAGATAATGGTCGGGATTGCTACGTTGCGGATAAATCACATTTAGCCATTTTCATATCCATCGAACAGAGGGAAATTGTTATTTTGGCATATGTAGACCTTGATACAGGGTGCTTCACCTTTTTCGTTGATAGATGAATATTTTTAATATTTACTAAGCTTTCTTAGATATACTTTGAAAACCTTTATGTAGTACAGTTCTTACCACGAATCGCTTCAGATCGAAACAATGCGAGGAAATAGCAATGCTTTACATTGAAAATATACATTACAATAGGTGTACAAACAGGTGTGCGCTGTTGAAAATATTATGGTAAAAAGGCCGTCTGAAAACACCATTCGTCGGTTGATGGCGAATTTTCGCCCAAGATGCAGTGATAAATCGTCAAAATGCAGTTTTTCAAGGTCCAAGACAAAAGTTCTCCAATGAACTGAGTGAAGCTGTCAGAAAGGAAGTGCTTTGAACTTTTTTCATTAATATAAGGAATACTGTCGACCCGCCGTTGTCGCTTGGAATAAGTATAAACAATTCATGGACGTCTGATGTACTTTCTAGATTTGCCTTCGTCTGATTTTTTGTTGTTTGGTTATATTGTACAGCAATGTTCGAGCTCAAAGGAAATATTCCTGCCAAAGTTATAGCTTTACGGTCTGAGTAGTAGTGGAAATCGCAAAAGTAAGAGGTATAATGAGATTCTGTGGCTAGTAAAGGCGGCCACTTGATTGTTTTTGCGAAAAATATTTCGAATAACTTTTAAAAGGTCAAATTAAATAAAAATATATCAAATATTAGTTGTGGTTGTTTTTTATTTCCAAGATATTTAATATTTATTTAAACAGAGATGAAAGGTGGCGCACTCTATAGAAGCTGAACTCATTAATATAATTTTTAATTAAACAAGCTGCTTTCGGCGAAATAAAAACATGAAAATTTGATCTCAAAAGTTCGAGTATGAAGTCTTACGGAAACTTTTAGGTCTTCAGCTTCTTTAGTTACACACTTATCGAACTAATATTGCTTCGAATTAATAATGTTTAAGCGCGTGCGTGCGTGCATGGCAAGTACGATGATTTGGGTGTGCTACCGATTTCAGCAGGCGAATGTGTGAAAAAATCTATATAAGGCATTTTCCATTCATCACATCTACGCTCTCTTTTGAGAAATGTACATGTAAAGGCAATAAAAAAGTTAGGCGAGTTGAATCCGTTAGCAAAGAGGGCACCAGGATACCTCATTAAGGTGTTAAATCACTTTCTTCAGTGTTGCCAAGTTTGGTTTTACAGATTTTAGTTTTGCTATTGTGAATAACGCAAATGCTATATTACTGTAGAAAATGAAAATTTAAATATTTTGTTTATTAAATTTAAAAGCTTTAGACTCTGAATATAATACAATTGTTTATAGAAAATGCTAAGGAAGAAGTTAGCTGCTCAAAATTAAGGCGTCGTTACTCTCTAACTCTAGACGAATCGAAGGCAGCTGCATTCTTTTTTTTATCCGCCGAGGTTTATAAAGCTTCCAAACACTATCTGGAAAAGGTCTGCGACTTTTTGAATAACGAAAAATGCTAAGCCGAACTTTTTCAAACACCACTGTACGAATGCAAGACAACGCTTCGGGTCTGCATGAAGAGTAATGTCTGCTTGCCGCCTTACAAAATGGTTGAATGCAGCATAAAGGCACACACACACACGTGGTCAATACTTTTCACATGAGTGACATATTTTCAATTTCCTCGCTCGGGCGAAAATCAATTTAAAGACAGCAACACAGGCGAACAGCGAAGGCAAAGGCGTGTTACGCTCACAATCGCCCCAAAGTAATCTCAGAAACAAACTCTTTGTGGGCAAAAGTAAAATGTTGCTGCATCCATTCTGCCAAATGTCTCGCATTCAAATTGAATTTAAGACGCCACATGCCTTTAAACGCACGCCTCCTTCATAGAGTCCACGCATGTAATTTCGTGTCTATTGGCAGCAGTTGCTGCCATGTGGCATGGTGAATTGGTGTGGCTTGACAGGCCAAACTGCGGTCGCTGGCGGCGATCGAAGCCGCTGCGATGCCGAGTGACCTCAGCGCACGCAGCAGGTGTGCGCGGCCACACGGAGCGGAGACAAGAGCCAAGACATGCATTGAGGAAAACATGAAATTATGACAACAGCATTGGCGACAGCTGCTGCTGCGTGTCGTTGCTGTGTTGTCAGTTGTCTGAGTGGAAAAATAAATAAATAAGTAATTAAAAAAGCACGACATGCACGCCATTCTGTTTGCGTCTGTGCGTGAGAAAAAACTCACACGCGCTTAAAGCATATCAATGTTTGTCTATAATGAAGGCTTCCGCTTATGCTCGCTTGTGCGCTTGTTTGTGCTTTCGCACGCACTCGGCGTCACTCTACAATTTCAATTATTTTCACAAAATTCACATTCACTTCCGCTTCCATGTCCATTTCCAGCAGCCAGGCATCCGGCGTGCACACACTTCGGCCGTTGCGTGCCCATCCTTCAACGCGTCCACGGAGAGTACGTGTGTGTGTGTGGCTATCGCACGCTGATTTTCACAATCACTCGTAATTAAGTGCGTTCAACACGCCCGCACATAAGTACAGCATTAACACGTTCAGTGTGTTCAATGTGTAAAGCGATATTATTGGGTTGTCGGTACTTCCGTGCGAATTGGCGCTTCAACTGCTCCGATGCTTATTGACATGTGACTGCCATATTTATCGACTTAATACAGTCAATTGAACGACGAGGTGTAAAGTAATGTGGCAAGTTGAAAAAAATTAAATAAATGTGGCAATCCAGGCATAAAGGCTGTGGCACAAGTTTAAGGTTTAATGTTTAACTTTTCTTTTGATACTTGGATGAAAAGATAACAATTCATTCAGGTTGCTTATCTACAATAATTTTAGACTATCATGATGTGCTGGAGTAATTATCAAGTAGACTATTTTACTTTCCACAAAACACTTGGGAAACATATCATTCCAACAATTTATGCTAAGATCAGAACTATGAGTCACATCCCTCAACGGGATTCTTTAAAATCACTTTAAGTACGCTGAAGTGAACTGAAGTTATGATATATTCCGATGATAGACGAATAATTGAATAAAGATGAATTAATCAAGTTCAAGTAACATCGCCTTGAAATCTGCCAGCCGACTCAGACTCGAACGAGAGATCGGGCTACAAACAAAAAAATGTATCCTTCTCATAGAGTCTAACTTTAATAACCTGGACTATTGTAGAATTCTGTCAAAGTTTCATTACATTTCACGCAATCGTTCTGAAATTATTGATCTTAAACTTACACTATCTCTGTTATTTTTGTTCCAATGGAAAAAAGGGAGTTTTGTGTTTCGATGAAACATTATTTCCTAACATCAGGTTAGTTCACATCATCTGTATTAGAAAGGAAAGCGTAAGCCATATCATTCGCGAAATTTTCGCAAAGGTCAATGTGGCACGGAATAGGAATGAGCTTCTGTTACGATTTGTAACAATAAATGAAACGGGGATACATCATTACACACCTGAGTCCTCCAAACCGACCGAAAACACAAAATTATGGCAGACTAACTCGGTTATTGGACCGATTGTACGCCGAGATCAAAGTTAGGCCAAATGTCTTTTCAGACCATGTAGTACTAATCAAGATTGATTTATTGATGCTCAAGAAAAGTAGTTGAAAGCTCCACAAGAGGTTCGAAGCAGTTCAGTCTTTTCTGAGATCCAGTCAAGTTTTATAGAATCCAAAAACTTCAGATAAATGAAATTGATAAAAATCATTGATTATTATCAATGATTAATTCAAGATTGCAAACGCTTAAATTGAATATAATATTTAAAACTCCATCAAAAATATTTCGAGGTTTTCAAAATTTTCAAAAATTACTTAATTCATTTAATTTTCATTTAATTATTTAATTTTAATTTAAATGTATATATATATATTAATAATGAATATGTTAAATGTCTTATTTAGTATTCTAGATTTTGTCTTTACTTTCTAATATTATTTCATCAAATTACTAATTTCTCTCTTTTATATAATAATTGAATTTTATTTGACTTTTGAATATCACAGCAGAACAACAAATTATGAATAGACTATGGCTCGCACTCGAAATTAATAAGCAGAGATTATGTTCCATTTTACAACAGCTTAGTTTATGCTTTACAGTTAATCAATTAAATTCGGAAAATATTTAGCTTTAATTAAATGAATGAAATTAATTATCACCAAATTTGGTAATTGATTTTCGGATTGAATTCATAATACTGCCATTTTATCTAAATATCAGAATTCAACATTATAAGCAACATGTTTATCCACATCTACATCTACACATGTATATATGTTTGTATTATGCTCGTAAGTATGTATAGCAATTAATGATTTTCTGCGCACATAATTTTCTCACTGTGCAATATTTTATACAAAAAGATATTTGTTTGTAGATAAGCTATAAAAGCATATGATTCATTTTGTGAGAACAGTTGGGTTTGTGTTCTAAAGTTTATAGCATCCAGTTGGAAAAGAAAGGCTGTGTGGCTGTTGATGTCGCATAAAATAATCTGACATAAAATGGCGTAACATAACTTAACTTAACATAAAAAAACATAACATAACATAACATAACATAATACGACAAAGCGTAGCACAGCATACAGAACATGAGAAAACTTAATTATATTAATTATATAACATAACATAAAATAGCATAGTAGAGCATAACATAACATGACACAATTTAACATAACACAAGACAGATATGTATAATATGTATAATTAATATGTATGTAATATGTATATTAAAGTTGGAAGCGCAGTGACCACGGAATTTCTAATTTGCGGTCACTTCGCTACTACTTTTTTCAAACTACTTATTTCATTACTTTTAATGCTGGGTTTAATTGCTTTTATGTACTAGTACGTAGGCGCTCGACCCCTGCCACGCATATCAATATCATTTTATTATCTGTAAATTGTAATTGCCTCTTAATACAGAGTGTTTGCGTTTAATTAAATGAGCATCGAATCTGCGTTTACATTGTAACGCAGGTGGTTGTTGTGAATTAAGCATTTTAAGTGCCAAATAAAGAGAGAGAGACTGAATTCATATGATGAGAGTTTTCGGAATTTTATGGTTGTTAATTTTCGTTACACGCTAGTTAAAAAGTATGAATATTTTCTTACATCTCTTTTTAAGTATTTTAATTGAAAATTCTCATACATAAAACTGAATTGAAAGTAGATCTATGCCATGGTTGTTGTTTTTGCATGCTTCACTATGTGAAAGAGACTATCAGGGTGGTGGACGAGACGCTGTTTTCATGAAGATGGTTTACTGAAAAGAAGAAATTAGGTTAAGGGGCGATTTTGAAGATGATTAAATATTGCATGAAGTTTATTTTTTGCTGAGGAAAAAATATTATAATCTTCAGTTGTCAATCCGACAGCGCTCCGTTCGTTTGCTACTATTTATTATTCAACTAAACTTCTACTCAACTAAACAAACTAAATAATGAACATCTGCTCATTTTGAAAGTTGGCTCTTTGGTCTTTGTTCTCTCACCCAATTAACGTTAGAAGCCATTTTGATAAAATTTTACCCTAGTAATTCCTGCTACTGTCATATTACCCCTGTGATTAATTATAGTGTTGAAACCACAATTTTCGATTAATCAACTTATAGATCTGAGTGCTCTGCGTTATATATAGTCCAGATCTGTTCTGGAATTGATTAGAGACATTCCGTCATAAACATCTCATTAACTCGCTCACCTAACTATTTCTAATGAACCTTGCATAGTATCTGCTTCGGATTTATCACGACATATCACTATTTTGGTGAACTCTTTCGTTATTATGTGTGTTTATAATAAATGGAATAATTGAATGTTCAGCACTTCTACTGAGAGAATTTTTGTAGTGCTTGCTTTTTGAAGAGAGTGAACTGAGAGTTCCCGAGTACCTCTGAGAACATCTTCGCTTTCACTCCGCAGCCCATTTTGGACGCGTTGGTATTGATTAAATCAATGACATCCATCCTCACATTACCAGCATTCAACCTTATCTGAAAGCTTCTATTGAATTCCAATCCCAGGCGAATGCAAACTAAATGATTAAGAGCTTACTTAAGGATTCATTATAAACAAATTGCATCTAGTTCCAACCTCCTAGTTTTGATCTTCAGGTTGTGATATGAATTAAATGTTATTACGTAGGAAGTTCGAAAATAATTATCTCGCACTTTCGGTTTCTAGATCTAAAATTGAGTTTCCATTATTATAAAGAGTTAATTTGGAACAAATACGATTTAAACAATTATAATTTTTTATTGAAGTAACTTCCAATATTTTCGAAATCAGATATCAGAACTCAGAAATCAATCAGAAATCGGATATGAAATCTTTATCTTTCGCCTAAAAGTAATAATATTTTAAATATACATATATAATATTACAGTACAAGTATGTTGCCTTACTCAGTTCGAATAAAGCCGTATATTAGATGTTCCTACAAATTATAAGAGTTAAAGGCCTATGAAATAATATTCTAGATGTCGAAGAACTTGAACTTAAAAATGTTTCCTATGACACGAAATTTGTTATTATTAGTATCATTTTGACTTTTGTTATAAGCTACTTGATTTTTACAAAAAATATCTTGATATATATTTGCATACACTTTTGGCATTAAATACCATTATAACTATTCATTTAATTTCCCAAAGGTACCTTATGTAAGAACCGATTTATATGGTATAATAGGCGCACTGAGGAGCTCTGTACCGTTTTCAACCATATTTGACATAAAGACTATTATTAAGAAATTTAATTACTGGGTTTCGCTAAGATATCTCATATATTTAATGACATATGTACATATATGGTATATGAGGCTAGTGGGACTTATGGATCCATTTTATACAAATTTTCTGCCATATCGCACAAGTCCAAGCGAAATATTTTACATAATATTACTAAGATGTTGCACAAAATTACCGATATACACCGTATGATATGAATTAACACGAAGTAGATAATTCCCTGCGAATCCCACCAAACACATAATAAATAAATTATTGCTTCAATGGACTCAAATTTGTCAAAAAATTTAAAGTCTTTAAGATGCTGCTGAAATTCCAATTGAATATAATGCCATTTCTTTCAATCCTATTTCTGTCACTTGTCCGCTTTTTGCAATAACTGAAAATACTCCGGCTTGTTGTACGTGTATGTGTTAGCGCGCCTTCAATGGACGTGCAAATTTTCTATAGCGCGTCAATACGCAATAAAAAGCGTCATCAGGTTGCCATTTGCCACGCAATAAAATATGCATCCGAAAGAAGTGCGCATATTTTGCAATACACGAATATTTCTTTAAAAATCAAATCAGCAGATGAAAGATAAAGAATAAAATGCAGAGTATAGCAACTTCATTGCGAAGGAATGAACTGCCTTAGAATCCACCCGCACATTTTTATGCGTTCTGAACAGCGCGAACGAGTGCAAACGGCTGCTTATAGCTAAGCAATGCCAGCAATTCTCAGGTTGTATGTGTGTGCGTAAGTGTGCATATGGAAAAACATTCCTTGAGGGGATGGGAAAAAGTGCATTTTCTCACAAAGCCAGACTCGGTAATATGGGTAACTGGTTGGCAGAAGCAGCAGCAGCTGTTGCAGCCACAGCAAGAAGCACAAGACCGGCACGAGTGGGCAAAATCGGCACATTAATAGCTTTTTTCCCCTATTACTTTTGTAATATGAGCAACAGGAGCATTGCTTCGCTGCACTTTTTCAGTACAGCCTCTTCGTAGGAAGGATGTTGGCATGCAATAAATTTAAGGGAAAGTAAATAACAGTTTTTGTTTATCTTCATATTTTACTTACTCTACAAACGTTGTGCGGAAATGAACTAGCAGAAAGAAAACTTTATTTGTGTACTTCTAGTATTTACTTCAATGCATAGCTTGTATTTCCACGCCCCATTTTCTTTTTGTTTTGTTTTTTTTTTTTTTTTTGTTTAGCAAATTTGCTAGTTTTTCTGCTTCAATTACTCGCAACAACAGCATTACATGTATTTGTAATTGTATGTTAGTTTTCATACGGCGTTTTTGCTATAAATATTTATGAGTATTGCACTGCAATTGGCACACAATCGTAATAAAGTGTTGACACTGGCTGGAGCGGCGTGTAATCACATTTTGTGCTTCGCTTCGTTGAAAAGGGATTTTGTGAAAAGCGCAATTTTCCCATACTGTTATTTTTTCAATGCCGAGACGACGAGGGTTGTGATGAGGCATTGTTCGGCTTATTGGATCTAATAACATGCAGGTGCCCCCTCTGCTTGATCGTTCCTTCTTTGTTGAAAAGGGAGTGGAATTTTTAGTGAATTCGAGACCCTTGGGCTACATTTAACCATTTTACTTGTGCATACAGATATATAATGGAGAAGAGAACAGGCGTGGTTATTTCAGTGCCGGACAGCAGATCCCATATTATAATACTATGCTTAGTTCTTTCCAATTTTTCAAGCAAACTTTCTAATCATCTATTGCCTACGTAGGTTGTTAAGTGGTTATCTGTGGTTTTGTGTATTGTGCGTCGAAGAAAGACCCACCGTCTTGAACGAGTTTGTTTTGATCAAACCAAGTCTGATAATGTAGTACAATGAATTTGAATCAAACGTAATACACCAGCGTTACTCCAGCGACCCTCTAAAGATACAAGAGGCTCATGAAAAATTGGATATGCGAAAGGTTTGCAAAAGCGTGCCCCGCGAACACGCAACCGATTCACCGAGTTACAGATGATTTAAAATGATAACAAATTGCGTGGATTGGATTTCGAATTGCTTCCGTATTCAAAAAAAAGATCGCCGGAAAGAAATTTTGATGGAAAGTAGTATTAATTGCCAAAATGGAAATTTATTTTGAAACATAAGACCAATCGTACTACAAAAATTGTAACTAAAAGTTGGAAGATCGCGGTTATCGATTCGGCCAATGGTAATTATATTAAGCAATAAAATTGAATTTTGGTAAAAAAATTTTGACTTTTGAGCCTGTCTGTTATTAGTGAAAGGGGTCACTCATGAATAGTGCCGGTTTTATTAATAATACTGTTGAAGAAATACGCTGGTCCTCAAATAATTCATATCCAGGCAGATAATGTTATGATTTAAATAGGTTCACAAAAGTTCAAAAGAATAGTTTATAACTGCTAAAAAAGCATGAAAACTATTCACACAGTTAAATAATGACTCGAGAGCACCTCGAGATACTCAATGATTACACAATTCAATAATCCACACGTAATTAAATTCATTGTTTGCATTTTGTATAAAATAAAAAAATCAATAACTGTACTTACATTTGTTCGGCATGAATATTTCCGTTAAGTATATTTTTTTATTGTGAAATATTCGTACCCAATGAAAAAAGTGCCGGCTGTACATCGATCAAACTGTTTTATGTTGACAAGTTTTAAGTTAACAAAAACTTTTGATTGGATTTCTTATGAACCCCGAAATAAAGTGTTCGTACAGATTGAAACTACACTTTCATAATCAAGAGAAAACAAACAGAAAAACAGAAGTTCAGTAGCAATTCGCTGTAAAGTGTATACAAATAAAAATCTCATACCGAATGGTAAATATATTGAAATATATGTAATCTGTTATTGGCGTTTTGCGGTTTCATTGGCAATAAAGGTAAATTTAAAATTCTGCCACACATAAAAAGCCATGAATTTATCATATAAACCGGAAATGTGTCACAACACAAATGTGGAATATGGGAAAACACGATTTTACATACACTTAACAACATAATTGAACAAACAGAGATAGTTAAATATAGTACGGACTTCACTTCCGAAGGTTACTAATTATTTCGATCGTTGCTTATCTGAATAGTTATTCTTATTGAAACTGACAGTCATCGCTTTATCATTTCAATAATTCAACCCTGACCAGGAAGAATATCTTAATGGCGCAGTTCAAATACCTTGATCGGAAGGGAGTAAAAAGTCACTAAAATTTAATTCATCACTAGTCACATGTGGACAAAATATCTTAACTGCTATCAGCAAAGTGTCTGTAAAGTGAAAAATTAGCGCGCTAAATTCTTATATAATTCGTGATTTTCACCACCCTCTGAGAGAAGAGTGCTCGATTTCTCTGCAGTTTTCGACAAGGTCAGTCATACAATGTCACTAGATGAGTGTGAGGAATCTTTATTTTGTCGAGAGTACAAGAGACGGCCAAAAATTTTATGAGCGGTCGGAGATCATCAAGAAGCCTAGCGATATATTGTGAAATAGAGGGAAGGTCTTAGGAATCTTAATAGTAGTTTGCTAAGATTTGTAGACGCTGTTTATTCCCAGAACTATACTCTTCGTTGAAGTGTTCCAGAAAACTTAAATAAACTTCATTGATCGCAAGACAATCCACGCTCTAGTCAGCTTTGTTCCTGAAAAGTCAAGTCTCAAGTTTTTCTCAAAATCCGAACAGTCTTACCGAAATACACTTTGGATACTATGGATATGATAGGTTGAACTTCTACTTCTCCAAACTTGACCTTAACATGCGTTCCTAGACCCTTTCATCGTCTTCGATGCTTATTGATCCACATTACAACGGTTTATTAGCTTTAATTTCAAAAAACTTCTATCAAAATTTTTAGTCCCATATGCTACCCTTGCACTAGTGGGTCCAAATTCCCGTTTTCTCAACAAGTTGAAACAGAAATTATGGAAGTTTGTGCGTAAATTTGAGACTAGTCATACTCAAGCTGATGAATGTAAAAAAATCTTTAATTTGCGAGATCTTACATCATTCTAATTCTCGACAAATGGCAACCATATTAAATAAGTATCTTAATTAATAAAACATTTTAGAAATAAAGCATTTAGTAGAATATATGTGGGCATTACAGTAAAACTTATTTAATTTACCTTTTGTTCTGTTTACATGTGCAGTTTATGCTGAGTGTACTTATGCGTGAATATTGCGCAGGTATAATTGATTGCACTTATTATTGCACAGGTGCGCCGACAAGGGTGCAATTGTAACTGCATTTGGTGCATTTCCTGCGTGTTAAAGGATTTGCTACATGCAACATACTGGCTTATCACGTTGCTTTTGTTGTTGTTGTCTTTAAATTAACACTTTTTTTGTATTCACTGAAGTAGCTGATTATGCTGTATATCCTGATTTAAATTGTAAATTTTTATTACGCAAAATACTAATATTAATGCAAAAAATTTTATGTAGAGGTAGCTTTAGTATCTTTATTTGTTTGTGTTAGTGATACAGCAAGTGCCACAAGTTATTTTCAAAATAGAAAATCGTGAATGAAAACTCTTAATTAACCAGTTGACTGCATTGATTAATCGAGTTTTTACATTTTTAAAACTTTTATTTCAATTAGAGCACAAACATTTTATGAAATAATCGATAACTGGATTTTAATAGTTCCACTTACCACATTAATAATGTGATGAGTGTTGTTTTTATTACTGGCCAACACTAACCGGTTTATCAGCATAGATCATAGAGTTGAGGTACTCTGCGAAAAACAGTCTAACTGAGTCAAATCGCATAACCAAAGTAATTAATTCGACTCCTGATGTGATTTGAACAATAAAATATCGTTCCAATGAAGCTAAAGCTGTTAGAACTACTTAGCACTTCGGTGATTGATGTTGAGGTAGGGAACCAACAAGTCATGAATCATTTTCTGTGGAACTTACCATAGAATTGCCTCCAGCCTACAGTCTAACTTGGAGAGTCCCTTCGCAGTTGTTTACATTCGACATAAAGAGATTTTGGTTACTTGTGTATCCGTTAAACCAGAAATGCCTCTTCGTTCAAGTTGGTTTGAAGGTAAAAGTGTAAATGTATTTACTAAGTTATGAAAATATGAACTTGCAATATTTGGATTTTATCATAGTAGCTTAAATAATAATTTTTTTTATTAATTTGGTAGCGAGATCATAACCTAACTTCATAACCTAATTCACAACTAATTTTAATCAAATATACACTCAGTAACACAGCATCCTCTGCATAAACGCTAAAACTAACTTTAGAATTCGCTTTATCATCCCTTTCCAGTTATAGGTACACATTAGTAATGGATTCTAAGGTCTTGCGAATGCATTAACGGGGTCGAGCGCTCTCAGTTTAAGGCAGTAAGCAAAACTTCCATATCTTATCTTATGTTAGATGCGCTCGTGTAACCACCAGAGGCCATCCATTTCTAAAAAAAAATAAAACATATAAATTCGCTAATCCACATGTCAGCTGAACGGCTTTTGAACTTTGTGTACAGGACAAATGTCTTTCGAAATATATATGTATGTATACAAATATCAGCATATGGTAGAAATATTTATATATGTTTTATTTTGCATAACTTCATCGATATCTACTGATCTGTTGATACTCTAACTACAGCTAAGTGATTAAAGTTATGAACAAAAGACTTCTTGATGCTGGACTGAAAAATGATACCTTTGTCTCTTATCCCCTATCAAAAAGTTTGTATAAATAAAAATTCTCATTAAATAAGTGCCAGGCACAATAAGGTATTACGCCTAGAAAAGTACTCCAAAATCGATCGATAAAACAATGCGCCTGAAAGTATACTATAAACTATTTTCTTTCTCGTTATAGCACTTGTCAAAAGTGAAATTTTAATATTGAATCTTTATGTTGTGTACCAAACAAAAAACATATATACAAATATGCGCATTAATTCTTTATTTCAACATAATTTACCATATATAAAGAAAATATTCGGCACAAAAGAAGAAATTCACAAAAGAAGAAATTCACAAAAGAAGAAATGAACTGCAAGCACCGAAAACAGAAAACTAAAACCAAAACCTAAACGAAACGAAAAGTAAACTTCCACAACGTATTGTATGTATTTAATCTCCGTTTCTGAATTTTTTTGCAGCTGCAAACTTTTCAATTGTTTTTGCGGATCAAAAGACAATTTAATCAAAATATGACAAACAACCACAACAGCTGAGCTCACTCATTGTAGTGTATGTATGTACATAGAAACAAATGCATTTATGCAATTGTCCGCACTCTATTTCCTTGTTTGCGAGCTCTTTGAATGCTTCGTTTTTGCTGTGGTCTATCTATTGTACATCAGTGATGTTGGAAAAGAAGGATTTTCTAAATATTGCGATTTGCCGAAAAATTTGTACGAATTTTTGGGTTCGGCAATAGGGTAAAAATATTTTTTTAATAAAAATGCCAATAAAGTCTATGCTTGAGAGTACGCTCAAACACGCTTGATAGTGCGACAATCGAAACAGCAACAAGTAGATAGATATTTCGTTGGCGTTAAAAATGACAGCTGTGACAGCAGTGAATGCTGGAGCATAGCGTTTAAACTGACAACTGCAAAACAGCGTCGCATTTTCGTCTTAACAACACCACTGCACTTATAAATGTGTTTGTATATGTGCCTTTTGCTCAGCGTATTTGCAACAAATAGTTACATGAGCCCCTTTTACTGTCTCTCCAAAAGTATACACACACACACACTTATGAATAAATTCACACATCCATACATGCATGTGTCTGCTCACAACTCGCTTTTTCGGCCATGTTGCCCATACGCTCCGGTGCCCAACACAAAGCATCTTATGTACATGTATAAATTCACTTTGTCCGCTGCGCTGTTGTATTTGTTGAAAACAACAACAACAACAACAACAATAAACGGGTAGACACACAAATTTCATTAGCGACAGTCTGCTGTTGACATCAACAACAAAAAAGTGCGACCGCAGTTGCATAAATATTGCCTTAACCCAATATTCTTTGCGCACACATACATACATATATTATCTGTGTACATACATACTGTGTACATACATGAGTAGGCAGTAAGTGTATACAGCCTACAATTCCTTAATGCGAAACATACTTGCATTTATGTGAAAATGTTGCAAATAAACCTAAGTGTGTGTGCGCGTGTGTGCGTGTGTGCGTGTCACTGTCATTCACATTTATTTAAATGCACTTAGGCAACAACAACGGCCACACAGCCAAATTACGAGATGGCTGCGCTGCGAAATACTCGACCAAGCTGGGGGTAAAACCGGGCGGCAAGCCACAGTCGAGAGGTCAGCAAAGTCACTTGCTCCAGCTGCTAAGTGCGGCTGCACATCAGCTGTGTGTGTGTGTATGTGTAAGCTTATTTAAAATTTCGCATACATACAAACACAGTTCGCTTTTATGCGAAACAAAAACAACAACAACAGCAAGCGCCACAAGAGCGATGTAGAAGGCGCATTGTTGCTCTATTGAATTGATATTGCCCTGACCTCATTTTCCATCATTTCACAAATATGCGAGCGTAAAGACCTATAAATAAGTGAACGATACGGATCAATGCAAAATGTATTAAGCATCTCTTCTTTTATCTCAATCGCAATGCCATTGCAATGTAGTGCACTGAATGAGGTAAGCGGTCAATATAAGCTATGGCCATTTCGCTTTTGTGTATAAATATGTGGTATATACACACTTACATATACATGCATACATATTTATTTGCGCAGATTGCGGCTTAATGCGCTATAAGTCTGCCATTTAAATTAGGTCAGTATTTTGGTTTTGTAATTTTTTCATAAATTAAGTTAATATAAACCTTATTCGCATTATATCTTGCTTTGTGAAATGTAAATGGAAAATGTTTTAAAGGAGAAGACTTGTGAGAGCAAAAAATTAAGGAAAAAATTGTCCTGCTAACTCTTGATTTGTATTTAGCAAAATATATTAATTTACAAGGAAATAGCAATCGTGTGGTAACTCTAAATATCATGTAGGCCTTAACAAATTTATTTTGCATTGATTATTGACTCGTGGACTCTTGATTTAATGGCGTAGGTGTTGCTAAAATGAGGTCTGTCCATTTATTCGATTCGCTGAGAAAAAAAAACTCGTGCGAGTCTTTTTGATCAATATCTTTTGATAAATTGCAGGAACGTAAAATGTCATAACTACAATTTCTTTTTATACAAAAATACATTTTCGGAAATAACAACCTTTTATGAGATTCTTTATGCGCTGATTGTGCACTGTTTAATACCATCTTACGTTAAGTCAAGACAGCATGCAAACTAAGTGCGCTCACAACTACTTTACTAAGTAGTTACTTGTCTACTTTAAGATCAACTGGATAGTTGGATATGGGAACGGGAGAAAATGAATCGGATATTAAGTCGTCAAATACAAAAAATTTTAATTCGGTTTATGGGTGGATTGTTAAAATATAGCCGATTTCATATATGTTTGGCACCAACTCAAATTCTTACTCATTTTAATCGGTTGCAATTAACCAGATGGAGGGGAACCATTATAATCGGTATATGGAGATAAGATAAGATGACCATGGTTGTGATGCAATTTAATCCATTGTATACATAGTAGCAAGGCATCAGTGAAATTGCAATTACGGTACTTTCATATGCTTGAAGAGTGTGAGAGAGCGTATTATCTTCCACTCTATCCGAGTTGACACTTCCTTTCCTTTTAATAATGTTTCTATTACAGGGTTCATTAAATTGAAGAATTTGAAAATGATTATGTGAGATTTTCGTTTCCTATATCTCAGTTTACAAAAGCGAAACAAAAATTAAAATAACGTTATTGTGCTCTCAGGATATTCTCCATTCTCCAAACAGATTTTAAAATACAAGTGCCCATTTTAAAAACGAAATCTGCTTCTTCTTTCTTGAAACTAGTTGAATTTTATTTTGAATGTCAACTCAGATCAGCACGTCCAATTAGCTTTAATTCAATGTTTTGTTCGGCCATGAGCCAATAATATTTACTGTTTTCGATGATGCTTACTTATATATTTTTAAATATATTAACAGTTACTTTATGACAAAAATCAAATATTTTGAAAATCTAGAAAATAAGTTTTAAATCGAAGGAAAAACTTAGGTGGAAATTAACACTTCTAGAGGTGCATAATGCGTTCATATAGATGCTCATACATATATAGATCAGTTGATATCTTTATTCTGAATATTTTTATGGATATGTAACTGGCTAAAATTTCGTAATGTTATAAGGAAATACATGTAATTTTTTTCAAAATTCGATTCTATCATTCAACATAGTTGTCTTCGAGGGTGATACATCGGTCAAAATAGATCTCAGCTTGGCACTTATCTCCGCCTTATGGCTAAATTTCTTTCCAACGAGTATTTTATTGAGGTCTGAGTGCAGAAAAAAGTCGCTAGAGGCCAGACCCGAAGAAGAAAATGGATGTAGAAGCAATCAGTAGCAATTTTACGGTAGTTTCCATTGACTTGTGACACGACAAGGTACATTGTTTGACTGAAACAACACTTTTATTCTCTAAAATGGGTTATTTTCCCCGATTTGTTCTTCAAACGTAACTGTGTGACTATCCCGAAGTTGCATGGGATTAAAAATAAATATTAAAATAGTGACACCTGCTGGAAGAGAATTGAATTTGTTGTCATAAATTGAGCGCTTTCCTTAGTATAATAAGAGATATTCTGCTCTCCGGAATTCCGGTCTTTTATATATTACGGACTCCTCTATCTTTTGTGTAAACTCAAGTCACACCCCATTTATGGGGTAAGAAGTTCGGCTAAGCCCAAATTGTTAGTATCAACAAATGTAATAAAAAGCATACTGTTCCACCATGAGTAAATAATGGAGTGTGGCATATTAAGCACGAAAATAGCTGGTCTCATTAATTTATACAGATCCACCCACTGCAACCCATGTCGCTCTCATTCAACTCATTATAGGGGGCTGTATGCTACGAACGCTCAGAGTTAGCTTAATGCCCGAACGCTTGCGTGCTAAAATCCCATAAATACATAACCTATAGTTTTGCAACAAAAACAAGAAATCACGCAATTTAATTTTGCTGTAAAAGTATTTTTAGTTGAAACTGTATTGTGTTTGTTGTTGCATGCGCTTGGTGCATGTTACACACAATTATTAACATATTAATAAATTTTACCAGTTTGAGAGGTTATACTTAGCCAGTTACCGTCCAGTATGCAACACTTGATTACGGTAAGTTCGTTCACTAATTTTCGATTTTTTTTCTCCGGTTTGCTCGGTGGTGCACAAAGCATGCACCATATGCGTTTTGCATTTTGACAGCCGCTTTAACTTTCTGTTAGCGCAATTTCAACACGTTAGAAGTTGAGAGGGCATTTACCATAGTTGGTCAGTAGGTACAAAAGGGAGGTATGCAACAACAATTGGCGAGTAAGTGGGCAGTTGCGAAAAACACCGTAGGCACTTTTGGCTGGTGGCATGCAACTTAACGGCTAAAGTCGACACCTACATGCAAGCTCATACGGGCCAGTGGTTTGCGGTCGCGTTTACGGTTAGCGTGAGCTGTGCTTCGTACCAGTATATATTACCCGAAATTATCGCTAAAAATAACAGCAAACTAGTAGCAGTTTGTACATGATTATGCACTCCATAAATATTTATTTATACACCTATCGGTTGTACTTAGCAAAAATACATGTAATTTACGGTATAAAATACTAGAAAGTAGCGCGTAGGTCTTTAGTCAAAGTGACAAGTCGTAAAGAAAACACAAAATAAATAAATATAGGGTGGTGTTTTGAAGTAAATGTTTCATATGAATACAACATTCTTTATTGCACGAAATTTTGAATTTATTGCAATCGTATGTCAACCTCTTCGAAGTACCAGGATATCTTTATTTTTACTCAAGTTGTTGCGATCATGGTCAGACTGTCGGACAGGTCATCTGAAAATAAATTCGTCTTATCATCCTGATCATTTTATATATATAACTATATCTATGTTGATTTGTTGTATGTGTTATAAGTAATCGTTAAGTCTACAAAACTTTTGTACACTGACAGAGAATTGAATACAAAAATTTATATTTGATCTTACTAGTTCGCAAATTATATATCATTTAGTGTTTGAATAGAATTTCGGTCACGTGATCGCGTAGAATGCCAATAACGATTGGACGGCTTATGGAGCATTGAGTCAATATTGAAGAAGTCAAATCTCATAGCCAAGTTAGGAAATAGAGAGACGTGTTTCATGATATGTTTCGGACACCAAAGGTTTACATCAATATTGAGATGATTTCATATACTGTATGGCTTGTTACACCATTCTATTGAATCATCTAGCTCTTAGACGATTGCTATTGACATGGGGAGTCAAAAATTTGCGAATCATTTGCATGTAGCGCTCAACGTGGACGGTAACGTCGACTCCATATTCACTTTTAAATAAAAATGGGCCAATAATGCCATCGGAAAGCAAACTACAACAGACAATTACTTTTTCTAGATGGAAGGGAACCGAAGAATCAATCTCTTCAAATTCTAAATATAATAAGTTAGAACACAAGTGTCGAACACATACTTCCACTCGGAAATCTCACAAATTCAAAATAGCTTTAGCCAATGAATACGAGTTCGTTCCCGTGACTGTCGGGTCTAAATAACCGGAACGGAGTCATATTTTTGTCCAGCCTAAGACTGTCAACTCGACAGCATTTTTCAACATTATATAAGGCATAGTTTCTGCAGCAACAACAACAGTAATAGAATTGGACTTTCGCTCACTGACAACACTTTTCAGAAAACCTATAATTGCTGGAAGAACAATAGAAAGACAAAGAGTAAGAAATTTCTATAAAAATAGTTATGAACAGCTATGGGAACGCAGCCTAAAATTTAAAGTGATTAAAAAATTAAACCAAGGTTTGAGTTAATGATATAGTAAGCCAGATTAAGTAGTAATGGGCCTTCACATATGAGTAAGTTGTCATAATGATGATTACTTTAGCGAATCTACGAGCTTTATAAATCCATATCTTAGTCTCGGTAAGAGCAACCAATCATTTGGGAGGTCTGCTTCGACTATTCTTTAGTTGCTTAGTTTAGTAATTGAAGGCAGGCGAGAATATTGGCGGCGAACGAAAACAAAAGGACTTGGTGTCAAAAGTCTATAAGTGCATTGGCATCTTAACTTAACAGTTAGATCAGGAATCCGTTGAAAAATTATTGCTGTCAATAAATATTCTCTTTGTTTTGAATGTACTATTGAAGAGTAAGCCTTGTTCTTGACGACCGGAAGCACTCTCGAGTTTCATTTTAACTCATGAAACTAACAATTTATTGACAAATACAAATGTATTTGTTTATGTGATAAAACCCCGCGCCTTCCCGTTTGATTTCTTAGTAGCACAAAGTTGAAAAAAATATTTCAAGATTTAACAAATTCGTATGAGTTAATGATGTTATTATATATTATTGAAGTAAATTTATACAAATTACTGAGGATGGGAGCACGTAAATATTTTATTGTTATACTATAGTAAAAAAGAGGTAAAATATGGAAGCCGGCAAAAGAAAGAAACAAAACTAACCGATAGAACTTACGAATCAATAAATGTGGTAGTAACCCACTGACCAAGTAATCTCAAATAATAATCAATATCAAAATCATGAGATAACCATCCCAGCCATGTATTTTGTTGTATATAATTTGTTTCTATGCCCAACTATGAAACTCACTTTGAAAATACTCGTATGTTTTAATCATTATTGCCCCCAACAACGCATTTCAGTAAGCATAAATACTTGTATCAACTCCGTTAGGTACACTGGGCAACATAAAATGGTGTACACAAAACCATTTAAACCAAAACCATATTGAAAGGTGTTTTATTTTCGTCTCATATATTAAGCTAATTATTATATTCGACACGAATTAATGCCATGAACGCCATGAAAATATTTTTCGAAGTTAATTAGGAGGAATAGCTTTAACTGGTAACCTTCATAAAATTTAAAATCAAATTATAATAATAAACAAATGACCAATGCGGCGATCAAGAGAAAAAATGTTCTTCAAACATAAAAATAATATCTTATCTTATATGAATGGTACACTTAGAGCAAAAAACCTTAATGCTTTTCAATAATCGCTTATGGGAATATTTATTGTGTTGCTTAGTGTAATAATTATAATAACACGTACATACATATGTGATTATATTTGTACAAGCAAACATACGATTATTCTGTCTGATTGACTTTAGTTTATTTTTATACGTCTGGCATTCGTATGACACCATACTACTTATATATATTGATAAGAGTAAATGTAAACCACACGCATAACCACATACGTACCCGTATCGAAAAATAGTGCGATATACAAAGATAAGGCGCTAACCCTGAATGTGTTAAGCCAAACAAACAATTAGGAGTGCATTAACTGTAATGTGATTCATTACTATATAAAACCAAACAGAATGGGTTTCTAGCAAAAAAATCGTCAAAATAAGAAAATTCGAATTTTAGAGCGAACGCCAGACAGACTCCTATAACAAGTGAACCTACATGAATGTTAAAGCTGTTATATGTTTATATACTTGTTAGTTTATTCTTAAAGCATGTAACCAAAGCACTTATTCAAAGGTTCGAATCTGTTAATTTGCGAAGTGCGATTGAGAAAATACATCGACCACTTTTTCTGGCGCCACACAATGCTGAATGTTCCCGATGCCAGAAATCTAATTTGCACAGAAAAGACCTATCTGTGTACTAGGAACTCTAATGTGACAATTTTCTTATGTATAACTCTATGTGACTCTCACTTGATAGACAACAGTTGAGTGGTTTTACGCTGTGCAACATATTTCGAGACAGAGTATACAATATCGTGACTCCCCTTGTGCTTTTGTGATATAAATACGACTGAGGTAGCACAATATGCTAAGTATTCTGTTGTGAAAATGTTTACATGTAAGCAGTAAGGACAAATGATCCCTTCTAATTTTTCTTTCAACATATGTGCACTATCAAAACACAGCAAAGTACAGTGATATACATAGTTCAACCGAGTTTGATTAATATATTAGGTAGTAACACTAGGTAAGTAACATTAGGTAGTGGGTCACAATAGTAGCCACTTTTATTAAAAAAAAAATTTGCGACCCACACAGCTCTTCCTAGTGTGAGTAATTTCAGTTTGGATGAATGGAGAGACAGCACGAAATCGACCAACAATTTCATGGCAAAAATAATATAATATAATGGAAAAAAATTCTCTTTACCTTAATTTTACCTTTCCATCTGAGGCAAATGGTGGGCTCACACATCCCTATTGTAGATCACAAATGAAAGCGATGGTTAAGATGGTTGTAATAAAAAACGTTTTAAAATATATTTGTTAGAAGTATTAAAAATTGTACACATTTATTTTAAGATTCGCCACACCACCGGTGAGTGACGGTCAAGAATATGGCGATTGTTGCAATAATAACGCCTACAACTATAAACGCAATCCCTGTATATAATCCGATGTCCGGCATATTCAAAGCGAGCTGTGGGTTATGAGAATTATAGATAATTTATTTAATTCAATTTGACAAAAATTTGGTCTCACCTTGATTTCCTTTGCAAGCTTTTTATTGACTTCAGCCTTACTGGAGGTTACAAAAAGTGGTGCATAAAATTCCGGTATGTCACGCAATATGCTAAAGTCCAAAGATAATGCAAGTATTTATTATTAGTAATCTGTGTACACTGTCTATATAAGTCAATACTCACGTTATATCACTGTCGTTTCTCATGTGTAGGCTAACCATGACGTTGGCGTTCACCTGCAACGGTACACCCAGTTTCCGTTCCATAACTATAAAGAATTTGTGCTTCTCATAATCGGGTTTGAGACCGGTTATCGTATTAGCATAGCTCTCATCGGCATACATGAAATGTGGATGCGACATATACATAGGTACACCATTCGTGCAAGGACCGAGATCCGTCACACCGGTTAGCGGACAATTTTCGGGTTGTTTATCCCGTGGGCAATAACATTTCATATCGGGATTCCGTTGACCGCTATCGAAAGTGTCCGGTTTGGTTTCGTACATGGTTGCTTTGATACCTTGAACTTCAACCTCACCGGTTGGCACCAGATTGATAATGCGGCAAGTGTCGGTGATATAAACAGTGATATATTCCTCGGGACCAATGTTCGGTACCCACAAATCGGCGGTACTTCCATTCACTCGACCGCACTCGCCCTCATAGAACCCAGTGTGATTTGAACCATTCCAAAATTTAATTTCACCCATTTGTCGCAAATCGCCTTGACCGGTGTGTATGGTGAAAAGGCCTTCGAACTCTTTAGAGCCATTACGGTTAAGAAGCCAAGCGAAATGATTCGATTCGATAGCGCCAGTCAAAGAATTATTCAGTTTCAAAGCGTAGTCTAGGAATTGATCGTAGAAACCATCGAAGAGCCATTCACCGGCCGTGTGTGTCTGATACAGAGCGCCACCGTTGTTATTGAGTACAATATTGAAACCGAATTTGATTAATTTCGGTTCATTTCGCATCAAACTTGCTGCGGCCTACAAAATTTATAGTGAATTAACAAAAAAGTTAAGTCCCTCTTAAGTCTCTCTGCTGCGTCACTTACCAAAGAGGGCAGATGCGGACAAGTGATTAGGGCATCCAAAGACGCCCCCGACATCTCGGGTTCAAAATACCATGTGCGTTGGCCATAGAAGGACACGGTTTTGTTTGAGTACCAGGTCACATCTTCTTTGAGTTTATCCTCCCTATAAACAAATGGGCCCACTTGCTGGAAATTCGGTTTCATACCCTTTATGCGTACTTGCTCCGGATTTGTCCAATTGAAGAGATACATATGCAAGTATACCGGTATGGGTGTTTGTTTCCATTTGTCGTATGTGGCCGAGCAAGGACTAAGTGGCAGCATCTGCCGACAAGAAACATGTTAGTAATAATGTAAGGTTTCTCAAAATTGCGAAATCTTCGAAATTCTTTTATTAAAAGGTATACCAGCAATATAGTGAACTCAAATGTACTAAACTCACCTCGTATACTTTATCGGTTATAAAGTCTGGCCACCAAATTACGAAGAGCAAACCTAGTCCAAGGAACAGAGCGGCTATGAGAAAAACCCATATTTTCTGTTGAGTTACGCCGCAACAACTGCAACACATTTTAACACTTTCGCAACTGCAAATGAAGTGAGGCTAAACAGTTCTTTTAAAATTAGTAGCCAATAAACACTATTTGACATAGCAACAATAACATATAGCAGATAATAAAGTCTTATCAATCCAACGTCTTTATTAGGGAACCAAAGTAAAGAGATTCCAATAATCACCTGATTGGATTAGGGACAATAACGCTATTAACTACTTGTATGCCTTAGGTACTTTTTGCCGGATTCATGTAAGACTGCTTACTATATTTATATAATATATGTGACTTTTGGATGATAAATTTTTTCTCCGGAAATCTGGTACTTTTTGATGTGATCCATCTTCACCAATGCAAGTACCCTCAATCTCTTAATTATTAGTCTTGATATCCTTGGCTAATCTAAAATCCTGAACTTTGGAACAATTTTATATGTATAAGCTTGGTCAATATTAAGAGATCACTACTTTAAAAAGCTCTAAGTTATTTCAGATTAAGAAAAAAGTTTGACTGGTCATGAGTTGTGAAAAAATAGGGAATTTAGAAATTAACGTTGCTTACAAACAATTTATGTATTTTATGAAAATTGGAAGTTTTTCAGTTTCTGAATGATTCAGCTATCAACCTAAAACGTTGATTAAAGTTACTAATCCGATTCGGACTAAGGCAAAAATTTCAACTTATCGAAATGACTTTATCATTAAAGCTCAACAAACTCATGGCAACAGCAAATACTTCGTGATTATTCTACATTTAAACTAATATTGAACTGAGTAGCGCTCCTAATTATTATTTACATGAGAACTAGTTGTCGTGATACTACTTGATTCTAACAAAAGTTTGACTGTAATTCTATAACACAATGTTCTATGCCAAAACATGGTGCCTTTAAATGTTGCCCATTTTAATAATTTCAATTAAAGTATCTCAACTAAATTTTATGAGACGAATACAAATCGAAATATTGTTATTCAATGACCAATTTCACTTTCACAATTTTTACTTGACAAAAAAAGTAGAAAATTTTCAAATTTTGGTTTTTGATTGTTTTAATACAGAGAGTGTTTAGGTATGAAGGGAGTTCAGCACCAATACAGAGTGTCAACGTTTTGAAGTCTGCAATTAACAATCCTAATAATAATAACAACAATACACCCAACGATTACCCTCCTTCCGTCCAACCGTTGTGAGGGGCGCGAAGAGTGCCATCCACATACGTGCGAAATTAGCCAAGTCTTGGAAGAAAAGAGAGATTTTTGAAAGTCGATTTCTAAAACTGCTTAGCCACAGAAATAAAAATATCAACAACTGAGATCTAAGATTAAGTTATAATAAAGTTTTTATGATCTTATTTATTATGAGAAAATAATATAGTTTTTTTAATGCCGAAAAGATAGCCTGATGAATCAAATGTACAGAAATGATTGTTCAAGACATGAATGAACAGCTGAATTTCTTTCATTTATAAAATAATGGATGATTTGGTGTTAGTTATATTTCGATTCAGTTTTTGTCTTTTAAATATTTCTCATCATCCATCTCCTTAGCACTAGATATTTTTATACTGCAAGTACTTGATGGATATCGGGTATACTGTGAAGGTACATATATATGAAGGATTAAATATACGTATGGTACGTGTAAACTTCCATACGAAAGTTTCTTTTCTAAGACAAAAAATAAGGTAGAAGAATGAGTATCAATTTAACCGGTTAATAGTTTAAAGTGCGAGTGAGTATCATGTATCGATATTTTGAAAACTGAGCAGTTGTCGTCGATAACAGTACATTATACTCCGTTCGTTGCGTCCTTCTCGAGATAGTCGATGTAGATCATCCAGTATGAACCTCAGAAAATGGTGATCTTCGCCTTCTTCGAAGAAGGTTCAACGGGTGAATTCTTGGCCTCTGGTGTGTGTCAGTGGATTCATGTTTCGTCGACAATTACTGGAGGTACTATTGCCATATATTTAGTACGTTTGTTTTTATAGTACATTTAGATATTTATATATGTATGTTATCAGAGCAATACAATTAATAACAAATATCCATACAAATTAAACTAAATATATTAGTTGGAAGTTATATTTATAGTTATATTTATAGTTAGAGGAGTGGGTGGTGGTGGGTGGTAGTTAGAGAATGAGGGTGGAATTCCCTCAGTTCAATTTCGGAATAGTTAGAATACAAATTATTTTACTTCCTATACATTACATTCCATGATGAAAGTAAAATATTTGTATATAAATGTATGAGGAGAAAATATGCAAAAGATAAGGCTTTTACATTCATAAGGAAAGCTTCTCCAAAAGCATTTTACTCCCCGTTTTTCGACTGGGTACAAAAGAGAGGTATGTCAGCATGATTATTCTTCGCTTTATGATATTGATTTGAATTTTTATTCATAAATGCAAAATCTTTCAGTGGCTGAAGTGCGGAATATATATTTTATTACGTAAAATTGCTAAGATAAGTTTCCTATAAAAAAATGATTCAACATAGGTGTTTTTGATATTCCCACACTTGAATGACCCACTTTTATTGTTTTTCTTTTGTTTAATTTTATGTTGTTGAGTAGTTCTAGTTTAGTTCTAGTTTAGAAGAAAGCGAAACGAGTATAGTACAAATACTCACATCTATAATAGGAACTACATTGGATCAAAGACGGAGTATAAAACTGCTGCGAAACTGTAGGTTTTCAAAATCCATCTTAAGCTGTGGTGGATTAAGAAGTATTAGAAAATGCATCCCCTTCATCCACTATGGTCTCATTGTGGTACACTTATAAAGGTGAACCAAAGCACTAATGTGGTGTAATTTTCGAAGTTGAAATGATTTTTGGAAAGAGGAACTTCGTTCTATTTACAGTTCTCACTAATACAGTTCCTCTTTGTGTCTTTTTCAGCACTTGTATGCGTGCCCACAGGAACCTTTCGATCTAACTAGAAATCAACGGACTAATCTTAACCGAAGAGAACACGGTGATATCCCGTATCCAGCCATTTCTGAAGTTCCCAATTATTATGCTGGACAATATTCCAGCCTTCACATTAAACCTAAGTATTAGTTATAAATTTTAAAATTTCTTATTCAATTTTGAAATTATTATGTAATAAGGAATCCTGTACTGAAATTATCATTACAAATTTTATTTAATGAATCCCTTTCCCTTAACAATTCCCTTTCTATCTTTCACAGCTTCAATGCCAGAAATTGCATTAAATAAATTAAGTAGATGTTCGCGAAATTGGATAGTCGAAATGGCAAAATGGCGAAAGCTTTGCCACGCAAAATATTAAATTTGCTCATTTCACAGCATGGCAGACAGCAGAAAGATAGTGGCGATGGGCGAGTGAAGTGCGGAGAGTGGTACATACCCAGTGAAATTATTTGACAAAGCGGATTCACTTTGCGGCAAATTGACATTTGTTTAATGAATTTGTAATCCAAAAAAACGCATTTCACATTTCTCAAAGACATTTTGCTAAAATGATATCTATTTTGTGAGAGGAAAGCGTTTGTAGAATAAAAGGTGCTGATGAATAGGGAATTCAGTAGGGGTTTTTCAAATCTTCAAGGAGTAATTCATGTATGTCAGCGCTACATATTGCTCTCCATTATTATGTTAAAGTAGGTTAATATCAAATGGCTTGTGGTTTCTTGTGAAAAAGTAAGGTTATGAAATTTTTGTATTATGTTAGAGAAAATAATGGAATGATGAATGAATGGAAGATGAAAGTTGAATCTGAATGTCCTAGAACTTGAATGCTTCATGTAAAGTTAACAAAATAGACCTTCTGAAAATGTGTCGTCGTGAGGGTATATGTTAGTAAGAAGAAATTATGAGGAGAATTTGCAAAGCCTCTGGCCAGAAATATAAAATTAGAGATAAGAAGACACTATGTGCGTTTCACTAAATACTTTCAGATAAAATATGATAAAGTTTAGTTAGTATCGTAGTATAAAGATGGGAATGGCAACAATTTTATCACAACCTAACCTATTTCCTGAAGAATGGATGTGGAGCCTATCGTTATATTTTACAACACAATAGATAACTGGAGTCATAAATAAGAAGTAAAGATGGGTCTAAAAAAAGGGATAGCGTTTAACCGAACATTTTATACTCTCGCAATATGCAAGGCTCAAAGGAGGGGAATTACTTTCAGGTGCTGGCATGACTTTAATTTAAAAAATGTTACGCAAGAATTTAACACTCATTATTCGACGAAATTATAAATGGACATAACATTTACGTACACATAAACGGTTTAAAGACATCTGGAAAGTCGAGAAACTTATATTGGGTGTACTGGCGCTAGGGTCTGCACTTATCGCATTAATCCTCTTCATTACTCAAGTATACTAGGGAACATGTTTTCACGCAATTTTGTGAAGGTAACTCACACAGTGATCGACATATTCGGCATAAAGTCTGCAAGATTAGCGAAAATTATTATATGTAGTATATGGGAGATGGTCTAATTCGTACACCATTTTTCGCATTTTTTAGACTCGATTTCACACATTTTCGGCATTAAACCGATATATATCCAAAATTAAACGTTCACTTAATTTTGCTAAAATTCTCACATACTGACCCTTAAAGACCGATATATGCCGTATAAAGCCAACCGGTTGTTTGAAATTCTTATATTCTTTATATGGGTCCGTGATTTGTTTACTCAATTTTCCCCATTTTTGACGCAAGAGCACATTATTATCAAGGAAAGATTATCCTGGAATTGCATTACGATATTTCACAGATTTACCATTATATATGGTATAAAGTCTAATGAGAGGTTAAAAATCCTTATATTAGGTATGTGGTGAAGTATTTACCCGATTTTCCCCATTTTTGGCAGAATATCACATTATTATCATAGAAAGGTAATACTCGCATTACGCATTACGGTATCTTACATATTTACCGACATTTTCGATATAAAGTCAGCTATAGGCACTATGGTCTTTATATTGACTATATGAGGACCTTGAAAGTTTATACGCCGATTTCGAAAATTGTTAAGCATGTGATGGCATATATCAAAGGCACTATTTGTACCAAGTTTCACTCCCATATCCTAATTCCTGCTTGATTTATATATTTTAGAGTGAAAGAATCAGATTAAATTTAAAATTGTGTAATATGAGAAGTAGGTGTGACTGTTACCCAATTTCACTCATTTTCACAGCGTGACATAAAGATGCAAATATGATGCTATGTATCAAATTTTGTTGAAATTAATTAAGGCATTGTTCAGATATTGGATTTCCCATAAAAGTGGTCTGTGCCACGCCCATCATCAAAGCTCTACACGGATTCCTATGCAAACTTTCCGTATCATATTTGTTGCAAGGTTTAATGTTTCTGATGTGTTTTTTTAGGGAGTTAACGCACTCCTAGCAGTTTTTAATATAACCTTTGTTTGGGAGGTGGGCGTGGTAATTATCCGATTTCACTTATTTTCCCAGTATATGAGGACATTCTAGAAAATGTTGTTTTGAGTAAGTTATAATGGTATTGCTTTAACGGTTTATGAGATATGTACATTAAACTTATAGGGGAAGGGCGGGGCCATAACCACTTGTACAAAAAATTGTACACGCAGATGCCGCGTCCTACTTGGATCTTGCGTATCAAATAACACATTTCTATCTTAATTTGTTGCTAGTTATAGCACTTTATAGGTTTCTGATTAATGGCAGTTTGTGGGTGTGGCAGATGTCCAACTACGCCTATCTGCAATACCAACCTTCTTATGGTAACAAAGAACACGTGCACCAAGTTTCATTAAGATATCTTAATTTTTACGCAAGTTATCGCTTGGACGAACCGACGGACTGACGGTCTGACAACGGTTAGGTGAACAAAACTAATATACTCTGTTGCAACATGTTGCAAGAGTACAAAAATATCAAAACAAAATTTAGCAGCATTCGGCATTTTTTATATATACATACATCGATCAAAATGTAATCTAACTACGAACTTTGTTTAGGAAACACAAACAAAAAGAAGAGAAGAGAACAAGTAGAACGCGAAGTACAATTTGACGTTACCAGTTACATTTTCTGATTTCAATGATGATCTAGAAAAAATTAATATAAATACGATACATGAATATGAAATATAAGTATATAAATATATAAATATGCATGTTTTTTGTATTTCGTCAAGCAAGTCCAAGCAAGCTTTTTCTTAAACTTGGGTCATTTGGTGTTGCAACCAATGACACCAAAGTCCTCATAGAAACTCATTTGTACTCGATTATATTTTTCTGTTCTTACGCATACATTTTTTTATTTAAAGCATAAATATTTTGATGTATAGTTTATGACTTTTTTAGATTTTCATAGTTTATTTTTGTTTTTTTTTTCAAGTAAATTCGATACTTATGCACTTTGTTGCATACATACATACAAACATATTAATTGCAGCTAACAAATAGTAACAACACTTAATAAAAGGTAACAAGCTTCAAGTTTCCTCTCTTCTCAACAAACCAAATATATTAAATAAATCACATTGATAAATAATTATTCAGGTAAATATGCATACACATATATATATCAGTATGTATTGTATAAATAAGTAATGCACTTCGTAATTGTGACTAGTGGATTAATACGGATTTGTTAAAGTCCATTTATAAGTAGTTATAGAGTATAATTAGCAACATCATCAAAAACCCTTTATGGCAATATTTCCTTTTCAAGTAGGTCAAGGGCTACAGCAGAACTTAAGCTTCTGTCTCGACTTCAGCTTCCTGGGCTTTGCGGCTCGGCTGTGAAAACAAAATAGTTATAGTAATTAAAATCGATATATTCGTTTAGATATATAATACCTATATCAATTTTGAAAATTCATTAAACAATCAATAATTTGGAGCACTCCACATTGTATAAATAGTATCAACGGCCTTTAAAACTAGTCAACAAAAAATGTAAATGTCGACAATAACCGAAATAGGGAATTCGATAACTAATAGATCTTTAGATAATATCGGAAATTCGAAATAATGTCTAAACTTTCCATATAATATCAACTGTAGCCATTGACGCAGTGTTCGGGATGGCCTCTCTAACATAAAAAAAGTGAAATTTCCATGGTAATTTCCATAAACTGTCGATAATATTTGAGGATTTACAATGATCGAAACGAGTCAATTACACCTTCAAAAAGAATATGAAGATTATTGTTCTTTTCAATTTCAGAAAGTTTATTTCAGAATTTCAAATTCAAATTCAAAGAATTTCAGAAGAGATCTTAAAACCTTAAGCTAGATTAATGATTTGGTTTCTCGGATTTTTTCCATTTAAGTCCAGGAAGTCTTAGCTGAAAGAGTTTTACATAGGTAAAGGTCTTCTTTACGACCTTATTCGAATTGTTCCTCCACAATCTTTATAAATAATTCTCTGCAAGTATATTAGAGGGTTATAGAGAGATTTTGCTTTTTCAGTCAAGATTTTAGTAGACCTATAGAAATTTAGTACCGAGTGCCTCCAACAATTGTCTGTTAGTTCGTAATTCCAAGGGCTGGGCTTTGATCCCATACCGGTTTTTGTGATCTACTGAAAACAGTTTAGAGAATGAGGATGAGTTGTCATCTCGTCATTTAAACATTTCTGTTGAATTTTTCGTTCTTCTTTCGGATGCATAACATTAGCTGGTCCTTCTAATAACGTTAAGTCTATTAGGTTTGGAAATATTAGCACTATACTAGAGATTAGAGGGAAGATTTCAAAGTTTTCAGTTTATTGGTTCAGTGTCGTCATTATCCCTTCTACACTTGTGCTGGTGCTATTTCGGTTAGAAATTTCTACTGGGAGGATTAGTTTGTTAAATATTTTAATTGGTGAAGACATTTTAAGTAAAAATGGTGGTAAATTTTATCCGAATTTAATAACCTTAAGTTAATAGCATTACCTTTGGATGCATAAGGATAAACGGTAACTCGGCACATAGTTCGCCTCCCAAAGCGCCCAAAAACAGCTTGACCTTTACAGCATACGAAACAATGATGCCAAAAGCATCTCGGGCATCTTGACTGGCGATCCTGTAATAATTATATACAATTAAAAAACGAAATGATACCCGGTCTTCCGTTTTACTTACAGTGTTGTCGATGCCAGTGATGTTTCCTTGCGCTTCATATCACCCTCAACGGCGATGCCAGCACGATCACAATTGGCCACTAATGTCGGCACCAAATACATAACCTTTTGCAAGCTGGAACCCGGATTGAGCGGACAACCCTCACTGGTCTCCGCAAATGCAATCGTGTTGCGAAATTGTCCATTCTGGAAGAGTACCACATCGACGCCTTGCTGTACCATGGTCTTGATCTTCTTTACGACCTTATTCGAATTGTTACGCACACAAATATTTACAGCAATTTTCTCGCTATGATGATACAGTTGCTTATCCAATGTCACTTCCAGCTCTAGTTCACCGGGTGAGAGTAGAAAATCTTTGCGTACCACCGTGCATGGCTGAATACCCTGCTTATTGGGTGCGTACTGTACTTTGCGTATACCCAAATTGATGGTACTGCGACGATGTGAACGATCACATTCGCTATCGCCAGTAAAGACTTTCACGAAATATTGTACACCGCACGGTTGCGTTTCGTCGTTAGCTTTCTGCTGCAGCACAACCGAGGCTGGTGAACTGGGTGGTAGTTCCATAACAAATGGGAAAGCACTGGAGCCGAGTTTCTTTAGTAAACGCTCCTGCATTTTGGTCAACTGTATGTCGACCTTTTGCTGTGGATAGACTTGCTGCGAGACGAGTGTTAGTTCTTTTTGGAAGCGCAATCCGATCATTTCGTCGTCTTCGCGTCCATAACGAAAATTACAGATGAGTTGCACATAGATTTTGCGGTTTTGTCGCATATATTCCTCATCCAGAACGATGATGCCATCTTTAAAAAACATTATCTATATAGCTGTGATATAATGTAATAATATTGCTAACAGTTGTTTCTGACAAATAGTTGAAAAATGTGAATTCGGAATATTAACTGGCATGCTTATTTTTTCATAGATAAAATGTTATGTTTTAATCCTATACCTAATACATTGGAACCCACAAACTATATGAGCCACCATATATAAACTTTGAGAATACTGGTTCAATAGATATTCAAGTATACTTTTCCGAGGAAGAGAAATGTATACCTAAATGTAAGAGAGATAAAAACTGTTGGACAAATGTTCCAAAGTAATATAAAATGCTTAAGGCGCGTACCAAAATGCGTGAAAGAGCTCGTTCACATATCTAACTTCTAAGAAGAGGGATAAATAGTTTTTACGAAGTTCAGAGAAGCTTGGGAGATATGAAACTACCCTTAGTTGACTACAGTTAGGTTAACATTAGCTAGATTTCGGGGCTGATTCCCACGACGGTGGTCACAAGGATTCTACTCTGGGATCTTCTAAGAAATCTTCATGTATCGACGAAACGCTTTGGGCATATTACAAGCCTTCTGAAGCGCCTAATTTCGATTCCCGTCTTTTTGCTCGATTAATCGTATTCACGACATATCAACCCCAGTTTTGCCAAGGTCGTGGAGAAACTGTGGAGATATTTCCACCTTGCCAGCTTTTCGCAGACTACTTTGACAGTTGAGGCGCTTCAAACGTTTTTTTTCTCACCACTTGCACACTTATTGGGCAGTGTGCGGCTAAACCCACTGCACCTGGGAATATATTAACCTTATCGAGAGTAAGTGGTCTAGTGGACCTCTTGAGATCCAGTCTGAGACAGAAAGATTTCGCAGCCACGCAAGTGTTGGTTTGTTACCAGTGCTCAGTCTTCTATTTGTACACTGCAAGAGGGCTTGGAACTCTGATCTGTTCCCAGTCTGATGAAACTGGGTTGTGAGTGCCTCTTCCTGCCATCCTAACGTTTTACAGTTTCCAACGACTCCGTTGGTGCCAAGCAAACACACAAGTGTTTTCCGTAGATGTTAACTGCAGTCAGTGCTCTGGCTAGTTCAAGATAATTCGTAGAAGAATTTAAAGGTTTTCATAAATCCATGATGTGTATATTTGTCGTAATTTCCAAATGTGAAAGAAGTATACAATTTTACAATCAAACTCATAAGTTGGCTTGCGATCTACCTGGATATCTTTATAATCTTTCCAGGAGATACTCAGTACCAAACTCACACTACATACTGTTAGATTTCATATTTTGAGCTTAAATTGAGAATTATACGAGATTGGCTTTTAATGTTCTTTGGCGGATTTAGAAAGTTTTTGGTAGCTCTTGATGCCATTTGGGATTTTTGGGCTTAAGACGATTTTTGTTTTTGGTAATCTTAAGTTTTGATATCTTAATAAAGGTCGTAGCGGTAGTGATAACTACCGCTAAACAACACACTACCTTAAACTTAGTATGTTTACATTTATCACCAAACATAAATTTTTCAATTAAGCACCCTATTCTAACAGCTGTAATTTTATACTATCCGTCAGAATAATTCAAATTCATAGTCAAACGAAAATCTCCTATGATTAATGACTTCGTGGCGACGCATGTTGCCAAAAATGAATATTTATTAACACACCCACACGCACTCACCAACTGGCTCCACCACCGTTATGGAGTCGACGAATTCGCGCTTGTTCATGTACAAGGTTATCATGTTGTTGGGTGCGACCTTTTTAAAGACCTTAAAGTTGACAACCATCTTGCCGACTGCCTTCTACTGCTTTAAATAAAATAAAATTTATTAAATCAAACTTGAGCGGCCGAAACACGTACAAAATCGCTGACAGAACGTTAGCAAATTGGAAAATTTATTTTATAAAAATCTTTTTTTGTAAAATACAAGCAACACACGGAATACAACGCGTACGCGTGCACACAGTTAGCCTCCTAAGCGCTGGCGGTTGGTTGGTCTAATGGACGCTTCGGATGATTCTCTAGTGGCCAGTTGCACGTCTGCCACGATTTTAAATTAACCACCGCTTGCCAAGCGACCTTTATAGTGGACGAAAGCAGCTGACAAGCTTTGACTCTTATTGAATTAGCGAACGTTTTCATGCGTATGTGTGTCTGTGTGTGCGTGTGTGTGCGCGTGTTTGGCAAATACGAAAATGTCGTGTTATTTGCATACATACAAACAAGCGCACCCTCATATTAACAATCTTACTAATACATACACACATACACACTCACACACACACTTGCACATGTGGCTGCACTGCGCTGGGCACAATTTCTACGGCTTCGGCGACTAGCCTGACTACCACAATTGCTGGAGCTGCAGCCGGGTCAGTTTGACCGAAATTAATTTCCACACACACACGTACACACACATATACACCCACATACAAATAGGTATGTGTGCAGTGGACTGAGTCACTGCGCGCGCGGGAAATGCAGTGTGTGGCCTCTAGTTTGCGGTGCACTTGGAGAATTTGCGCCTCTGTATGTATGTATGTATAACATGACAGTTGTCTGCGCTTATGCTTATTCCTCTTCAAACTTATGTGCCTATTTTGAGCATTCAAAACTGCAAACGTTCCTATGTGTGTGCACACTTCTCTGCGTATATCTAACTACGCAATACCTTTGGTAATGACATTCAACACTCCGGTAACAAGAAATCAATAAAATTTTACAAAATCTCATAAATATACACACACACACCCACACATATTATATATATATATATGTATATATGATATTGTCAACAGGAAACTAAAAGAAGCTATTGAGTTGGCGGAATGGGCCCTAAACGTCGTATATAATATGTTGGTTTTCTTATTTCATCAAATACATTTTATTCTATTAGATTTTATATGTGTGTGTGTGCGTACGTCAGTGCGTATTTTCTTTACAGCTTAATTGGAAAGCTATGTGTCAACTTTCTGCCATTGTTCTTAAACAGTTTGCTTTATTGGTTCAATGCAAATTATTTACTTTAAACATTATTTTCAGAGCCAAATAATTATCAAGCAACAAAGTCATCACCTCATTTCGTCCGACCATTCAAAGTTGGACGTAAGCGTAAGCTAAAATATATTTTCTCTTTGTTGCTGAATCTTTTCTGGTGACAACTAGTTGAACTGTGAACTGTGTCTGAACAATATTTCATCGAGCGGGAGAGTAACATTATTCTGTTAAATAGTGTTCGATTTACAATATCAAGGAAATCGTATGATAACCACGTTATTATTATAGTAACTTGTGTTAAACTTATTTGCAAATTCAAAACCTCGGTAAAGGAAACCATTGAAGTTATGGTACCAACAAATATTAAGCACATTAACGAAAAACTTCAGAGTTCTCGCTTAAATAACGAAATACAAAAAAACTCTCTCTCTGCTCTTTGCTTCTTGAAAAATACTAATGGTATTTCATGCATATTCAACCAACCACAGTCAATTTCGCTTAAATCACAAGCAAAACTAACAAAATGGGAATATTGAAATATAGTCCAAAGGTTCATAGACAATTCATCTCCTCTATTGAAACGGAAAGCACTTTGACCATCTAAGAGCTTAAAAACAACATAGAAAACTTATACATAGGATGCTATTTACAATATTATTTAATTATTTAAATTAATAAGAATAATAAAAATTCCTCATTTTATTACGATTTCCAAACGTTTTTTAAATAGTTCTGTTCAATAATTCCATTTGAAGTTCCAATTTTTTACAAGAATTTATTGGAATTTATTTTTACAGATATCTCGCCCAGTGAACTCCATCCAGGCTCAAGTGTTAACCAATTAAAGGTATAATAATTAGGCAGCAAGTAAGAACAGTCCAAAAATTAAATGAAATCGAAAAAGTTTTAAGAATAACGTTCAAAAAGTACGGCTTTAAGTCAGTGATAAGTAGGCGAAAAACTGATACAATGCTTATGTGAAATTTGGTTAAGATTATCCGGGAAGTTGTCAGATGTCGCCTATGGTTTGCTGAGACCTCCCTGAAGAAAATATCTCCATTTCAATCGAATCCTTTTTTTTTTATTCTATTTTTATTCTTTAATGACCCACACAACTTTTCTCAAATTCACTAAGTGTGTCGGTCACATCTTTGCTTCTCTCTTCTTCTCATTCAGCACTTTATGTATTAATCCCAAGATAGACGAGTTCGATCAAGAGTAAATCAGGGTGCAAGTGATCTTCCTGCACATTGGGTGAAAGGAGGTATTTGTTGCTAGTCCAAGGCAAAACCATTCTTGCCACTTGGTCCAATGTTGTAGGAAGCTGTAAAGTGTAAATTGTAATATGGCTTATGCACGACTACCTTGTTTAGTATTTAGTGCTCCAAACAGGTCTGCCTGTACTCTATTGGCTCTGTCGGACAAAATTCTAATCAATAAGTATTGTCCGTTGATTTTCGGTTATAAAAGTTAACACAACAAGCTCAAAGAATCTAGTATGTGAGTAGGTATACTTCCTCATGGTCGAATAATGGCATGAGTACTATCTGTCTGCAATTCAGGCTCCTTGCAAGTACTATGACGATCATCCTTCGATCGGCGAAAGTTTTCTTTGCGCTGCGTCTCGACTATAGTTGTCGATTTTTATCGGTCTCCCTGAAATCCGCCATTCTTTCGCTGCTAGCCAGTGCTACATATATCGGGTAAATAAGCAATACCTTAATTGCAAATTTTCAATATCAAATCCTTCTTGTGTAAGTAAGTGTGCACTCTTTATAGAACATAGCTGCTGCGGTCTCTTGTGTAGGTCGTGATAATAATCTACGTCGTTATTGGGAACTCGTATGATTGGAACCGGAAGTATCGTGTTTAATTTGGTTGGTTTTTATTTTAATTGGTTTTAGTCTGATCTGGTTTAGACCTGGCTTAGCTTCACGTAACCTCTTTTGGAGCCTGCCACAGCCATAAGTCATAAGGCCACATAATTGTGGTAAAAGTCCATAATTGGAACTTTACTTGTTGATACAAAATTTTTAAATGGTTCGCACAAAGATCTCTCCTTTCGTACTCTAAAGAGACACTATTTTGATACAGTGATGACACAACTTTCTTAAGTACACGCTACGCTTTCGCATGAAGGAAATTTCTTTTACCGTCGTATTTACGTGAATGATTTCAGTGAATACTTAAACCGACTGCCGCTCCGGCTCCACTTTCACTCTATCTTTCTTCACCGTCATTCTGTGTGGAACTTTGGAACTTTGGAAATTTAATAATTTATTATATATTAATACACAAGTTAAATTAAATCAATGCCGCATACTAGTTAGTGGCGAGAAGTATAAATGACATACACCTAAAGAGTTAGAACAATGTGAGTGTCAGCATGCAGCACGTTCCAAACTACAGTACTATGACGTGACTCGGTACTTCGTGCATAGTCATCCAGGTATCCATGTAGGTATGGTCCATATGCAGGCATAAATGTACGACACATAAATTAAAATAAATGTGCTAACAATAAGGAACAACTTTTCGACTTCCAAATTATGAGACTCATTGTCGGCAGTAGACGCTTCTTCATAAAGAGAAATACGCTAGAAATTCCCTAACATCTATCTATCTATCTAAAAACCTGCATACTTATACATATGCCAACACACTTATATAACTTTGTATGCATATGCCTCGCTGTCATAAAACTAGGCAATACACGGGTAGCGGTACTCGTGTAGCTCTCAAATCGCCATAAATATATTGTGCAATGTGTCGCAGGGCGGTACTGCTGACCCAAAATGGCCGTTCAGAGGCGTGAAGTCGACTGTGTGGCTAAAAGATGAAGTTTATACATATATTTTATGGCGGTCGCGTAATTATTACGATATGGTCATTGAATGGCAGTGTGTTAAGTGGTCATGTTTCATGTAAATTACATTAGATGGGTGGGTATGGCGGAACGAACGCGCTCAGCTGTTGTACATACGTAACAAGTTGTAGGAGCTTGTTGATATGTATGCTTGTCGGTACATCCATAAAACTTTGTGGCAGTTAATTGAAATAACTTGACCAGAAAGTTGACTCTCAAACCATTTTGAATTGATTTTGCGGTTCAGAAGTGAGCCATGAAATATGGAAATGTCTGCATATATGTATATATAAATATGAAGGACTATCTTCTAAGGCATAGAGGTTATAATTTTATACCTAAAAGATCAAAAAAAAAAATTACTTTAGTATACCATAATTCTATATATATATACTCTCACAATATGCAAGAATCAACGCTGTGAAAATATTTACTTATACAGGAGCTAGGGCAGGTGCAATTACTTTTGTTAAGAAATCTTTCCAAATGACAGAAGAACAATGAAAATGAATATGTTCGTATATGAGGGCTAGGAGACGTGCTGAACCTATTTTATCCATTTTTAGCACCAGATTATTATCACTAAGATGTATCGAAAAATTACCGATATTTTCGAGATAAAGACATTCGGTATCGGTATTCGACCATTTACGAATAAAATTTGTTTATTATCTATCTATTTGCATAAGATACACCATTTGTGGTAATTTTTATTCAAATATTTTCTTTGGAGCTTGATTTAGCTGTCGTTAGATGAAGGAATCTGATAGAATTTAAAATGATGTCCATTAGAAATAATCGTGGTTGCAATCTGATTTAACTCATTTCCAAACTATAACTTGAGGATATAAGCAGAATGTTACGTTCCGAAATTGCCTCAAACGGTCGAGTAGAGGCTGAGATGAGGGTTTTCAGCTAAAAGCGAAAATTAATTAATCTTTTGATATACAATATTATTTATAATTTTATATCTATCCAGATTAGTTTTAGATATTATAAACAACCGTTATGTGAACAAAACTTCATACTCTGTCGTACTTTTTCTTAGTATCTGTTTCATTTACTCATACTAAGGAACCACGATATATGTTAGTGAACTTCATCAAGGCTTAAAGCCTCCCCAAAACAAGTTTCAAAGCTAGCAAAATGCTCACACAAGCTTCAGTTCTATGGTGGCCGAAGTGAAAGCTGCTAAATTTAATTACCTTGAAGGTGCAATGGCTCTACTGGGAAGTTATGCGAGCACAATGCGTGTGCGTGCTTCGAGGGTCCAACACGCGTCGGTACCACACACTCTCTTACCTAGCACATACACAAAAGCCGTAATATTTATTTAAGCAGCAGGGTTTTCACATGTAGTTGTTGTGCTTTAAGCAAAATGCTAAATTGAATTTGAATTCGTTTCAAGTTGATTTCATTTTGCACCAGTGCCACCAAAATTGGTATGATTATCACTTCCGGCCCGACAACGCATCCGGTTACTTTGCTGCTGTTGGTTATTTATTCGTTGCCGTTCGGTTGAGTAGGTTAGCGGAGCGCCCATTCGTTGGTGCAGGTCATGTGACCTCTGATAGGCTGTTATGCCAAGCACACTTGTTGGTGAGCTTCCGCTCCGGTGGAGCAATTCGGCTGTGGGAACCTGCGGCGGAAGGTCAGCAGCGTAACAAAATTCAATTGCGATGGTCAGTTGACCATCAACAATGCCGAACATTTTGCATCATGGCTTAGTGCCTTTGTGCGCGCGAATGCAAAAATAGCAAAAATCACGCCCTATGGCGCAGCAACTGCCGCGCGCACCGTTAGCACCGAATGTTGTGGTATTTGGCTTAGGGATATTTATACGTTCGCCAAATGTTGCATAGGGTTTAATAGTTTTGCTCGCCTAGCGAATGAATAATAATCGAATTAGACATAAAGTTGCACACATAATTTGCATCCATATCTTAACCAAACTCTGTGCGCAGCATTTTCTTAGGTAAATTGTTGGTTTGCTTCAGTAAAATGAGGGAACTATAGATTTATCAAGCCCGTAACGCTATATTCCAAAATATTGGCAATTATCTTAGAAAAGAACCTCAAAAAACGAGGTTTAATAGAAATCAAGAAATATGGAACTATATGTGGTGGTGTATTTAGAATTTTATATCTTATAAACTACTTGTCATCTAAGCATCATATGTTTTATCCTTTACTTTTAGATATGATATTAAAAATTGGTGAAAATGTCTATTTAGTTCATTAAATAACTCAATAAAATTAGTATTACGTGATTTTGTACAATAAATGATCATTATCTGTGCTATATCCCGATAGGAAGAATACTCTGCCCTCCAACTTCCGGTAAGCTTGAAGTGAACATCTAGAATAATAAGTGAGAATAACTAATGACATAAAGCAAAAACTTGTCTTCGACAAAATGTAGTTTTTTATGAGAGAAGAGCATAATCGGCCTATACCTATAGAATATATTCTATATATAGAATAACCATATAGAATATATAATATAGAATATTTCGAAAAATCTCGAACATTTTTAATAAAAATTAGCGCTTCTATTTTCGAGGGCTTGGGGAAGGATAGCAATCGGTTTCTTAAATTGTTGAACCAAATAAAATTAATTCGAAGGCATATAATATTACAATTAATAATATTATAATTATACAATGAAATAGCCCTCATATCAGAAATGACATACATTTGCACAAAGATATACTTTTAGCTCGGATTAATGAAATTGAAACACATTACAAATTACTTTTCTGTATTTGAAAATTATACCTCGGAAAGGATTTAAGCTTAAGATCCTTTGGGCAGAAGTCGAATATTTGTTCCACTCAATTGCAGCGGCTGTATGTCTTCCAGAACTTCCATGTCTCGACTTAAACGGTTATTGCAAGCAAATGCATAACGTAAATACTTATTCAAAGTCAAATACGTCACAATTTATGCTCAATTTGTCACTAATTGTCTATCTATCTGATAGTTTGAAGCCGAGTCATTTTGACTTGTTCAAAGCGAAGAATGTGGACAGTAGTCGCGTTCTATATCCATATTCCATATCCCGTTTTCTCTCAAAGATCAGTGGGAATGTTTTACACCCAGTTTATATAACACCCGGATATACCTGAAAGTCACATAAAGGGAATTTGAAGGACGAACTATGACTGCAAGGAAAAACGAATGCTGCGATTTACCAGATAGGCTGAAAAGTTTGCATCGTTTCTATAATAAGGAACTACTATAATTAAATACACATCTTTTGTAGATATATCTAATCTATAAAAGTCACATCTAAAATTTCAGAACTTGCGGAAAATTGGCGCTTTAAGAAAACGAATTTGGGAATAAAAAAGAAATTTAAGAGTTAATGAAATTAATAAAATTTTTTTTTGTAAAAAATAGCTTAATGAGTGTTATCCGAAATACCATACAGGTGATATGGTTCGCTGCGAGCTCACAATTGGGGTTATATCTCGTTACTCAAAAAGTGCAAACTCTGTTTTATTGAAAAAACAAGCTCAACCAAATATTCTGATTAAAATTTTGGATACAACTGCTCCAAGGTTCGATGGAAGCAATGCACCAGCTACAGATTTGGACGTCAAATATGTTTAGGGCAACAACAACGATCAAAAGATTTACAAATATAGAAAGAGCTTTCTGGAAACACTAAACTGAACGACATATGGAGGTATACACTTACATACACACTTTGCCAATAAAAACAATAAGAGCCTCCAATCGAATACTGCAACATAACCGATATACCGTAGTCACTGACTAAAATTGCATGCTTCGCTCTGCACGCCCGCGTAATTTCTGCATATTCTTTGTAAACAAAATACCTTCCAGCATGTTTACAGCCGTGATTCGTGTTTCCTTTTTTGCTTTGCTCTTATTTTACGTTAGTCTTAATATTTTCCACTCCCCAGTATATGTACATATGTTCCCTTGTACTGCCAGTGCTAACGGTGCGATCTCGGAGCGTGCCTTAGAACTGTGTCCTTTGTCTCTTGAACGTTGGGAGGGGAATTCTCACGTCCTCCATTGCCATGGCTTTTTGACAATGTGCGAACTAGCAAAATGGCAACAAATGAACTGGAAATGCTGTTGACGACTACAACAACAACACCAACAATAAACAGGGCTTCCGAACACTCAACAGCCAATTTCACGGTAAATAGTTGCTTCTGTTCTCGTGTCTTTATGTCTTCCTTACATTTTTCGTCGATTTTATTCCCTTCTTTGCCAGGTGAAAATTGCGACTGAACATGGAAATTGCTGCACTTGTTAGGCAATCGAAAATAAATTTGGAACTAATTTTTCTTGGCTTTGTGTTCGGCTGAGAATCAATGCGAGGTGCGCTTGGAAGTGAGGTGTTTGTGAATCCGTTGTGGGATGGTACCTACTTACTTGTAAGATATTTACTGACTTTTTTTTTATTATTTATTAAAGTTCTATTTGTACAGATCTTTTCAATATTCTTATCGTCAAAATATAAGATTGTAAAAGCATTAGCGTTCTCAAATGTTAACTAAAGTTGCTAGAAGAAACCTTATCCAAGTGGTTGAAAAACTTTTATACTTGGTTGGATTTGAGAAAGTATTCAATATGTAATTCATGTTGTATTCAAAAAAAAGCTGGAATTTTCATTTTTTGAAAAAAATATTTATTTGCTCGTCTATATTAATGTTGTTGCCTTCAAAATAGTCTCCATTCGATATTATGCACTTATGACAGCGCTTCTTCCAATCGACGAAACACTTCTCAAACTCGATTTTTGTGATAGCCTTTGTGATAGCTCTTTCAGCGATGCGCTTTTAATGTCATCTACACTTGTAAAACGACGACCCTTTAAGGTTCTCTTTATTTTTGGAAATAGGAAAAAGGCATACGGAGTCATGCCTGGCGATTATGGAGGCTGGAGCATTGTTCCAGTATTGTTTTTGGCCAAGAATTCACGAACAAGCAACGAAGTGTGAGCAGGGCAGAAAGCCTTGAATTGTTTTTCCACAAATCCAGGCGTTTTTTTCAGATTGCTTCACGCAAACGGCGTTGGACTTGTACTACCTACAGTACAACCTACAGGTAATCCTACAGCGTTGGACTTGTAGATAGTACTCCTTATTGACCGTTTAACCTTGAGGCAAGAATTCATGATTCCTTATGCCATTAAAGTTGAAGAACACATTGTTCACAGCAGCGAAGGCTCATACAGGACTCTAGATAAATTCTTGTCGAATGAACAAAACGACCAGGATTGAAAGCTTTATGTACCTTTTGTTTGTGTAATTCTTTCACAGTGCGACTTCGAGCATTTCGGATCACATTTTGCCATATTTGAAGGGCACTATCGGCGCTGAGTGTTATTTCCATATCTTTGTTGATGCTTGAGCTATCTATTGTAAAGTGAAAAAAGTAGATACCGTTAAAAATGGCATTATTTGTAAAGTGGGCGTGGTTGCGGTGTGTCCGGTGGCGTCTATTTCAAATACGTCTAAAATATCTGTATATATTTTTACATATTAAAGTTATGAAATTTTAGAAAAAAGTAAACGGTATGATGTTCGCCGCACAATTTCTGAACTAGGCCACATACAAGCGCTGTCCAATTTACACAACGACCAGCTCAAGAACTGTTTTAATGTTTATCGGTCCAAATAAATAAAATTAAGAACTGGTGTACTTTGAAGAGTAATAATTATCAATAGATATCGGGAGGACCTTCGTCTTTAAAATGCTCTAAAAATATTTTTAAAACTCTGTTTATTTTATACAGCTTTCTTTTGTCATATTTAATTGTTGTTTAATTTCAAAAGCATCTAACTGTTGATACGCGTGCCTTCAGGGTGTTATCGTTTACCTCCCTTGCGGTCGCTTATTGCTATTGCGCATTATATTTGAATACAAAGTTACGAAAATTTACTTACGAAACGTCGATAGCTCAAATACTTTACGCGAAAAGTTTGGTTCACAGATTTCAGGCTGTGGGCGCGGCATCACGAATACATAGTAGTCGATTTTGGGCACAGTGGTTGCAAAGTGATCAATATTAACTGGTATAAGCTTGTAATTTTCTTTAGTATTTAATGGACTAACTTTGAAGTTAATTTATTTCACTTTTTAGCCGACAGAATGGATAAGTACCATGTGTCGTAAATAATTAAGTGAGTTGGTGTTTATTGTTGCTGAAATCATTATGTAGTCGACAGCTTAACGTTTTTTTTTATAAAATAAGTATTTATAAGGTATCGAAGAAATGGAAAGCAAATTCTTCACGAAGTCTTAATGAAAATACCTTTGATAAGAAAAAATATCTAGTGAATTGATTTCGTAGAATTTAGAAGTGTAAATTGTCACCTATCATTTTGGAAACTTTCCGCCTTAAGAAAGCTTACTTTCTGAGACCAATAGTTTCGTTTAAATAGAGCAACATATAAAAAGGTAGCGCTTTTGGTATAAATTCATTGAAGGCTCGTAGCCATAACTCAGTTTTGTCTTAGGATCTCTTCCCTGTAGCCACAGAAAAATTAATCGTATTTTCTTGAGCGAAAAAAAATTTTATTCCCATAACCTTTTACCAATTAAACACTGTACCGGCTGCCGAATTCGGACCTACTGCAGCCAAACAAAAAAAAAGTTTCGCCATTGAAACAATAAAATTATGAAGTAAAAGTAAGCAAATAATAAGGGCCATAAAAACATTGAAGCGTTTAGCGATTCGGCGAGTACACCCACACATAAGCCCATATGCGCGCATACTTAGCCACATACCGAAGTCGAAATTTGATTCCTTTAGCGCTGCAGCAAACACCTGCCGCCAGCCGAAGCATGAAGACCAAGCAGGTGAAGTTAAATCGCTAAGAAACTGGTGAAAGCACTGTGAGGCGCTCCTCTGCACACTTAAAAACACGTGTAGGTGTGAGTGCATGTGAGTATGTGTGAGCGCAAAAAATAAATAAAAACAGCAAAATTTATGCCGTTGCGAAAGTTTGGGGACTGCACCCAAGGGGCTTTTTAGCGATTGCCAGTTTGGCAGGAAGGGCTAAGCAAAGCGCAGCAAATTAGGCGCCAGTTGGGTGATTAGTGCGAAGGGCGGTTGCTAGGGAGGCGTGGCGGGTGATGCGGACAAAATTTCATGCGCAGACAGGCTACAGCCAGTGAGTATGCAGACACTTGCGGCACAGATTGTAAGGCTAACTTAAATTTGCTTTAGTTTTTATGCTTTGTTCCCTAGCGTCAGCGGGATTTTCACTTTTCATTTCTCTTCTGCCAATAACCAAACTTTTCAACGCCATTGTACAATATATACATTTTCGATTATTCTGTGCACATTTTGATTATCTAAATTGTAAAATGTAAATTGCTACTGCTTTGCTACTACCTGCTAGAATTCTAGTAGGACAGTGAAGTTAATGAATCCTATAACTAAGAGCCCAATTACAACAAATCGCAGTAGAGACCGGCATTTGTGGGTTCAAAATTTTGGAAAGTGTGTATGGGCCCCGCCTCCTAATAGGTTTAATGTACATACCTCACAAACCATTAAAATTATATAAATCAAACTTACTGTGGACAAATCTCCCCAACAAATTCTTAGACAGTGTGAAAATGGGTGAAATCGGATTAAGACCACACCCACTGCCCACATAACGGTTATATTGAAAACAACTAAAATTTGAGTTAGTTTAAGTTGTGAACGGAATCACAGAATATATATGACAGAAGAATTAAATTTAACTGTCAGTATGTTACTTAAGGGCTTAAAAGGAATCAGTAAAAATTTAGACAATGGGTGTGAACCGCCCACTTTAGTTGAAATCCTATATCTCAGGAATTACTATACCAATTTCAACTAAATTTGGTGTGTCGCATTATATTGTATCCTTATCTTACTGTGCGAAAATGGGCGAAATCGGAATTCAACCACGCCTACTTCCTTTAGATCACAATCTCTCATAATTCCTATACATACGATATATATCGGCCACTATGTAAGAGGCCATAGCAAAACTAAGTGTAATCTTGGAAATGCTATAGTTTGGTGCCGAAACTGGGTAAAATAGATCCATGAATTACCCCAACACCCATTTAGTTATTATAATGATAATCGTTGTTCGTTCCCTAGTCAAATTAAGAGTTATCTTAATAAAATGATATGGAAACATGTGCTCAAGCTTAGACTAATTTCATACCAAAAGTTAATGCAATCAGATCTGACCTTTCCTTAGCCTCCATATAACTAAAACAGCGATTTTTGAATTTCTGGTTGATTTTATGCTGTACACATCGGTCTATATTTTCTTGACCAGAATGGCTAAGTGCTAAATAGGAATGAAGTCGCTCTAGATTTTAGTAAGCTCCATATCCATAATATAATGACTTCCGCCCATCTGGTTGACTTTTTCCACATATACCAAATATATTAAATTTCGTTGTTTTGGTTAAGTTCACATTGCATTACCGATAAATGCAAGCCATATATATACATCATATATTTGTATGCCTCAATAAAATTAGCCAAGCATATTTCAGTTTGGATTATGTCATCTGATAGTAAAGTGTATTTACTAAATTTTCCCCCAGCCCTAATATGACGAATATAAAACAATACCAGCTATAAAGGAGAGTATAAATTGTTCGGTGGCACCCGAACTTAATCCTTCCATACTTGTTCTTTATTTACATATATTTTCTTTTAATTTAAAATAAAAAATTTTTTCTTGTCCCCTATTTCATTTATTAAGCGTAGTTAATACGTTTTCGGAACCGGTATATGATATTTGAATATTTTAAAATTTGGTTTGCAGATAAAGCAGCATAGAATATGAACTTAAGCATTCTGAATTTCTAAACAAAGAACAGGGTGGGAATATCGGATATAATCGATAACCGGAAACGCGAATATCACGCCTATTCAATATCTCTTGCGTTATATGTCCTGTTAAATTTAAACCGACTGTCATTGACAGTAAGAAAATTTACTTAATGTAACTACTGATATAGTTAGCGTTCCATATTTTCCATATATTTAGCATAAGCCTTCTTCTTCTCAGATTATAATACATTGGCATGCTTCATACTTGCTTTGAACACTGAGTGAATTGTGACTTCTTAGTCAAACCAAACCATTTAACTTTTCTTAATGCCGTTGGGTTTTAAAATGGTCACAATATTAGTCACCGTTGGTATTACTATTACTGTAGTGACCTGCTTAACCGCCACTGCATATTAGTAACATAAATGTACAGAAACCACAACTATCGGAATTGATTCGTTTCCATATTTAAATTTCCATTTGCTGATTTTGACTATGTGTTTGTAAAATGAATATATCTAGTGGTGGCAGCAACGCTTAGACAACAAGTATTATGTGGACCACTTTAGTAAACGAGTACACGAGAAGATATTCTACAATTTGAGAAATGCCACGCGATTTCCATCCTGCACTCAACTTTGATAAACTGCAAATGGATATGGGAAACCAAATCCAATTCCATTGTGGGCAGCCTCCGGCTAAAAAAGTACTCCACAAATACTGATGTTTTGTTGTTGTTGTTGTTTTTATTTCTTCGCCAAGCAGTAGTGGTGTAATAAATGGCACAATCGGAAGAAAATCACGCTTGTGTGTACACCAACACACCTAAATGCTTGAACTCGAATGAACAACACAAATCGTCTGTCACAAGCGCCATTTACTTTGCGAATGCAAGCGCCGCTGCTGCAGAAACTTCAATGTGGAATATGAAAATACATCAACGAACACACCCAAATGCACTTATTTACATTGTAAATATGAATATATATATTATGAGTATGCACTGGTGGATGGGGAAGAATGTTATGTGAGTGCTCGCTTATTTTCTTTTGGGTGGAATAAAACAATGCTCTATTAATCCGTTGTTCAGAAGTGGTTTTAGGAATATTTTATAATCAACTATTGAACCTTCATTCTATAAATGTGTCTTCATTAAACTTTGGTTTCTAGACCATTAAAATACGCGTCTACATATTGTCTTGGTAACGAACCTTCTGAAGATTCTTGGCGGTCAGTTCATAGCATAACAGGATTCGTTCATTTTTACCCGACCAATGATCGTCAGCTTAGCACCATCCCTCACAGTTATTTGTAAGTTTTCTGCTGCTATAACTACAACAACAACAGCATTAACAACCATGTACATTATGCTTGGGATATTCGCAGTGTCATGAGTAATCATTGGACCCTTAGTATTATGTTGCTTAAACTACAATATATTACAATTCGTTTGTTTTATATCGGGGCAAATTTAGTTCCTTTGCTTATACAGTTGCTCTATAAGTTGAGCTCATTATACAGTATAGCACTAGGTCTCTTACTATAAAATTTTTCGGTACGCGTCCACTTGAAGACCGTGAAAATACAGGCCTGTTTTCTGCAACATCATGTGCACAAGTGTTCTTAGTTAAGCTATCACGGCTTACATTTGCGAGGTTAGGATTTTATGCGGAGGAGGATACTTAACTCCTTTTCTTTTTCAAGATTAATTAATTAAATTACTTGTTGGTGACCTATTTCTCTGCCTTGTACCAGAAGCAGTAACACTGGCGTGTTTTTAAACAAAAACTAATGAAATTTGCTGGCCCCATTTAAATCATACCACTATATAAGACTGCTTGTTCAGAAAAAGTATCTTTTATTATAGTCCGAAAATTTTAATGCGAATTTGACATTCGGTCTTTAATTTTCGATTAACAATGAAGATGAAGATTGTTTAGTAAATGTATTGGGCTACTTTGACTAGGGCCATAATGAAGAAATATTTTTTCAAGGCCTTCGAAAGCTGCTTAAATAAAATTCGAATATATTGTACACTATTTTAATACCAATATCAGTCAAAATGTATAGTAAATTTTTGCTTCTCACGAGGGATTGACTTCTCTCTTTTGTAAAATATAGCTGAGATAAGTAATAATTGTTCTGCGAGCAACTAATCATTCCATTATTTCATTATTTTGTGATTTCACCGTGTATTAAGCCCGAAGTATTCTACCGACAAACTAAATATTGACTATATAGCTAATCGCGATCAGTTGCATATAGCCTAGCGGAATGCATTGGTGACAAAAACAACAGTATGATTTTGCTGACGGTATTTTCATATCTACTTAGTTCGAAATATTTTTTTATGAGTGCGCGTCGAAGAAACGCAAATGGATTTGCTGTACGTGCAATATTTATATTGGTTTGCATACACGCGAGCTGCAAAGTTGAAATCAAGGAACTCCCGGCAGCAATGAATCAAGGAAGTCAAGAAAAGTACTAGTTAGTAACTGGAAAGTCTACACTGAAATCGAACTAGTCGGAAAAATTCTAGTCTATAGTTTTTAGACTTATAATTATTAGAATTACGAAGAGATATATTCGACAGTTGGTGGGACCTAGAAAATCTAAGTGGTCCTTGAAGGCATGATGTGTTTTACGAGAATCTTTTTCGTTGCAAAAATTGGGAGGTTTCTTTTAGAAGTTTTTTGATGTTAGTCTACACAGGCTCAAATGTAGGCTTAGTAATAGTGCCCAACTCTAACTAATTCACAACGGCGGATAATCAGACTAAAAATGAAATAGTTCGAAAAATACTGGACTAGTACCCATTACAAATAACCAGTTGAAGCTTTTATTTAGGCGCAATACGGAAAAATAGACCAGTTACTAATATTGGACTTACTTGTTGCGCCATTGTTTGATCATAGTTCGAAAGTAGTTCACAACTAGTTTGCAACATATGCCTACATTTACTCACATAAAAAATTAGGTAGATGAATCCTAACATTTTCATTTTACCTTAGTGTGCAATTCCAATCAACGGCCGTGTGATATACTATGCCAGCGATAGCTCTTTCTTCTCACACAAACACGCACTGAGAAATGCACACAAAGAGCGGGTGCTGTGTTGGACCGCGGCACTGAAAGTAATCGGAATGCATTTTCCATGAACCAACATTGCTTTATGAAAGAATGCTACCACCACCGAATCAAACAAATCTGTATGCATTGCAGCAACAACAACCTCAGATAGCAGCTTTCCTGTTACAAGCAAGTGAACGAAATGTATATTAAAAGTAAAAGTGATGTAGGTAGGAGAATGTTCAAAATTTTTTGGCGAATTTCAGTAGCGCATTAAATACCATTTTCTTTTAGGCTGCTTAAAGGCTGGAAATTTCTGCGCGTTTACAACAAAACAAATACGCCAACTAAGGGACGAAGCAGAATAGACGAAGAACAGGCGAAGAAAACGATGCAGAATATGAATCTAATATTGCTTTGTTATCTTATGAGATATTTAAATACAATAATGAAATGAGAACTAATGCTGAAGAGAGAATTTGAATCACGAAAATTTTAGGATTTTGATATAAATTGTTGTTATAGTACTTCATCTGTGAATTTTAAATAATTATTGTACTGTATTTAATTAGTTGCGATGAGATAAATACAAAAGTAAATTTGTTTACTTAAGTATTTTGTAATTACTTATCACATTGTTCATCATTGATCATGAAATACTGACCTCGTTATTTCTAAAGAAATATTTAACTAAACAAAGTAATGTATCTGAAACGGTCTCTTTTACCTTCTACTGACATGGTTCATCCTCTTTAACGCTAGTTAAACGTTTTGGTTGTTAAAAGAAGGAAACCAAATTAAACAAGTAAGAAAGGGCTAAGTTCGGGTGTAACCGAACATTTTATACTCTATCAATGTGCAAGGATCAGAGGCGGGGAAATGTTTTCAGGTGCTCGCACAATTTTATAATAAAAAATATAAAGTCGGGAATTCTTATATTGGGCATAGTTGGGCTGATCGCATTAACCCTTTTCATTACTCAAGTATACTAGGTAATATGTTTCTACTCAATTATGTGAAGATAACTCACACAGTAACCGACACATTTGGTATAAAGTCTACTAGAATAGGAAAAATAATTATATGTAGTATAGGGGAGCTGGGATAATTCGTAGACCGATTTCACACATTTTTGGCAGTAAACTATGGTATATCCAATATTACACGTTTACTTAATTTTGCTAAGATATCTTACATATTGATCGAAATATATGGTATAAAGTCTACCCGGAGATTGAAAATCCTTGTATTAGGTACATAGGGAATAGGGGAAGTGCTTAACCGATTTTATCCATTTTAAGCACATGGACACACTGTTGTCACAAAGAGAGAGAAAACCATATATTAACCATAACCAAACATATATTGGCCGTTATATATGGTATGAAATCTACAGGAAGGTTGAAAATCCCTATATTAAATATATGGGGGCTAGGGGAAGTATTTACCCGATTTTCTCCATTTTTGACACAATATCACATTATTATCATGGAAAGATAATCTTCGAATTTCATTTCGATATTTTACAGATTTACCAAAATATATGGTATAAAGTCTACCGAAGGTTGAAAATCCGTTTATTAAGTATATAGGGACTTGAGGAAGTAATGGGGTGACGAAGTACAATGTTGTCATTGAAGGTATATGAGGTAATTCGTCTTTTCCATATAAAATAGTTCAGACTTCAGCAAATATATCGAAATAAAACTTATTTATTTAAAAATTATTTCGAAACTCTATTTCGAATATAAGGTTTTCTGGTTGACTTTATACCTTATATATCGCCCAATCTGGTTCTTAAGTCCAAGGGATTTTTGAAATATCTGTTGTGACTTTCTCTAGGCCCGTATTCCCAATTACTATAGTGATTTAAACCCCCTAGTTGACATTGTACCGAAATTTGAGTGATATCGGACCTTAACTTGCCTAAGCACAAAAACTGAGTTACTAAACAGGAGCTTCAAGGAACATGAAATTCAAACTATATATTTTTATTTTTTTAATTTAACTGTTAATTGTTGGAGCAGAAGAGCCGACGGACAGAATTGGGTGGCTTAATTAATCAGATTCGTTATCAAGAATTTGTCGTTAGGTGACAACATAAAATTTATAGGAGGTTCCATGTATGGGATAAGTAAAACCCAAGCCTCATATGGGTCTATAAGCTCCACAATGCATATAGCAAAGATGTTAGCATAAATTTAATAAATTTAATGTTTCCATGTACATATGTATATATAAATGCTAGTTTCGAGTACGATACTCGAAAAGCATTTCGAGTATGTAAAATTTGTTTTACGCTGCAGCATTTTCGGCCATAAATAGGTATATGCTTAGCTGCTAAATTTTCCGATCACCAAGATGCCTCCAGCTTATTAACCGCAAAACCAAGAATTCCCAGCTGCGGTTTAAATATGCATGTATATCATACGAACATGAGTATGTGCATTTATAATTCCCTTGGGCTTGAGTACATACATACATACACGCATAAAGGCAAGATAATAACGAGTCCTACATACTCATATGCACTAACATTTTTATACGTTGTTCATTTATTTCAAGCATGCCACTATTTTTAGTACCTTGTATAGCCTTACATGCTCGCCTTTTGGCATTAATATGTACGATTCGTTGCCAAGGCTGTTTTCTGCTTAAATACGCAAATGTCATTCCGGGCACTTAAGTGATACCCAAGTGCGCAAAGCAGCCACAAAGTGCGAGCGTGTGAGAATTTCCCTGCCTTAACACCATACTCATATGTATAATAATTTCTTAGCTCGGCACATGTATGTCCATTTGTGTGCATATAATTATGTACTTCGGAACAACTGTCTGAGCTGGCATCCCCAAGCACCGCTCCGATGTCGTTCCCGTTGTCGCTAATGTCGACGGGCGATGCCGCAGCAAGACCAGCCATTAACAGCCGCAAGTAAGATTTGCTTCTGCTTAACAACATGCGTACAGTGGTCACTATGCCACTCACATTCATGGAATCCTCAACACCAATGCAGTAATCATGCTCCTTTGCTCATGACTTTGTTGCGGCTGGTGCGGGCGTGCTTCATTTGGTTGTCGTTGTTGCTAAGGCGGTCCGTCAATCCATATGCTGCCGTTGTATACTCTCAATTTCTTAGTTCGCTAAGTCACAAACGTTTTGATAAATTGCTCAGCATTATGTTGTCCATTGCCCCGTTGGCCACATTGACCGCCGTCTGGCATATGTCTCGAGGCGTAAACTCCAGCCACTACTACTGTGGGTCACCAATTGCAAAAATGTGATGAAATTGTTATAAGTAAGAAGAGAGCGACTGTGTAAAGCACAAATCGAATTCTATTGGTTAAAAATAGACTGCTGATATTAACTAATATAATATTAATTTTTTTGTTAAGCTGCTCAATCTATTATTGTTTCCAGTCAACAAAGAAGGTGATGCTCATAAAGGTTAAGCAAAACATTCTATTTAGAAGTCATGAGACGTCTGCATCAATATTATCGGAGGGGAAGAAATACTATAAATGCCTTCCAATAGTCACCATATTCACCTGGTAGGGGCCCTTGGGATTATTTTCTGTTCGATGGGCTCAAAAAAGCGCTCTGAAGAACACGTTTTGGTAGCCGAAAGTAAATAATGAACAAATCGAAGACAGCCCTGATGGCCAAGCCGAGCCCTGAGGTTAAAAAATGCTTCGGAGATTATATCCATCTTTGTGATAGAGTGCATTGCAATCGGCAGGGAGTACTTTGATTGAGACAAAATTGATTTGGATCGGTAAACTTGAATTTTAAACTATAGAATAAATTTCTGAAACATACTGTTCAAAGCAGTATGTCCTCTCTACGAAGTAATGTAAAGAGACTCTCTTCATAAATGCTTCAACTGATGCTATATAAAAGGCAACAATAACAGCAACATATCAAGAGGCTCCTACTGCGTCCTTGAGAAAGTTTCTACAACCGATTTTTGGACCTTTACGAACTGAACCTCTGCGGATATCGCGCATAATGAAATAATGAGCTGTGAAAACTTTACGATGACATCATTTCTGTAATTTAGCACAGTGAAAATCATAATTGGTGCAAGCCAGTTTATAACGCCCGAGTGTCTTAAGAAAATATTCGATGTAGGATAAGTTGTTGACAGGTGAGGGAAATACGACCACTTTGAAGAAATCCAAGTGGAGAAGATTTTTGATTGATATATTGTTTACATTTCAACATGCTGAAACGAATGGTACGTACTGTAGATATGATGAAAATTGCTTATATGGTTATAGCTTAGAACTGAAAGCTTTAAAACTGAGTAAAGTTAGTGGTGCTTGAAACATATCTGCAAAAGTGGAGCATGAGCGTCGTCGGATTGTACTCAACTCTTTTTTATGCCTATCGCCCTTCGTCTCCACAATGCTTCGGGATTCTCGGAAATCAACGGCAACCATGTGACAAACGACTGAGCTATATGGCGCCCTTTGCCTTCAGGGCCTTCGAGACTTGGGCGACTTGGGAGACTTTTTCAAGTATTCTTTTTCAATTCTAACTTAAATTATTTGGTAGTGTAATATATTAAAGCCTTATATATTAAAAAAAAGTTTTGAGAGAATATGTTACTAATAAAAGTATCCGTTATAACTGTACTTTTATGAGAATATTAGTAAATGGAAATGTAAGAACTTTATATTAATTTATGAGTATGATAAAAATGGGGAAAATATATATATTTGTTGAATTCAAGTATTTCCTTTTTCTTTCCCAAATCTTCTCAATATCTAAATGTTTGGAAAGAACATCCTGCTGACGGACTCCGGAGCAATAACTTAACACCTATATTGTTTTATTGTGGCGGATAAAAGTATTCCCCTTATAATATGAAAGAAGCATACCTCACGTGGGGTCTGTTGCCATACTATGATTTGAGAGAAATCTAAGCATTTATTATTATGAAATTTTACGTCGTATAAGATTAAATCTTTAACATTACTCTTTAACAGTAATCTTTAACAACTTGAAACACTGTCGCAGCAACCAAACGCTCTTGAAGTGCCTGTAATTATATAATATCTGTGCATTTAACACATAGGCACACAAACGCCACACTAACACATGCGCAAGAATATGACTAAGCCGTAATTGTTTGAGCACCAAATTGAGCTACGGAAATTAACGGTTGTTGGTGTGAATAAGCAACTGACTGCAGCATAAGTGCGAGCAAATTAATCATCGCTTTGATTTAGTGCGCGGCATAAGTGCCACTTAGATCATAGAACTACATATATAAAGCCTTGAAGTGAGTGCAACACCTTGCCACGCATAAAGCACCGTTAAGATTTGTTAATTGCCAACATTCACAACCAGTCGTAGATAATCAAATGGCCGGACTAGGCAGATAGCTAGGTAGCGCGGCAAGAATATTAAATAAATTAATGGAATTCATATGCTTGCCATTAGCATTCTAGTTCACACACATACAAAGCATCCAATTACTTGCAGTAATTGTGCGCAATGCGATTCATTAGAGGCAGTATGCATACACGCGTGCCACATATATATAAACACACACATATGCAATTATTAGCACTCGAAAGAAATATTTGCCGCTTTACAAACATTTTCTCTTCACTGCTTCAATGCTCGCTGCCAGCTTGAACAGCCAACTTCAGGTCAATAAATAAAGCCAGCCAATACCACTTAACGTTGCAGCAACGCAGCACAGTTGTGGAATTTTCTCAAAAGACTTCTTAACTCTTGCAATGCATTTAACCGCAGCCCCAACGGATGCCCGTTAGTCTTTGCTGGAACTTTTCATGCCACGCCACATGCCAGGCGTCGGTAGCCCGACTGTTGTTGCTACTTTTACTATTGTTGTTGGCATTGCTTTTACAGAAAACTAACGAGTTATGCCATTGCCAATACCAAAAATTGCCAGACAAACAAAACGTTCGACCGCCGTTGCTACTAGTGAGATTACAAATCACCAACAGATGAACGTACACTTGCCACACACATACACACACTTACACACAGAAGGAAAAAGGAAATACGAGCAGAATATTTATGTGTACTCGAGTACTGCTAGTAAGAAATATTGTGAATGAAAACAGAAATTTTGTCCAGAAAGGGAATGTGCCAAGATTGCCACACAGCGTTGCCTACACACAGGCGCGCTCGGCAGCAGAGCAGAGCACAGCTTGTAGTGCAACCGGCCATAGGTGGCGCAAACTATTAGGACAAATGACCACACCGGGCGCTCGCTTGCAATAACCACAGTTCCAGCAATGCGATTTGTTCCTTGTCCGGCCATTGTCCGTGCGCTAAGCCATGCCAAGTGCAGTGACGCCCACCTACTTAGATATGTATACAGTTAGCAGCACTAACACACACGATATTCCTACTTCGACTTGCGTAAATTTAATACTTTTCCCTACATTGCGAAACCCATTGTAATCATGGTTACTTATTGTAGAATTGAAAAAACCCCAACAACAACGGCAGCAACAATGGAGGGACCAACTGAACATGCCAATGAAATACATTTTCAACGTTATGGTGGCCAGAGCGCAAACAAAATGGACAGTTAGCGAAATTGAACCGCAGACCAGCTCAGAGGAAGAACGCACGTTAAATGGGTCGAAATGGAATCCGCTTCGAAACCGCAGCAGTAGAAAGAGTTGCAAACTCGGTCAGTTTGCTACTAATGCAAGATTAAAGATAGTTCCCATGAAGAAAAACAAAACGAAGACCTGCCGAAGAGTAGTGCAAACGAAAATGAGAGGAAAACTGGCAGACTTAACTCGGAGTGTACGTGACAAAAATACCGCATCGCAAAGCCCACAGTCGACGACTAACTAACTGACTCAACTGTTGCAGAACGTAGCGAAAGTGTAACTGCATAAAGTGCGGTCAAATTGTTGGAGAAAGTGATTGGAAAATCACAAAAGTGTTTTCGAAGAAAATTGCGCTTTGAGAAGATATTCGAACTGCTGTTAAAGTGCTTCTCCTTATTAGTGAGCTTGCTATAGCACGCTGCTAAAATTTTCAAATTTAATGTGGTAAATGCATATCACGCACACATGTCCAATCATGTTCCCATCTTCAGTGCCAGTTCAGTTCAGTTATAATTCAGTGCCAATTAAAGAGAGGAGAATATCCTGCTTAAGGGTCTTCTTAATTAGCAAGTAAAAGGCTGGCGTTGATCATGTAGAGGTGTATTTTTTTGAGTATATTTTCACTTTTATCAAAAAAGAGTCGGGAAAAAGAGTTTTCAGATGTAGAACAAGCGCAAGGAAAAAGCTTGAACTGGACTCCAAAATCAGAACTCAAAAGCAGCTTTCTCATATGTTGTTCTAAATCAGTTGTTATTGTTGCTGAGGCGGCAAGAAACATTCCCGAAATAATTTTGAAAAATGCTGCTGAGTTCAGAGTCCTTGGGTGGATAAAACTCAGGGTCCTTTCCATAGTACGTGTGAATGTCGCGGGAATGGATTCCACATCAATCCCTAATCTTGCTGCTTGAATTAGACTCCGCAGTTGAGCATGCCAGCCGAGGGCTACAACAGGACTTGAAAAAACTCTTAGAGGAGGGATCGAAATGAATGGAGACAAGGCGATAAACGTAAACGAAATAAATAATACAGTGAACCGGGAAGAAGGGATACGCTATAAGATAAACTTAGCTGACGAGCCGGATGAACAGATAATACACAGATAATGCATACAAGCCTGGGAAACGGAATTTAAATCCAACCTTCTAAATCAAAAAGCCCAAACGAAAATTCTCCTTGTAGTAACTATTTGCCAGAAGTACATGACGCAGGCCGACTTATCGATACTATAGACGAAGTGATTCATAACATAAGTAGTAAAAATGGTATCTCACACACTGACACTTAATCAGATTGGAGAGTACCTCCTCTCTGGTAGAAAACAACTACCGACGAAAATTGAAACGCAAGACACATTCAAAATTTATAAAATTTCAGAACATTTCTTATACATATCCAGCATAGCCAATCCTTAGTAATGACGTACTTATTTTCTTAAACCTACTCTCAAAACCATTTGCTTTAGGACCAAAAAAATATGGGTAAACGTTTCGAATTCTGTTTATGCTTTCCACTCTCTTTAATAATTGAAAAACTGCTTGCTATTATCAGGAACGATACCCAAGCCAAGGAAGAGATATTGGAATTTAAAGACTTATCAAAATTCGACGACTTGACAGTGCATTTATTAGCTTACTTAGTAATAGAAACTTAACTTAGAACTAAAAGATGCAAAGAAAATTTAAGTCTTCTGTTGAGAAATATCATATTCAAACAGTTCAAAACTGCTATAAACTTACGTACCTTCATTTGCGACTAAAATATATTTGCATCCCTGATTATGAGGAGACTGTATATATCTATGTACCTTTAATAGCCACTCTAATATATATATTTGCTACATATCTAACAATTTTGTATAACAACCGAACGCTCAACCACTCACATCACCTCATCCAACCCCACCACAGAAAGGAAGTCTAATAATACGTTTGAACTAATGAAGGTTAATTGAGGCTCCCTTGTCAGATACCTCATTCCGGTGATTTTGTTCTTTCATCTAGCAATCGATGTGCAATTAAAGAGCCCAGTTACCTTTCATGCATACAGACATTCCAGACACTTTCTTTAATGATGTGTGGATCCACTGCAAATATTGGGTTGGGTCTTATTGGCTTGGTCGTGTCAGGGAATTTACATAAGTTTAACTCAATTCCTTATAGCTATCCTGCAGACTTTTCTATATTCTCATTGCCATAGATATTTTGATTTCGTACTATGTAAATGCCTAGTACACAATTATACTTTTCAGGAGTTCGAACCCGATCCCCTAGCAACAAAAAGTTATTCTTTCGAAAGCAATGACAAACTTTCTAATGCATTCCTACTTTGAAACTTCCTCTCAAAATACTAACAGACGAGACCAACTTCAGATTACTCTTGTATACAATGTACAGATTATTGTCTGTTGAGAGAATAGCAGGGATCAACGCGTACCAAACTAATTGTTTTTTTCTCTCGTCAAGTATCTGTAAGAAGAGACAAAATGTTTCATATTAGAAGAAATGGAATGAAATATGGGGTTATGCAAAGTAAATCTGTTGTATGATTTTAATGCCTTTCTCGTTTATTACTAATTTTACGGTACTAAAATGCTAACTCTAGCATTTCTGAAGCTTTATGAAATATGTAAATAGATCCCCAACTTTGCCACTGTTCTAATGAGGTATATGAAGCCTAATAGATAATTTTGCGAAAAAATACTTCTGCATAAATATCAAGTTTCAATATTCCACTTATGCTCATTGTTCTAAAATGTACGCATATTGGCCGACATTCCAGCAATCAAGTCTTCAAATAGCACGAAGAAATGGATATTTAAATGAGCAAACCAGTCCCAAATTCGAAAATGTTCCACACAATTTTAACTATAAGTGGACGAAAGGAAAGTTCTGCAGCCACCAATCATACAAATTCTTACAACCCGCCACGCGGCAAAGGCGGCGTTCGCGTTGACAATTCGGTAAACAGCATGGTTGTAGCTTAGTCCAAACTCTGACGCAGTAAATGTCCACGTACACTCTTGTGTACGTCCTACTAAAGGACGAGTGCTAGTAAGTTGTACATAACGTCGGTAAATGAAAGATGATTTCGCGCGCATTGTCTGAAAGTGTCTGAAAGTGCGCGCGGACTGCTGCTAACTGCCCGTCGTTCCGTCACTCATTCATGGCGAGTCCGCCTTCACTCCAAATGCCACTTTGTGAATACATAATCTTCGACATGCCACGTTTCTACTTCGTTGCGACGACACTTCAACAATGGTCGCTTACATTAGTTGGACGGAAATTGCTTCCGTTTCCGAAGCGTGGCTGTGCAATTGTAGAAGGAAGGTGGGCCCATGTTAGATGCGAGAGAGGATGGTGGTAACGCCCCTTTGGCTAAGTGAATGCAGCGTGAACGTCGCTTCCCAACTGCGCGACACGCTGTCGCCTAGCTACCGCGCTGGCAACCGCAAACATTGTTGGCAATATGCTCGCCGTGATGAAAGTTGCAACAAAGTAACGTTGCAGGTCGCCATTTGTGCGGCTGGGGGTCTGCTTCATATTCCAAGATGTACTACTAAAGTTGTGATTGTTGTTGCCAGTGTGCGCAATGCTAACAATGATTGCCGAAGTTGTGCTGCGCGACGAAAGCAAACAAAAATGTGTAAATTCGCTGCTGACGATAGTCAAGAAAGAGTGGTCGCTAGCGTGTGTGGCACAGTGTGCTGTGGCAGGCATTGATGGTCATAAATTTAGCCCAGCACTAACAAATTTGCTTTCCTTTTAGTTTTAAGGAGTTGCTTTAAATCTACCTAAAGCTACAAATATAGTACATCTGCGTTAAATTGTTAAAGTTGAATTCTTCGGAAAATAAAATTTGATGGATTTTTATGAAAGATTGTAAACACCCTGGCCCACTGTGCCTTAGTGCAGCGGACGCGGCGTATCGGCGAAAGCATGTTGATTGAGTCATATTGTCTTGGTCATCCTGTATAATCGTAACAATGCAGCATCCTATATTGCTGCTATATCTTTTGAAGGAGCAAAAAATTTCTTATCAGTTCTATTTAAGCACGTATTGCCGCCAAGTAGCTTAGCAATTGTGATGAAAATTTGAAGAGTCAGTTGGTTGATTTGGTCTTTTTCCACCTAGTACAAACTGAAACTGTATTGGAATTGTTGCAGGTATAAGTGGTCAGGCCTTTCGGTTTCAATATAGGTACATTTTCATATTCTTTTAACATGTTGTGATCCATGAAATCAGATAATTGACAGTGAAAATGGTTCATTAGGGTTCTATATATCGATTTAAAAATTAGATAATGAGTGTTATACTGAAAGCTTTTAGTGAAATCCTGCACAACACTCGACCAATGTCAACCAAATTTGATTCATAACATGATGTCAATATAATCATCACAGTGTTATAGTTTGAAAATGAGCCAAACTGGATAACAACTACACCTCTCCCATATAACACAATATTAAATTCTCCCAGTTTCTATCACTTTATAATATACAAATGAGGCAACAATTGAAATATCGGAAAAAAACTAGGCACTTCTCGGCCAAAAATGGTCGAAATCGGATAATAACATTTCAGGCCCCAGGTACTAATTATGAGGACCTCAGTGCCTATGGCTGATCTTTTGCTGAAAATATCGGTCAATTTCTGATATATGTATCTTACTGAAATTCAGAACAAATGATTTCCTGATAATGATGTGTCCTTAAGTAAAACTAGTTCAATACTTCCACTAGGCCGCAAATACCTAATATAAGGATTTTCATCCTTCCAGTTGACTACGTATATTTATAACATATCTGTCAATATGTAAGATATGATGGCGAAATTAAGTGAACATATAATTTACATATATTTTATTTCGGCGCCGAATAAAACCGGCCCACGAATTCAAATTTACAAAAGTAAATACAATCAGCACAGATATTCCCATATAACCAATATATCGACTTTCCAGTTGACTTCATACCGGTTATATTGGTAAATATGTTCCTCTGGTTGACTTTTACTTCATATTTCCCCACCTTTGACAATGCTAATTATGAGAGCATAATATGTGCAAATACACCCGAACTTAGTTCTTATTTACCTGTTTGTAATAATACTCAGTTAGCGCCGAAGCCAAATTTTGTAAGTATTCTTGTGAAGCTACATCACAATTAGGGATCAAAAAATTATTCACACCAAAAATATCTAAATTTGCCGTTAATCCTTGGATCCCTGGCTAAAACCACTGGATCTTTGATTGGACTTATCTTTTCTAGTATGGTGTACATGTAGGTGTAAACCAACTTGTCGATGCTTAAACTAATTCGTCAATATGCGAACCGGGACATTGGAGTTTCTGCTGATGACCAAAAGGAAACTTGGTTTAAAAAATTCGGGAAACCGAGTTTTATATACGGAGTATAATGTGATTTATATGTATATGAAATATAAGGATCTTAATTATTCTGGTGAATTTGATTACGTATATGGCTCTGCGCGCTAGATGAGGTTATTAAGCCGCGCTGAAAATTTAAAATACTTTATTTAGCATGATGCAAGTTCGGCATCAAAGAAGTATAAAACCGGTCCAGGACTTCCTTTGGCCTCAGTGCTGATTTCCGTCTATCTCGTTTAAATCAAAATAAATATTTCGGATAATAAGTAAAAAATATATATTAAAGAACCTTGCAAGCTTGTTATTTTTAGCATATGAGGTTTTGAGCAAAAAAATATAAAAAAAATCAAATCAAAACCTCTGCAAAGTTAAGTGAAATCGTAACGTCTGAACTTAGTAGCTTCCGAGTCCATCAGAATATAGACCGTATAATAAGGATCTATATGATCTTTGTCTGAAATTGTGCAAATACGCTCCTGTTCAGATTAGTTTGTTGATATGAGGATATCTTTTTCAAAGACATAGCTGAATATACTTTTAGATGGCAGAGAGAGTTTTCATTGCTTATCGTTTTATAGATGATATAATTCAATATAATTATAATAATAATAATATTCATCATAGTATATAGCATATGTCTTTAAACATTTTTTAGAGGAAATAAAATAATACAAATTTTACTTTCGATCTTTTGCGCAAAATATATACAATAAATTTACGTTTCGTTCAAAAAATATAAAAACATGTTTAGTTCAAAAAGTTTAGATCATCTGGAGTATTATTATTTTCCATAAAGTTGATTCCAACGTAGTATTACTTACATATTTAATGAAGGTTGGACCGCGTATTCATCTGACATCTGCCTACTAACGGCTTGTTTCCCCTTCGAGATAAATCGTTTCCTGTACTTACCAGCCTCCAAATTATATTTATTTTTTGATTTTATAACTTAAGATTTGAATAAAAACATACTTTCTTTGAGGCATGAACGCTGCTCGAAGGAAGGAAGTTACCTTGGCGTGGAAAGATGAATATCTTTACTACAGAGTACCTCAATACCAAACTAAGCTTAATTCGAGCAGCATTTTCGATTACTAACGAAAGTCGACAGGTACTCACAATATGGTCTTTGAATTTGTCGCAAACTTTTTGCCTTTTTACTATCTTCGCATCTTGCCAAATTCGTTCTTTTATCGCAGTTATTGTCCAACGGATGTTGGTGCATATATTTCACTTAGATCCGATTTTTCTTTTGGAGACGGTATGAAAATGATGCCGGCTTTATTTTGCTAGTTTTCGATCTCTTTTATAAAGATCAGTATGTTATCGTCTATAGTTTAATCGAGTTATCTGTTTTACGACAACGAGGTAAGTTTTCTTATGGTCAAAAGGTACCCTGTCAATTTGGTTGTGGAGAAGATATCGCTGAAATTTATTTAGTAAATTTTATTTTAAAACTGTTAAACCTTAGCAAGGCGATACCCTCCCCTAAACGCAATCAAACTCAGTAAGTATCAATTGAATATCGATTTTTATTGTTGGTAAAATATAAAACTGTCTTATAAATGAAATTCATAAATGTAAACATTGTAATTAACATCCGAAACCGAATGAATCCAAGATTTTTATTACGAAAAGTCGTTAATGAAAATTTTTTCTTAAAATGTAAACGTACTTAATATTTATTATTTATTGCTACATTTTAATTTTCATTAATTAATTTTGTTTTGTAGAAACTAATTCAATGAATATAATATAATAATATATAATAGAAGATTGAATTGCTTGATTAAAAATAAGTGTTGAGCTTTTATTGTTTGAAATATTCATTAAAGTAGTTTTGATAATTTTAATAAAACTAGATATGGTTGCTGGTGTTCAATAATATGATATTACATAAATAATTAATATAAATTATATAATCTTATAGTTAGACTTACTATGTTTTTCGTCCCGCTGTCAAGACTCTTTTCGCTTTGTGCTTAAAATCTTAAAATCTTCTCAGCCTAACTAACCAACACTAGTAATACTTATTTAAAATTAATTGTAATTAGTTCTGTTATGATTTTTTTGCTGATACTTAGTGAGAAAGTGTTCGTGGCTGACGATTGCAAATTTAAATTGTTAGCTTTTGCTTATTTTAAATCAGCACGAATTTCAGCGTTTACAATGCAACCTCGTATAGGAAGCGATATTTGCTATTTGTGGTCTAAATGTTGAAATATTTTGCCTATAAAGCAAATAAAACTTGTTTTGCACTGTGTAGTAGCAATTTATTTTCCACAAATATTTCGGGGCATTCTGTGGTAAAGAGACCACTTACGACACTTCCGCCCGAACACTGCTTAAATTAGATGTCTTCTTTATGCTACTTGTTATTTCAAACAAGTAAATTCTAATGTGAAGTTATAAATAAAAATAATTTCTTTGTATTTCCAAAGAATATAGAGGCACATATATTAACGAAAAATTCAAATCTTTATGGACACCCCTAATGTGCTTATATGCTATATTTGTTACAGACATTTGAATCTCGTTGAGTGCATTTTACATATTATATATACATATATAAATTACATTACTTATATACTTATATTGTTAATCCTATATATCAATATTCGATTCGACAGTTTTGAAAATTTATTATCTTATTTGCTATAATTTGCTAAATATAATTTTTGATAGTATCACATTTCGAATGTGTCGCCGCTACTTACAAGCTATAATTAATATAGCTTACACACTATCGCTTAAACATAGCAAATGCACGTATTATACACTAAATATTTAATCTTAATCTCTCTTATCAAGTAAATGAAACGTTTGCGGCACGCTTCCGTGCCTAATTTTATGCTTCACTAGGTTTTCACATTTTTTTCTATACGTATTCACCCGTTATATTTTCGTAAACAAAGAATGGTAGCGAACTGTTTTTGCTTCACGCGTTCCTTACCAGAAGCGGTTGTCTTTGAAGTATGCATTTTGGAGCAAACAAAATGTGAGAAGTTTAATTACCGAAGCATACATATAGGATCAAATGAAATATGTGCAGTTCTATTATGGAATTTATTGAATTGAAAATTATTTCGCATTTTTAAATTAGAAATTGAATTTCCGATCACTGACTTTGCTATATTTAATTGCACCGGAAATGAAAAATGCATATATGCAAAGAGCAGTGAAGAGGAGGAAGAAGAGCAAGTGAGAGAAATGAAGAAAAATTGCATTCCGATGGTTTTGCAGTTCTCGAAAACCGGCAATGTAAGGCATCTCTTGCTGTTGTTGGTTATTATTTTCTGCATTAAATCATTAAAATTCAACGGAAAGGGAACCATATAGCATTGAGTGCTCTCGAGCGTCGACTGAGTTGCTGAGTGTGTGTGCACTCATGTGAAGAAGCATTCTTCTGCCTGTACCTATGTATGCACGTCGCATTCTAAATTGCTTTTTTCCGGTGTTTAGAGGTATGCGTATTCGTATGAAGGTGCAAGCGAAATTGAATCATATCTTGTAATCGCGCAATATCCGCACTTAAATCAATGGAAATGGCTCAATTTCATTCAAGCGTGGAGACATTCCTTACATATGAAGCAGCGTCGTAAGTACACAAACCTATATACACATATCTATGAGCGCATACTGAGTTCAATGCTGGAATTTCACTCAAAGTATACGTTGGTATTACCTTGGTGCTCACTGGGAATGTAGGAATCATTTATGGAGTTACTAGAGAAGTTCTTTCACATTGGAAACCAAAATCGGTAGTGGAAAGTTGGTTAATTGGTGGAAAATGGAGATGCAGAAGCAGAGGAGAATACTCAGTCTTTTATATCGGTTTTAGATATTTATATTTAATAAGAGATCGAGATTGTATTGTACATAGTTAGATGATAGAATCGCTTTACCTCGAACCAACGGAGCGAAATTACCGTATTTGGAGAACCATTGCACAAGTAAAACGTGTCTATTTGGACCGACATTTGCGTCAAAATCTTTTTGATCCATTCTTTCTGAAATTACATGGAACAATCCATGGTTGTTGGTTCATGATTCCGGCGCACAAGAGCGTGGAAATAGTTTTGAGGATTACTGGTTTTAACAAGATGGCGAGCGTTGCCACGTTACGAAATAAAATATTCAATGTCTGCAACAAAAGATTGCAGGATATATGACACAGAAATAGGTGCTATCCACTGGATTGGCACAGATGTCCAGATTTGAGTCCCCCTGATTTTTATTTCTGGGGTTATGTGAAAAGAAAATTATTCGCCAGAAATCCTCGGTCCACTGATGACCTCGAGGCAAACAATGGTTAAAGAACGGATTCTTGTGGTTCCACTTTTATTGAGTATTGTTATGAATGTATAAACCAGATAACCATGAATTGAAAAAAGACACATTTTGTGACGCTGTTCGGGATTGCAACTGTAGCTGGTATCGATGGATATAACTTATAGCTGGGTTTGCAACCAGCAACGGATAAGCAAACGGTATTACATTGAGTGGATAACTGTGTATACTAAAGGCTACTTGAAAGCCTTACTTTAGTCCACAGGAAAAAATTCCAATCTTGAAGTCGACCGGCAACTTTTAATACTTTAAGAAGAGCAATGAAAAATTGTCTTTCGACGAAAAAAAAGGTAAACTTGTAAATTCGCTCTTCACCGGCGGTGATGATATTTGATAAAATAGCTCCTTTTGTGCATAGGAGGAATATTCTAATAGTGAAATGTGAATCCAGTGGCTATGTGGACTAGATTGCGTCGACGGAACTCTGCAAGTTCGACCGTATGTGATACGATATCAACTAATGCGGGCAGAGGAAGAAGAAGGACGAACTTCAGCTGTTTAAATAAAATAACTTCGGGCAAAATGGCGTTGATGATTGAATCGTGAGTTAAGATGAATATTTGTAGCCACCGTGGTGTAGTAATTACTAACTAGCTGCGATTCCACTTTAGGTAAATGAAAAATTTTGTGATAGTGTTCGCCAATCCACAGACAATGACAAATATCTGAACGCTTCTTTCGAAGAACGGTAAAATGTCCGGCAAAGAGTGAAGACCAAAGGCCAAAGCCACCACAGTTAGGCTATAGTTTCAGTCCGATCTCGAGGCTTATGTTAGTAAATGCCTAAAATCACTCAAATCTAATAGTTCTGCTACCCACATGTACGTTTCATTTATTTCCATTTCACTGTTTTCTTATTTATATACTTCTTAAAAATAGTTATATCGTTTAAGGTTTTCGTATGATAAAAAATTCAACTTTTTCAACTCACTACACTTACGAGTTTGTGTACATATTGGTTGGGAGCACTTACGTGTGCGTCGTGGTTGCAAACGCCACCTGCTTGCCTCTTTCTATCGTTCTTCCCGCTTTCGCAGTTAATGGTGAAAACGCTAACGCCGTCGCTGGTGTGTTGACATTTTTATTGGTGGCTACTGCGGTGGCTGAGGCCCTTACAATATCAATGCCCGTCGGTCAGTTCACACTGATCAGCGGTTCGATTGTGGTCAACTGTAGTTGCTGCGGTTGTTGCAGTTGTTGTTCGGTTTTATAATGCGTTGGCGGTGTGGGCAGTACAACAACGATTGCCTCAGATGGCAGATTATTGTGCGTTGGTGACATGGTTGAGGCAGCGCCTGCGGCCGATGGCGCACCGGGCGGTATGACAGTGGCAGCTGCGGCCACTGCAGCCATGGCGGTGGCAGTATTATTGCCAGAGTAACTGTTGTAAGTGAGACTGTTCAGAATGCTATTTGCTATGGTTGGTGGTGGCGGTGGTAGTTGTGATGGTGGCTCTTTGGATGGCGGTGGTGGTGCGGGTGGCAACACCAACTCATCAATGGTGCAAACGCGATCAGCAATGGGAAATTTGAAATTGATCTCATTAGTGGGTGTGGTTGGGGTCTTAGCGTGCTCTGGAGGGCTGCCGCCATTTACACCATTCCCGTTACTAACTTCCAAACCCTTCTCGATACATTTGCCACTCTCACCTGCAGAGTGGTTGGAAGAGAATAAGAAAACATTATTAATGTATTGTGAGAAATACGGAAATTTTTTCCGTTTTTATTACAGAATATCCGGTCTACTTTAATTTTTGATGGGGACTTGAATTAGGTTGAACCACGTATACACAATATTTATCGAGTAAGTTTATATACTTATTAGTAAACATGTAGAATTCTTATAAAGTATACTACTAAAGAAATTTCTCTTAAACATCAGGGAAAGGAGCAAGGCGGTAAGTATCGAAAGAGCTCTGCGTATTAAAATTAAAGTAAAGAAGAAACAGTGTTCTGCAGCAGGTAAAAAAGTTTGATCAGTGTTGACATCTGGTATACTTAGCTATATTTAGCTATATACACACAAATTGGACTACGCAAATATGATTCAGACTCGGTGACCTATAGTAAACAGGCTTCTGCTGTATCAACCAAACTAGGTGGAGAATTGCATTTCACCATTTCGGGTCATAATTTAAAAGTGGCGAAAAATAAACATGCCCACATTCCATTTAGTGAAAAAAAATAATAATTAAGACAGAACCGTTGAAATTAATTGCATGGATGATCCAGTAGGCTTACAAGTGGATCAGTTCAGAGATTGGACAGTAGGTGTGGCACGGAATATTCTAATTTTACCCTCTTACCATAGTTCGAATCAGACTTTAATATCTGGCAACTTTCAACACATTGCCACTGTGAATTTCTCTAGAATAAATATATTAAACGTGGTCTGAAATATTGAAAGATAACGTTGCACAAATAGTGCTCATGACATGTGGCAACTCTAATCCAAAAATTTTCGCATGGTGGAATGAGATGATCCGGTAGCTAATCGGCTCACAATTTTATGATAATTGGAGTGTGTTGTATAATACTTTTACATAGATTAATTTCATACTTTTGACAATTAATTTGATCATGTAATAATTCGTTTATATCTTCTCTCTCTCTCTTTTTGATCTCTTTTATTTAATATATCTTAACCAAGTGGCAACTTTATACAAAATATCTTCAACTATATAATATATTTCTAATAAAAGTTTTTTGCTAAACAACTTCAAACAGGTGGCAACCTTCTGAATTACTGCTTTTATTGAAATCTACGTGTTATTTTGAACAAGGTAAAAAAATATTATAATCGATCCGGTCTTCAAAAACTTGAAATCTCTTGAAGTGTCAGAGAAAAATTGATTTTGGAATCGGTACTTGCAGCATTATCAAATGATTATTTCGTGTTCGTTCGCATGATTACAATAGTTTGGCAAGCACTGTGAGGTCTTCAAATGTGTGTCCCACAATAATAGACTTCAGCACAGTGCCATACAGTCGTGAAAAGCAAACGTCCAAGTTTTGAATTTATAAATATTTACACTAGTTTCTAATATTATTGAAATTCTTTTTAAATATTCCGTGCACACATTGTATATGTTTAGCTGTGTATATAAGTGTGCGTCAACAAGCCACTTCCTAGTTTGTAATACATGTAGCCACAAAGAAGCGAGCAAACAAAACTTTCCGGCTGACTAACACATCATAGAAGCACGTTTGTTTTGTCGTTTGCGTGTTTGTTCGTTTGCTTTTAATTTCTTCACAGATCGTATTTTATGTTTTTGTTTTGCACTTTTTTGTTGATTATGCTTTACACTGCCGAACACAGCCACCAAATCGGTCGAAGCCCCACCAAAAGGAAGCAAATGAAAAGAAAGTGTGTTCAAAGTTTTTCAAAAGTTCGCTGCCGTTCTGCCGCTAGCACTCTGTCTGCCGCAGTTTTCCACTTTGCTTTGGTATTGGTGTCGATAACGGTTTGAATGGTTCGTGTAGCTCCACACATAGACACACACACACACGTTTGCGTCGGTATTTATGTATGACCTTTGGTTGTTTTTCCGCAGTACTACAACTATCATTACCGTTAATATTATTATTGGCGCAATGGATTTTTGGTGTTGTTGTTGTTGTTTTTTATTCATTTCCACTTTTTACGTGAAAGCCGTAAGTTAGTGCGTGCCGCAGGATTGCTTTTACAGTTTGAAAAATGACGATAGCTGCTTTCCGGCTCTCTGTACGGAGACGTACACAGCGGTCTATAAAGGAAAACGATATCGTTAACGTGGCAAAGCGGAAACGCGAAACAACAAGCCAACTTTCGTACACTGTTGCATTGAGTGGAGTTATGCTTTGGAAGTTCGAGAAGCGGAAGAAATTTGATTTTGGCAATTACGAGTGTTTAAATGATTGCTCAGCTTAGGTATAAAAGTATGGGCAGTGGTACGGAGAGTAAAATGTCGAAGTGTAATTTTGCTTTTAAAAACCTTTGTGTTTGTAATAAACAGTTACTAACTGCTTTGGTTTGTTTTTCGTGCTTTAAAAATTTTTGTATTTTCCTTTTTTTAATGGTTTGACTTCTCCGAAATTTTTTTTTTTTGCGAAAGTAATCGGATTATTGCTAACAGAGTTTGGCCCAAAAAGTCATGTTTATGGTGCATTCTTGTAACGCGTAACTGTTTGTATACGATGTAATGGCATATTTTGAAAGAGCAATAACTCTGCGAATAATATGTTCCAAAACGATGACATAAGGATGGAAGGAAGGAAATTTTATACCTTCCCTTTGACAAATTTTCTGATATGTTTTAAATAATAGTACCCTGTAGTCCACTTAATATAGTTCCCAAGTGGGCAATGTTTGGTTTACAGCTAGAGTCGCTTGGAATAAAACTTACCTTTTCAACATATCAGCTTCTTTTACTATATAATATATAATAAGGGATTAATAAAAAAATAGGAAAAATAAAGGAATAAAAAAAATTTTCACATAAAACTCAAAACCAACAGGCTGAAAAGCTCGTATGATTTCTACGAGAGTGAATTAAATTCAAATGTTTTGCAGTTGGACCCAGCCTTCAAAAAGCTTGCGTATAAATTTCACAGCTGTTCGACAATTACATCATGACATTTAGTATTTTCAGTGACATCAACTTTTGTATTTTTATTGTATGGATGAAACGGAACTTTGTGAGTTAATACTATTTGTTAATGAAAATATTGCTTCTGAAACCAAAAAGTAGCTTGATGAATGTCACCTGAGCTCCGCGACAGGCGATGTAATTATTCGTAGCTGGTTTGCCAAAATTTCTGCAGGCTGTATAAGCACCGCATATGATGAACCCAGTGTAAGAGGTTCTGGGAAACATCAGAAGACTCCATAAAACGATTTTGGAGTATTGTAAAATGAAGTTAATCGAGATCGCCAACACTCCTAAAATATCTAAGGAATGTGTACAATATATCGTTTATTAATATTTGGGCTTGCGAAAGCTCTGGGCTAAGTGCGGCATCGTGAGCTTACGAAACAGATACAAATCGAAATGATAAAAAAGATAGCGAAATGGTTTGAATTGGGTTTCGAAGTGCTTACGCATCCATGCAAAGAATATTATCGACAATGAAGATATAGTCGCCGAAACTGAGGTCTACGGTGAAGTAAAAGACCATTCGTATTAATGAAATGACGGAAAAGTTGGAAAATCACCATAATCGATGTCCTCAATAAATAATAAAATCAAGTTTTGCAAAAAAAAAGTTGTATTCTTATAAAAGGCCGGTTCTCCAACCTTCCGGTTGAACTTATTCTGCATATAACATACCAGTTATACCGGTCAGCAAGTCTTTTAATATAGTGTGCATAAAATTCAAAAAAAAAAAAAAACAGTTCATTTCGAAACGAAGCCTATATAAGTACCGCATTGCTTGCCAGGTGGACCCTAAAAATATATTCTCGTATAGAAAGAAAGGCAATTGAAACCAAGGTAGGGGAGCATCGGTATGCAAAATTCGAATACACTTTGCAACATGTTGTATCTTGTAATAATAATAATAATATCTTGTAATAACTGTTTCGTTATTATTCAGTTCAGATTAAAATCATATCTTTGTAGCGCCTATCTTGTAGGACGACGTCACACCCCAAACTCCGAAGCAATGGCTTACCAATTAACTTTTGTATATATGGAGTGTCCAATATATAGTATCGGTCACAACCAGATGTAAACTTTGTAAATAATTATGATGAAAAAATTGTGACAATACCGAACATCAAATAATTAGTAGGAATTATTCCACTCATTATGCCGTCATTAACCAGGAATTCCCCTCCTTCTCCCTTCACTCCCTTTGTTGAAAACGAAATGAGCTCTACTAAATTTTAAGCGTCATAAGAAACGTCAACAATGTTCTGCTCCAAGTGACTTTAATTTGCACTCATTCATCATAATTGTAGTACCAGATCAAGTAAATATTTACTAATTTAATAGCTGCAAAATTTGGTGCCACTTCATTATTTGCGCCATCTTAAGCAAATATTTACCGACTCTCTCACTTTTTAGTCGAGTTGATTTTAATGTAGCTATTATTACTACGAAATACGCAATATATGTAGCCTCGATTCTTTTCATTAAAACTTCACCTTCGTTCGCTGCGGCGGAGGAAGCTCACGGCATCCCGCCGTGGCCCCTCATTAATTAAGTGCATTTTTTTTTCACTTTTTCACTTCCGTTCTCCCAAGTGGCACTCGAATTCATTTTCGTTTATATTTTAATTCTACATTTTCACTTTCTCTCCGATGCATCTTTTTAGCAATTTAAATTTTTTCTTCACGCTTTTCTTCACGCGGTCTTCGGCCTTAAGTGCGAGTTTACACGTTTCCCCGTCTGCGCAGCGGAGAAAGTTAATAAGCCATGCTGTTTGCAAATGATGAAGGCTTGACTTCTACGTAGCCCCTTGCACCTGTGGTCCTATGCCCAAAGGGTTAGGTTCAGTGGCGGGATATTTCCTTTTAACGTTCCCCATGCACCCCTTGCTTCCAGTGGTTCCGCGCAGACCTTGCGGCGTGTGCTTCAACACCTATTTGGTTTGGAGTAACGTTGTGAGGTTTGTGCAAAGTTTTTTTGCAACAAGTTGACTTGAACATACTCTTTAGGCGGTTTTCGAGTTTTACGCACACATTTTCTTAATTTGCACTTTTCGCTTTTCTTCCCTCTTTTCGAGCAACATTTAAATTAATTGGATCTTGTTTATTGCTTGCTGCTGGGGTTACTACCTTCGTAACACCAGGTTTTGCACCTGCGCACATTTTACATGCTTTTCATTTCTTTATTATATCTAGTGCAAATTCTTTAAATCAATTTAAAACATTTTTATTTGATGGCAGTACGAACAATTTAATTGAAAATACTGCCCTTACTAATTCTCTTCGTAGATTCTATGCCATAATCGCTTGCCAATCGCATTAAGTGGAAAAACCTGAAAAGTTTAGTAAACTCAGAAAGCTTTTACCAGCATAATTCGGGAATGACATAATACTTTAAATTCTTCATTTGCAATTCATTTTTTATTCATTCAATCATCATTCTTCTTTTTCAGTTTAAAGTTTTTGTACGAAACAAAACAGTTAGCCGTATTGCAGATGTCCCCATGGAAAACAGTCAAGCAGCTTGTTTACAAGGACTACAAAAACACATTATCCCCGCTGAGCCTTTGTTGTTTAGCGTTATAAAGCATTTTTTCCACGCGCAAATAGTGAAAGCTCAAATGTTCATTTCGCTTCTCCGAATGTTCCAAATTATGGTATTTGCCTCGGTAGCAGTTGTGGAATATTAAGTATTCACGGTTTACTCGGTAGTTAGTTCACTTTAATTTCCCATTTTACTTTTTATTCTTCTTAACGTGAATTTTAAACGGTAAATATGTGCGTACTCGTACAAGTGAGTGAGCCAACTAAAAACCAAAATTTTGACATAAATTTGCACTAAGCTAATTTTTATATAATAGTGTAGTATAGTGTATAGTGTATAGTTTATAGTGTAGTAACTCATATACCTAATTCTCTGTTTAATCATTATACTCACTAAGTTCACTTTCAGTATGGAAATAGTAAGGTAACGCTACATTTTTAGTACTTTTCGGAAACACCGTGATTTCATGAAGATCTTTTTGCTGCCACCGAGAAGTAAGGATATATGCAAAATCTCTAGCATTATTTGTATATTTTTAAATGAGATGTAAATAGTTGTCAGATCCACTTCTAAATTTTTGATTATGAGTGTATTATAAAAATCTCTTGATATTAAACTCTAAAATAGTATAACAAAAGCTCATTGATTCTGTAGTAATGAATTCTTACAAAACCCTTTTTGGTATACCCATTGGTTGATGGATTTCGAGTTTAAGGCACGTCTAATCCAATGTATGAAATTGTAACTCCTTGGAGCAATAATCAGGTTATATTTATCTTTCTTATTTTTCATCAATCATTAGAAGTCTTCTAAGAAATACGTATTCTTTAACTCGCGAAGGTTATTCTTGCGAATGCATCCGAGCTTGATTGGGTCAAACAGCAGGAAAAATTTGTGGCTGTACCGATTTGGTCCTTTTTTCAGGTTCTTTACTTTTGGGTATTCTTTTTAGTACTTTTTTTTGCTTTCAAAAGTAGAATAACTGAACCTTTACCGTTATATATACACAGCGTACAACTGTAGTAATTATATTGATCTGGCATTGGCAAAAACCTAAGTCTCTAGGCTCTAGGTCTCTAAGTCATCATCATCTAGGCGAATTGCGCTAGTTCTCAATTTTTTAAGAAATGCACGAGAGGAACAAATCGTTGAAAGGCAAGGTTCATGACATTTATTGTCATGTTCATGACAATAAATTGGTAGAAAGAAAATAATGTATATAAATAATATATCACTTCTGTTCACTTCTGTTCCATACTCCATACTATCTGAACTGCCCTGACACTATTAAGGCAACGTGTTGTCGCAACATCATAGAAAGAAAACTACTCGAAGATGTATTCGACGCACTCCGTGCCCTATAATTTCGATAATCTAGTTCACGAATTGTATTCATCAGGTAGCAATAATGAGTGGTTCACAAACTGATATGGAAGTTAAAATTTAACGACCAATTAGCATAGAATTAGTGACGGCCTCTTTATAAAATACTTATGCCGATAATCCCAGAATATAAACCGCCAGACATATGTGTAAATTCAGTGGGTTAAAAAAGGCGTGTGAAGTGATATTCGTCCATCAAAAGTAATCGACACTTATCATCACTAATTCGTTTGGTATAATCACAAATTCGCTTTTACTGTCATTCGTTACTCACCTCCGTTCAGTCGATCCTCACGTGTATAGTAACGTGCTCGTCGCTTGGAAAAACAAACAGCCGTGGCCAGTATAATGACAACAATTAAAACCAATATAATGCCACCAAGTATGGCGAGAGTATTAAGGCCACCTAAAAGTAAACAAGCGAAAAGGGGAAAATAGTAAGTAAATGAGAAAAGAAATGACGAAAGAAAACAGTGTGTAATGAGAAAAGTGCAAAAACCAAATGATTATACTCATTATGGCAGAACAGTTAGGTAACAAAGAGCACAGCTTATTGTAGGGTAGCGTAATTCATGGATTGGGGTTACCCGTTTGCTTCTTACTCAAAGACTGCATGATTTTGTATATTATTAATTGGTGCTGTTTAATCCACTTGGTTTCAATACTAGTTAAGCAGTTATATGAGTTAAAAGAGTAATGGGTGAGATAGATAAGTTTAATAACCTTCTTCGAAAGTTTGTTTAAGGTAGCAAGAAAGTCATATTTTACGGACTTCTATTTATTGGGTTGTTCGGAAAGTCATTTCGTTTTTTCCCGCCAGAGGACTTAATTACGTTTTTTCGAAACTAACTTCACACTTAAGCCCCATAACCATTATATGTCATGAGAGCTGATATTGCAAGGCTTGTGTGTGAAAAAGTTCTATTAATTCTACCCAGTAGTTTTTGGTTGGTGCCTTTTTAAATATGGAGAGCAATAAGCAGCATTTTCGTCATATTTTACTTTTTAACTTCAGAAAAGGTAAAAATGCTGTCCAAGCGAGAAAAAAATTGACGGATGTGTATGGAGAAGGCGTGTTAACAGTACGCCAGTGCCAGAACTGGTTTGCAAAATTTCGATCCGGCAATTTTGATGTCGAAGATGCACCACGGTCTGGAAGGCCGGTCGAAGCTGACAAAGATGCGATAAAGGCATTAGTTGATGCAAATCGGCGAATCACCACACGAGAGATCGGTGAGAGGTTAAATTTGTCGAATTCAACTGTTTATGGCCATTTGAAAGGCATGGACTTAACCTCGAAGCTCGATGTGTGGGTGCCCCATGTCCTTACCGAGCGAAATTTGTGTCGTCGTGTTGACGCGTGTGATTCGCTCCTCAAACGTCTAGAAAATGATCCATTTTTGAAGCGGATTATTACTGGGGACGAAAAATGGGTTGTATACAACAATGTTAAACGCAAGAGGTCATGGAGCAGAAAAGATGAACCGGCTCAAAGCGTGTCAAAAGCCAACATTCACCAAAAAAAGGTGATGCTCTCCGTTTGGTGGGATGTCAAAGGAATCGTTTTTTTTTGAGCTTTTGCCGGACAATACAACGATTAATTCAGAAGTCTATTGTCATCAGCTGGACAAATTGAATGATTCACTTAAAGAGAAGAGGCCCGAATTAATCAACAGGAAGGGTGTAGTGTTCCACCAGGATAATGCGAGACCTCACACAAGTTTGGTCACTCGCCAAAAACTTTTACAGCTTGAATGGGACGTACTGCAACATCCACCATATTCTCCAGATCTGGCGCCTTCCGACTGCTATTTGTTCCGGTCCCTGCAAAATTTTTTGGATGGCAAAACCTTTACCTCAAATGAAGATGTCAAAAACCACCTGGACGAGTTTTTTGCCAGCAAGGACCAAAACTTTTATGAGAGGGGAATTATGTTACTGCCAGAAAGATGGCAAAAGGTGTTGGACCAGAATGGCCAATATATAATTTAATAAAATATTTATTCATTATACGAAAACTGTCTTTCATATTCCCCAAAAAAAACGAAATGACTTTCCGAACAACCCAATAGTAGTTGCAAACATTTTTTTTAGCATTCTTTGTGGGAGGTAATCACCAGTCCAAACTCGCCACAAAATCAATAGATTCGAAGGTCTAGCGTTCTAATGTCTTTTTATTCAGTAACACATTGTAATTATTACCTAATATGTTGTAATCATTATATAATGTATTGTAATCATTACCTAATATGATGTAATTGGTAATATGAAAATTTATTCTAACCATTACTTCTATAAATATCCTGGCCTCCAAACTTACCTCGCTGAAGAAAATTGTGCGAAGTACTAGCGGCATTCTGCTCCTCATCGGTTATGTAGTCCAAGCAATCATGAAGCTTTGATATGTCCAAATCTGTGATTTCAGAGCCTCGCAGAGGCTTCGGTAAAAAGCAAATCGGATAAGTTTCCCATTTCCACTGGAGCTGCAGCGAAATGTTAGTAAACACATAAATATTTGCGAAAGCTTCGATGTTCGTTAAAACAAGCGCATAAATTCGGAAATAATATAGAAATTTGCCACAAATCACAGTTGTGATTGCAACAAATGCAAAAACAAATGCCACAATATTTCTTCTAGTGCACGATTTCGCATTTGCAAGTATTTGCATACAAATTCAACCGAATTTGCGGATAAATTTATCGGAAGCAAAACAGAAAAATAACAATAAGTGCAGTCCGGAAAGTCGCACCAGCACCAGCAGCACCGCGATCATCGTGGCTGTGTTGGCAATATGCATTTGTATGCAACAAATGTTTGTTGAATGAGCAAAGCTCCGCACTTGCTTTTTGAGGTCAAATTGTCTGGGGTACTCACATGCTGCACGACATTTATTAATTTTCCCATGTGACACTCGTCGCATATCAGCGGATTGTTGTCCAGCCGAACGTTGCGTATGCGTTGAATGCGCACCACTGTGTCCTCATTGATGCCGTACAATTGGTTACGCGACAAGTCCAAAAACTGTTGGTGTTCATTCGTTGAGCGAAGATTAGTTTCGAACAGTTTGCGCAATTATAAATATGTGTGATGCATGTAATGAAAAAATAAATAATTTTTTTTTGAGTTAAATACCAATGTACTGAAGAGAGTATATGCAAAATTATGTTGATAATTCTGTAGAGTATAATTTAGTAGCATTATATCATATCAAGTATTTGCATAGTTTCACAGACATTTGAAGTATTCATAGTAAAATAATGTTCAAGCCGAGAAATTATATGCCAAGTGGTGAAGCTTAGCTTCTCTCCATATCTTCGCTATTGCAACCGGTCGCTGTCATATTTCCCGGTTGGGGTCGGTGTAGGGCTTCCTACTTCTTATCAAGCTCCTAATATATTATGTTCAAAAACAGGGTGGTCTAAAAACCATTTTGCATTGAGATTGCCAGCTGCATCGAGCACCCACAGTAGGATTAAGAAAAGCATTAACCTATCTCGTGCAAGAGTAAAAAAATTAAAAATACGACACTTTTGCTTCCTACCATTTTTAGAGCATTACTCTATAGGAATTGGCCCTACCATAGAAATTTCTTAACTCAATTCTATCGAATTTTTGTGGTTTCAACAAGAGCGACATGTTCAGCGACATTTTGTGAAATTTTTGTTGGGGTGTACAGGTTCTAACATACACAGACAATGATACGACATGTTAGATGAGGTATTGGTAATGTCACCAGAACTGTTCCTCGTTTCTCTTAGAAGCGGTTAGTTGAGTTATTGGAAATCATACTAGAATAAGACATCCTCACTTCAGCTTGCTTTCCTTCTTAATGAAATTAAATGGATAAACACCTAATTATCCTACTGTTTTTCACAACAAATTTCTTAGGGTTCTTTCCAAAACTGAATTAGAAAAATAGTGTTAAAAAGTAAAGCAAAGTCACATAAAGTTTGAAACTGCGGTAGGAATGTGCCACCCGGTTTTTGGAAGAGTTTGAATAATGTTGTTAGATGTATTATGTTATTAGAAAGAATTGTTATTGTATAATGATTGTGTGAAGTTTTTCTTTGGAAAATGCTTTCAGATAGAATTCTCTATAAGCATTTATAGAAGGAGAGGTAGAGTAAATGGGTAGTAAACTGACCATTGATACAACTTCTCTATGAATGTGCGAGTTTAAGAGGGAAGAGCGCAGAAAAACTGGATGGGGCAAACGATTATTATATTGCCTGCTCAGAATTACGAAGAAAGAACTAATACATTAAGCCAGACAGCTGGAAATATAGTATATCGTGCCAGCTTTTGAGAGAATAAATATACCTGTTGGTGCTTAATACCTTCGGATTATTCAAAATTCTGCCACTTAGGATTCTGCTGCAAAATTGTTAATAAACAGTGGTGCAATTTGTGCGAAAACTTTAAAATTTTTTATAAAATTCCTGTGTAGTCAATAGTAGTGAATATGAGTTTATGATATGGCGAAAATTGCTGCAAATATTCCATAAAAATGCCAAAAATGCGTGAATACATTTGAACTTGTGTTTAATTCTGATTTCGTTGTTCTTTTCGGAAGGAGGCGAACGCCTGGAGTGCTGCGGCCGACTATTTGTGTGAAGTGCGGGATTGTCTGATAACATATTTGTGTATAACTATACCGACGGAAATATTTATTTAAATTTCTTTATTTGGTTTTGCATACACATGCAAACTTATATGACTTCAAAAATTTTCCCAACTAATATATGGGTAGGAAATCAATTTGTATATATAAATTAAGCTAATATTATGATATTTTTTCAGAGATTATAGATTTTTTCCAATCAGTCTGACTAATAATTATTTACTAAAGAAATTTTGTTAATATAACGGGAATATCTATAACTTTTCCATTGATATTTTAAAACATTAAAAATAAATGTTAATACTTATTTGACAATCGAAATTATAAAATATGCGAAATTATGATTGGCTTGTGGCAACTGAACTGCAACACAAAAACTGTTGAGCTTCTCACCTTGAATTTGCAAGTATTGATAAATGCTTCTTTATTAAAAATTTTGAAGGATTTGACAACGTTTCATTATACTATTTGTTCAAACAATTTAATTAAATTAGGTGACCACACTTTCAAGAATATTTGCTACTGCAAAGTTTTGCATTTTAGTTCGAAAAAATTTTTTGTACACGAGCGATTTTCGAATGCCTTCAACTGATACCAATTTTGTAAAATTTAATATATTTGCCAATTGAATTAGGTTGCAAAAATGTGGCAAGGTTTATTTAAAGTATCTTAAATAATGATATTTCTTATACCCCGATACTAACCATATTTAAAAAACTATTTCATTTAACTAAATGCAAGACTTAAAGAGGTGGCAACACTTCTAAAAATAGTTTTAATTCCAACCCTTCACATACTTCAAATGCTTGATAACTCAATTTTTAAGTTCATTCATTTTATCAATTTAAAAAAACTTAAGTTCGGAAGTTATGTTAACCCTTCTCGAAAACATTAGAACAACTCTTTAGTTTGATACCAATATTTTTATGATACAGGTGGCAACACTTGATAATTTTTTTTTTAATTTCTTTCCATCAAATATCGCTTAAATTGGTGAGAGTGGCCGTAATCCCTAATCGATTGTATATATCTTAGCAATTTGTAATTAATTTACTAATTCTTGATCAGATCTCATTATTTATACATTATATGATCGAGAAACTGGAACTGTTTTTTCTGTTCTATAAGTATAATTTGTGCAATGTGGCGAAAGGTTCATTTAATATGACATTTTATTATATTATAATAACAGCGGCTTTTAATATACGATTTTGGTGGATCTTCTCTTATTCTAACGATGTTGTAGGAAAATTTTCTTGGATCTTTACTTTTACCGCTACCACTGTATCACAACTAAAACTTAACTAACAACACCTGAGACCGCTCATATATCTTTTATAGTGAATTGGAAATGTTTTCAGCTGTTGTATTAAAATTCTCCAATGCTTTCTTATTTTGCAAAAGTGTTGAGCACAATCCATAAGCAAGCAAGTGTGTCTTAGAGAGAAAAGTAAAGAGACCAGGTGCATATTTTATTTCAGAAAAGTTAATATAAAAGATGGCTGGCTGTGCGGAGGTAACTCAAAACCGATGGCATGAGTGAAGCAAGACTCCAAAGAGCGGAATGCACACTTCCGATGAGCCAAAACTCTTGCTCTTGAAACAAAGGTTTGTTGAACATTCTTTGAGTGTATCATATTGCTCACATGAAAAGTCCTTCATAAAATACCATTGAATAACAGGGTGCACTATATATCGGAAATCCTGAAGATATCTACTACAAATAGGGAAAAGAACACAGACCAAACAGCTATGCCAGATTTGTTATTATTATCATAACGAGGCAAAAGATAATCGAATTTTTTAAACAACAACAATAAATGCGTTCAAAAATGCACATTTCCAAATGTTCGGACAGATGCCAACACGCAATGGCGAATGTGTGACAACAATGTAGTTTACACTTTCATGTTACAAAATTTTGTGGGTGGCATGTTGCATGTCCGTTATATTATTTTTATATCTCGCTACACTTGTTATTGCTTTTGCATGCAAGCAACGACTGCCATTCGCCGCTGCTCGTAATGTAGGTCTGTAGTTTGTTGGGACGTCGTCGGTTGGCTACCAGAGCAATTTGTAGCAGACGAGCGATGACGAATTTTTTCTCGTTTTACCCAACATTTTTTTGCTCGGTTTATATTCTTTTCATGTTTGTTGTTTTTCTACTTTACTCTTCATTTCTATTCATTTTAAGCGCTAACGCTTTGGACTTGCCAGCTTGCATGCCACATACAAATTTGTGTTTGGTTTTATCGCTGTGCTAACATTGGGACATTGTAGTTGTGAGTGTTATATCGCTTTTTACTACCATGACAGAGTTGACTTGCACACACACACACACACACACACACACACACACACACTTATATGCACACATTCAATTCTATTTTGGTTTAGGCGCCGCTTTGCTGAACTAGCCAGTGGCCGCAAAACTTTTGTTTCAACTTATTTCTATAAATTTGTCCGGATTTTCATTCGCTCTCGCTTCACTCTTCATCTGTGCACTCACCTCCAGCTCCCGACACGGATCGATTACTTGCAGCGACATATTGTCCAAATGATTGCCAGATATGTTGAGATAGCGCAGCTGCTTGAACGGCACCAGCAGACCCATCGGCAGCACCCCCATGTCGGCTACCGAGAGATGTGTCAGCTGTGGTATGACCTGAAAATTGAAGACAACAACAACAACAACAATAGATAAATTAAATTCCGTAAGTGATGGCAGCGAGCGCAGTGTGGTAATCGAATTTTGAGTAGTTGAGCAGGAAGTTCGGAATGTTTTATTGCAAGTTTCTTTTTTATTGTTTTTGATGGTGGAAAAGCACTTTATAGATATGGCACTTAAACTGTGCAAACATAATATTTACGCAAAGATATATTGCAAAGCTAGCTTAAATATAATTACTTTCGAAGATTATGTGGTTTTTAATGTTATCTGTTTTTAATGTTATAAATAAATACAAAGTGAGTAAAGAATACTGCTTTATGTTTCTGAGATATCAAAATAAACCAACAATTTTAAATTCTTCCGTGCAAGCTGCGGTTGGAACCAAGTTTTACTATTTTTATGTGCGAAAGGAAATAATTTTGTCTTAAGCACATACTTTTATAGCCACTTATTATTTATCATTTATTAATTTAGAGAAATCGGACTCCATAGCACCTGTAATTATAACATTGGGTGAATTTCACAAATGTGTTTGAACTTCATGTTTAAACTGGTGGCAACATTTCTCAAAATATCTTAAATGCAAATCTTAGTTACGTTTGCTTAGCTTGATATATTTTCTTGTTTTATTTTACCAATCGACTTCTGACTGTTCATTTCAATTTAATACCCATATTTGAAAATTTCATTTATTTCTTCAATATAATTAAATGCAGTTTACAAACAGGCGGCAACCCCTTCCAAACTTATGTAACTGCAATCCTTCATGGAAAGCTATTTTCAATGGCCTTTTGAATTCGATTTTGCGGTGCACTGAGGAATAAGAACACATGTCTTGGGCTAACAGTCTTCAAAAATGTGTATGGTCGGTTTTGAAGGCCTTATATATGCAGGTTTGTTGATTTTAATAAAATCTAAAACATTTAATATTATTGAATTAATTTTTTATTGCCAATAAAATCTGTACTCGAAATCTTTGGCAAAGAGTTGCCAGTCTTCTACCAATATCTCATAGAGCCAGAAAATAGTCAAAGCCCTCGCATTAATAAATATTTCATGCAATCCACTCACCTAAAACAAAGAACTAATAGTTCTTTAAGACTAACTCTGTAATACTGGACAGCGTTTGATGTCTTGGGAGAGGTATTCTTAACTGAAAAGTCCTATTGGTATTTTTGTTATATGAATGAAAAGTTAAAAGGTTATCGAATAAACCACAAATAATAAAGCTAAACTCTTACTATTGAGTTTAAGAAAATAACTTTGCCTGAAAAATTTAAAAAGATCTGTGTACAAATTGTTTAATATTCTTTCGAAAGCCGATTTATTCTATTCAAGCTGGTTTTTCATAAAGAATGGGCATTGGTATCGGTTCTGTGAGATGGTCGTGCTAGATTAAACCCATAGGTTTCGCAGCTGGAGCTAATTTTGATAAGACAAGTATGCAAACCATTGTTTGCTATGAAAAGAGCTATTTAGTCAAAACAAAGTTCCGTGTAACGACGGGAAATTTTTATGAATTGGGGTTTGAATTGCTTCCGCATTGAACGTATTTTCTGGACCTAGCTCCAGCGATCTTCGATTGTTCTCAGACTTCAAGAGAATTCTTACTCTAATGAAATTGAGCGATATGGAAGAGATAATTGTCGAGACCAAAGCCTTTTTTGAAGTGAAATATTAATCATACTGCAAAGCTGGTATTAAAAAGTTGCAAGACCGCGGTTATTAGCAAATATATAAACAAAAATAGACTCTGGACAAATAAGTGTTGTGATTTCAACCGATACAAGCTTCTCAGTCTGCCTGGTAATCTTGCTTCTACACCTTCTGCCGATATTATAAATTTGGCAAACACAGAGTCAGTCGGGAATTGGAATTGGAGCATTGAAGGTTGTATCGTTGGTCACATCAATAGTTTTGGTCACGCGTAAGGATCAAGGCAAGATTGAGGACTACCAGAAACCTTTAGCTAATTTGGAAAGATATTCCTCTTTTACCATGTGTAAAAGGATGTCGTGCTGAAAGAGTACGTGTCGTGTCGTACTTTTAGATGCTTTTCGATGTTTCTGAAGTTAAGTTAATGCAAATATTAGCATGTCATTTAAAAAATTTTCTTTTATGGCAATTGATGAATGTAATAAATTATATATTGACAAAGGTAAAGAATATATAATATTTAATGAATACAGCAAATAATGACCTGATACATTTTCTTTTTCTATTGGATCGTGTTCCTTTAACTGATTCAGCTATTCATGGTGTTTCAGATTGAAGAATAAGAATTGACTAAACCGAAATTGCTAAAAACGCCAGTTTTATTGCGTAATAATAATAAATTGAAATAATTTTAATAACTTTTTAAATACCAATAAACATATTAATTATAATTGAATTTTAAAACATCTTTGAAAATTTGTAACCGTAAAATGTCTCTCTCATCTCTTCATTAACACTCCATTAAAAATCTCCTCTAACTGTCATATAGCTTCCATCAGTTGGTTAATAAAAAACCGATTACACTTTATTGCGCTCATACGACTGTATATGAGTACTTGGACTCACCTCGAACGTTTCTCGCATGTCATGCAAATTCATCTGCACATTGCCGCTAATATTCAACGTTTGCAAATTGCTCAGACGACGCACTGATTGCGGCTCCAGTCGCATCAGCTTGTTGTATGACAAATCCAGGAACGTCAAATTACCCAAATGTTTAAACGAGTCATTGGGCACTTTCGCCAATCGATTGTAGGACAAGTCTGCAAATAGGAGATATGAAGTGCGACAATAGTGTAGCAGTATTTTAGGCGCACTAAAGCACAATTTGTGTACAGAGCCTTGTTGTAAATAAACCTACCCAAGTGTTGCAGCACTTTTTGATTGCGAAAGAGCTCATCAACAACGACTGACAGTTGATTGCCATCAAGCAGGACTTTGGTGAGATTTTTGACATCGCGAAATTCATCCTTGTCGAGGAATTTGAACTGAAATGAGAGACAAAATGCCGTGGCATGGAAATTTCAAATGGCGGTCAATATTTCACAGTGTAATGATGTTTGCCAACGTTAAATGAATTCAGTGGAATTCAAGCAAAAAGAAATAAAGTCAATAATCATTGTTAGTAAGCGGAAAAGCAAAAAACAAAACATTTTGAAACCAAAAGCGATGACTTGCAAAAGTCAGCACAACAATGAGTTTAGAGTTGAGAGGTGTGGCATTATAGGTTCATAAAAAAATTTCAGACACACACACTGACATGCAAATGATTTCGCTCTTAATTTTGCCATGCTTACCTCATTACGTCCCAGATCCAGCTCTTGCAACATTGGCACTAAGTTATACAACTGCGGATTGATTTTCTTCAATTGACAATTGCGACATTTGAAAATGCGCAGTTCCTGTGGAGGACACAAGAAACGGCAGATAAGTACAAGGTGGAAGCAGTAAAAAGAAAATTATTTGATTGAATTGGTTTTTCATCTCAATTTCCAAATACGCGTAACGGTAATTTTGCGCCGCACCACATGCCGATTGCGCGCAATTTGGGGAGAGATGCCATATGTTTCTGCGAATTCGAATGATAACAGAAGGAATTATGTTCGTGCGTACAATAGGACAGCTTACCGGCAAATCGCGAAATACATCTGGCGGCAGGTCTTGTAACGGATTCCCGCTCAGGTCTAGATACCTCAATTTGTTGAGCAGGAAAAATATGCGTGGCACCAGCTCCAATATTGAATTGTCAGCCAAATTAAGTCTTTGAAGCTCCTGGAAATATCAGAAAAATTCATTACTAAAGAAATAGACAACCACTAAGAAATTTGTTAAACTTAGCACGGATTGGTTAATAATAAATAAATTAATAAAAATAGTAATCTCTAACTCTATACATAATTTCGGGGCAAGTTCTCGGAGCAATAGTAATGAAAATTTTGAACAAAATTCTAATAAAAATTTCTTCGTACACTCAAATACTAGTTTAATAAAGCCATTTTTATGGCCCTAGACCAGCCTAACCCCTGGGTTGTTGGGTGTTTTTTGTGTGGGACAATGCTCCGATTACGCGCGACTGCCATACCAACCGCGGGTTCTCTCGTATTAACATTCTGTAGGCGAACCACGATATAACCAGTCACGTTATTTGAATGAGATGCATAAATTGTTGTTGTTGTTCGTAAAAAGGTCGCTTATTGTCGCAGCCGACTAAAATCACTTCAGTCAAAGAGTTAAGTTATAACTGAGGAACTTATTAAAGGTAACTTAATTTCATTTGGGCCCCCAAAGACTAATTCACTATTTCCCTGTTTCCGCTTAGCTTTCAATTTGCAATCGAGTCAAAAGTGAAATTTAATGTATGAGTAATGCGTCCTCCTTATTCTATCATATATATACTACGTTTATATACTCTTCAGCCATCGCTTAGAAAACTATTTCCTTTTTACAAGAAACACGAATTTCCCGCTTTTTGTTAAGCTATAATTTGTGACCGCAATTTATATATCCCGCACGTTGTCTTCACTTTCAAGATTTTACACTAAATTTTCGGAATAGGTGGCTAATAAATTTCTGTTTGGTTTCCTTAGCCTTGTGTTCATTCATCAAACTCTCTATTCTTATTAATCCATAGTAATCGCTAATAAATATCTTTCGAAATATAAATGCGGGACCGTGGTAAAATAGTGTAAGCGGAAGCTATGTCAATGAAGACAAATAAAAAAGAAGATGCAGAAAAATTTCGACTGGACTTCGCTATCCATTTTACGAGTACGGTCCACCATAAAATCTTACAGGAGTGCAAGCGTGCACATACGAAATGTTTATCTTGACCGCACACAATGTGAGAGTGAAATAAAACCAAGTAGGAAATGGAAGTGGGTGGGATTTAGAGTGAATTTGATTGGAAAAATTTGTTAGCGAAAGAAGTTACGGACACATTTACTTGATTTCAATTGTAGTGGTTTTGGCTTAGTTTTAAGTGATTATGGCTTGAATGGGGCTCTTTTAGGTCTGGATTAAGATAACAGGTTTTAGTTTAGTAGGAGTCTCTAACCTAATATCAGTAAGTCTATAGAAAATATATACTTTTTTCAAAGCAATCTACAAAGTTAAATCTATGAAAAAGTACCAATATTTTACAAGAAATATTTTCCCATGGCAGGAGGAAAAGAAAAGAAATACGCGATTTCTTCAACGCAAACAAAACAGCATAAATCCTTCGATCCAATTGCCAAAGAGGATATTCTGAAAGAACTGATTACAACCCACTGACGTATTACTCTTATCAGGAATACTCTCTCACACTACTCATTTCTCTCTAATCGCACCTGTGTTTGTTGTCAACATTTTGTACATATTCTTACTATGTCTTCTTGACTTATAGGTGAAAAAATTAGTATGGTCCACTGATGCTCAACAGTTAGAGAGCCGTTCTCCAGTAGTTTGTTTTGAGGTCTTGTTTTGCACCTATAAGAATTCTAAATGCATACATGTCTAGGAAAGTTTTTAATGAAAATTACCTTGCAAATTCATTATACTTATGAAGTACTACGGGGACTCAAGATTAGATCAGTATATGTTGCTAAGTATCTAGAAGAAAGTAATTCTCAGTGAAATTTTGTACACAATTTCCTGCTGGGACGCAACTGACCCGCACGACTATAGCTGAGCGCACGGCTAAGAGCAGCTGGATGCTGAATGTTGAGTGCCGTTAACTAGATGCAGAGCGAAGAAACATAATGTGTACATTGCAATGTGCAATACAAAAACAACGAAAATGGGAAAGGCAAACACAAAACGCATAGGCAAAGAAATACAACAAAATAACACATAAAATTTATTACCGCCCACGTTCGGGTGATAAAAAAAACCTGTGAATAAGACAGCAGCAGTCGGTAGGGTAAAGCGCCTGCAAGATGGGCATTATTGGCAGTTTAAAGGAAACGAAAGTAAATACCAGCGTAAAGGCAGCACAGTGACTAAGTTGCTGTGAGGCGGACGCGCATTGGCTTTCAGTTGGTAAGGCCTGATTGAATCGATATAACGTAACGAAACGTATATACATATATAGTATATCCATAGTCAACTCATCAGCCGATCGCCTTGGCTGTGCAATGCGATAATTACATTAAGTTGGTATTTACGCATTTTCCACCCGCATTCTGATGAATTTTAAAATGAATGCTTAAGGCATTTCTCAAAAAGTGAGGAGAAACAAAAAAACGAAAGGCAATCACAGTGAGCACAAATTAAACATTAAGCGGTTGGTTGGCTTGGACAGTTGATTGACTTTCTCTCTTCTTATTTCTTATGTGATATTTTGATTTTTCAAGGTTGTTAATTTGTTTGCAATATTTGCTACTGTTGTTGTTGCATACTTACGGTCAAATGACCAAACGTAGTGCTGGATATGTTTAGTATCTTATTCTTGGACAAGTCCAACTCATGTAAATTATCCTGTCCTCGGAAATTATTTCGATTTACATTCGTAATGTTGTTTCTTGATAAATCTGTGGAAGAATAAAGAGTATTGTTTAATTTATACATTCTTTTTCTTTCAATACTTAAATAATGTGTGCAAATACTGTAAATTTCAAAGTTCAAATATGCATCGACATTTCGGATGCTCGACCTTGACATTTTGTGGATAATATTTTAAGTTATTTTACTAATTCACTAATTCACTAATTGGTATCAATTTGGTCGGGGTTGGCAGTCCCTGTATGCGAGTGGTTTAGTTTTCTGAATTGTTCTTGATGTTTCGTAAGTCCCCCTCATGTCCCCCTCATGTCCCCCTTATTCCCCCTTATGTTGGAAACTAAAACGATAGGACAATTTTAAAGATCCGTTTGTATTTTTGACTTTGTAAAAAACTTCAAATAATTAATTAATCACTTGAAGTCGCCCAAAAAATTGTTTCGTGAGCACCGATGTTATTTTTAGTGACTGCCAAGGAACTTGTGATTTCAGTCGAGTACTTTGTATTCATAAATAAAAACTTTTTCGCTTCTCATGAGAAATAGTTAGCTTCCAAACACAACATTTACAGTTACAGTTTTAGTTAGCTGTATTCGATTCGCCAGGCGTTGGAGAGTGTTAAACCACTTTCATTCGGTTTCCGCATGCTCCCTGGTATCGAATTTATTGTTGCTTTGACATATAAATTTTTTGAGAAAGAGAGTGTGCAAAGATAGCGAGCAGAGAACTGGCTAATCAAAGACAGCTATTGTCTCTTTGAAAAGCTACGAGACAAGTGTGTAGAATACGAGTTCTTTCGATATGATTTCTATCAATACTACTTATCTATAAGTAACTCGACTCTAACAATAGTCACCCCTAACTTTTGTACCAAGATTGACCAAGATTTTATCCAACTAAAGGCTGCCCTTTCCACGTTTTAGCTCACCATTTCGATCGATAGATGACATTATCAACATAGTATCACCGCCCGACGTTTTATACCATTGTAATTCGCAGCTCTTGCTTAGGCAAGATTCGAATGGATTTTAAAAAACAAATTTCAGATCACTTTCATTGAAATGAAATAATACAATTTTTATATTTCGACACTGATTGTCAATATGTGTTAAATAGCCAGTCAGTTCCAATGATTATTTTCTAAAGAAAAATTAAGTTAGACAAAGAATAGAAATATAGACTAGTATTGCCACTAATTTTAAGTTTCCAGCAAAATTCAGCAAATTACCCTCATTGCTTTAGGGTTCTCATTCTCAATCTTACACGCTCGCTTTCGTAACGTTCAGGTATACAAACTGCCAAGTGCATTTTTTAAAAACACGAAAATTCGCTTATTTCATTACTACATTGACTTTTAGCTTCATTATTATAACTCCAAACTCTTTTTCGCGGATTTGAATTGCTAGCTTGTCTTGCCATCTTCCGTTAAAGACATACACATAAACAATTAGCTTGTTGCTCATATGCCGTGTTGCCGTGTTGCCGCGATGCCTTGCCGTACTCGACGAACAAATGGTGAATGACATAAACCTTTTATTTGTTTAAAACTTATCCACATGTGACTGCAACGCCCATAGCGACAAATGTATTTACGTCGCACAGAGTCAACAGTGCTGGTGGGGTGTGGTCACGGGTATGATATACAATACAATTCCTTTTTTTCACTGCTCAGCTGCCGAATTTTCACTTTTGCTGACACAGGCAAAGGCAATCATTTTGAATTCCATTAAATGCGTACAATAACTGTAAAAACGATGCGCACTTTCGCCCATATAATCTTTTATATATCTTCCTTTTTCTGAACTCACGATTTTTATGCTAAAAACAACGGTTTCTTTGTCTATTCGGCGGTTTTATTTTTAAATTTTCATTGCTCTTTTTATTGCGGCTTTTGCATTTCTCTACAGACGGTATTTCGCCCCTTTTTGCCAGCAAATGTGCAGATATTAAAGTTAAATTGCTGCAGTTTCCTAATGAATGCAACGACTTTGATTTTTGAAGCGGAGTTCTGTGCTAGATGACACAATGATATTAGCTGACCTTTGTGCATATTACAACATATTGAGTTTTTTAGACTGAGAAAAGGTGTTACATTAAATTATACTGAGAACGTAGAGCTAACTAATCGAGCACATTCAGAAAGCTTGCTCTGAATGGTAGCCCAAATATAACAACTGTATTCGAAGTGTGTTTACGGAGTACTTTTAAATTAATGTTTGTTTTTTTTTTTGCACATCTGAACTATATCTTTTATTTGAAACCGTCGCTTAAAGCAAAGAAGCCAAGAATAATTAGCTGTTAAGCCATAATATTGCGGTAGATCTGTGCCCTAGTAGGTGTAACCTGATTTCGTTTTAACATAGCTTTTTGGTGATGCGTTTGCTTCTAGAAGATAGTAACGATGAGGTAATGACTACACAAAAAACTTAAATTTAATCTAGAGTGGCACATGTAATATACAACGTATATGTTCAAAGAGCCCAGTACCTTCTTTTTATTACTAAACTAAGCTAGCCTCTTTAGTTCTACTGTAATATGTACTGAACAATGTATGAAAGATGGGCGAAATCCCACAAGAACTTCACCTTCGCTGTCATATCTGCATCAGAAATGTATCGTACTGGTGTCATCTACTACTCTTAGTATAGAGTAACGTTGTAAGACAAATGCTTCAAACTGACATTCACTTACCCCGATATAGCTTTTATCTTCTTATTATAGCCTTCATATCCATCTATATAAATAAAAAAATTATGGTGATTCTGGATTAGTTGACTTGAAATTTGAACACAACGTTCTCCAGAATGTTTTGATCTACTGGTCTAGACCAGCACAAGTATGCGACTGTTGAAAACAATCTTTTTTAACCGTACACGACGAACGAACAACAGCGCCATCTGCCGAAAGTGATGTGAACACTTGCTACAGCTGCACGATCATTATCATGTAAAAGCACATCATACAAAATTTCGTTCGGAGGCATTTACGAGTTTATTATCTATCACAAGCATGGAAAGACCATGGTAGGACGTCAGTATGGATTATATTGCCCAATAAGATCTATAATTTTGTAACGTCGAAAAAAAAAATTGATTCAAGGAGTATTCTTGGATATCCGACTCAACTATACGGATGATGCTTGGTCAAATGAGCGAGCTTTCCTGCTGCGAAAAATTAAAGATGTATGCGACTTTCACTGTACTATTCAGTCCTGCATTGAAAGCTAAATCGCCATTTATAAGTCAGCAGACACAAAATTTTTCAATTCACTGTATTTACCGGCGAACCCCGGCAACACTAAAATTGGAATTAAAAATTGGTGTGCCGACTATAACGCTTGGTAATATTGGCTAGTTAACTTGCATTTGACCTGATCTTTAACCTGACATTTCATACAAATTTTATTCCGTTCGATACTCACTTTCAATTTGGACAATTACACTTCCCGAGTGCGAGTAGCCTTAGCAATCACTATGAACAAGGCTCAGGTCCTGACTCAGCTCCATTGCAAAGTGGCGCAGAGTGAAACCAGTATTAAATATAATTGTATCGGTTTGACCAGTTCATTTCAAATTTATTCATTTATAAATCGGTATATAAGTGAAATACATCATTACAATTAGGTTATCATTTGGTGTAAAAATATTTCATGGCAATAATTGACAAAATCGGTTCGTATTCGTGGATATTTTAATATATTCTGGACAACAAGTGCAAGCTAATATTGAGGTAACAGGTTTTTGATTGAAAGTGTTAAAACTGGTGTTAAAAGTGCTAAATATTGTGTTAATGTAGAAATATTTTCTCCTAAAAAACGTATCAGGTCTACATTTTAATTAAGATCACAAAGGATCTTTGCATTACTTCAGTACGAAGTAATCAGCAATAGCAGGGATAGTTTGTAAAAATTTCTTATTAACACTGTAATCTTTAAGCAATTATTGCCCCACAATACTAAAAATAAAATGAAATACAATTTACGCATAAAAGCACATCTTTTGATTTCCGTTATTCAGTTTTCGTCCTTATTTCCCTTCTTACGCCATTAAACTGGCGATTCCTTTATGAGGGGAGGAAACTCGTTAATTTTACGATATTAAATGTTATTGTAAAACGCCTTTCGTGTGAATTCAATAAGCCACCTCAGTGCTGACCCAACAGCCTCTCCACCAACACCACCGCATACACACAGGCGTTATGGCGTTGACGTTCGTTTTAAAGTCGCCCTCTTTTCGGCTACATTGTGCACATTGGTCGCCATTTATTTTATGATTATTTTATGCAATCTTCGTATTTCATTTCTTCACATTTTTCGCGTCCACACTGTTTGGCCTGCACATGTTTATTTGTCGGCTTGTAAAAATTGAATCCTTGTAATCGCTGTCACTACATAAAGTTCATACGGCGTGTCCTTTTCTGTGGTGGCCGATTTTACGACAAAACTATGTGTTTGTGCATGTGTATTGGCCATTTGCGTTTCCACTTAACTGTTGTAAGCTTTTGCTGTTTTGTTGCTGTATTCTATGTAATTGATTTTGTTTTCATTTTTTGGTATTTTTGATTGATTGTTAGCATTGTGCCAACCATCGCTTGAAACCCGGTTTCTTACTTACGGATTTTATTTAAATTTTTACGTTCATTTCGTTAGCGTTTATTGATATGGGCATTTCGCACATTCACAGTTACTTCTTACTTAATCCGATGCGAGCCGCTTTGCTTTATGTTATAGATATTTCCCAGTTTTAAATCCATTTTTATTATGTTCGGTACTCACCCAGTATGCGCAATTTTACTAAACCAAAAAAACATTCGGAGCCCATCGACGGGATTTGTGAGTCGGTGATGCGCAGTACTTCGAGTTGCGAGAAGTTCCGGAAGAAGTGACCTATGGTGATGGTGTTGCCCGGTCCTTTGATGATAATGACGCGCACATCCTTGCCGATCCGACTCACCGGCATAGCGTTGAGGCCACCTGAAAAAATAAAAGACCACAAAATATGAGTGCGTTGTAGTAAATTGGAGGCTTTTTTGTTATTGTAAATTGATTTATTATTACCCATTACATGTGTTTTGTTGGTGTTGTACATAAATCGGATAAAAATCCTTTGCTAATGAATGAAAGTGTGCGGCAGGTCATTTGTATTTTTACGATTTGGCAATAAGCGCAAAATTGGTATTAGTTGAGAATTTACGGATTCAAAAGGTAGCAGGTGATTGTAGGTTAAGCTCGTATTTTTAAAGGACTTATTGAAATGCGTAGGTATTAAAAATATTTGCAACTTTATGGCAATACTATTAGCAGTTCACATGTTTGTGAAGGATAATAGATAGAGAACCTATAATAATTTGTAATGCTTGCAATGAGTAAGTAAAATCTTTTTCTGAAGCCTTTCATATTCGTGCGCTAAAATAAATAGAATAAAAGATATCAAGAGCATACTCTCTTTTCTCTGGTTTTTGATTGAATGCTTTTAGGGCTATTCATACTCTAATATCTGGCTGAATTTGTTATATATTAGTCATGTACGTTTGGGAGCCTTTTGCTGCGTTTTCTATTAATTTTAGGGCACTGTGTACGGTTTATCGTCAATGGTCCTAGGATTGTTCGCAAACATATTTAAAATAAACAAGTAAGAAAGGGCTAAGTTATTTAACGAACATCTTATACTCTTGCAATGCACAAGGATCAGAGGCGGGGAAATATTTTTAAGTGCCGGCTCAATTTTATGTTAAAGACTGTTGCTGAAGAATTCAACATTCATTATTCCAAGAAATTGTCAATGGATTGCAATCATATTTGGTATCTTACTAACTTATATTACAGATATGTTTAAAAAAACATATCCACTTAATTTCATTAAAATATCACACATATTGACCAACATAAACGGTTTAAAATCAGGTGGAAACTCGGGAATTCTTACATCGGGCATTTTTGGGATAGAAGAAGATCTCCACTGATCACATTAACTCTTTTCATTATTCAAGTGTATTAGGGAACATGTTTTCGCTCAATTTTGTGAAGGTAACTCAGACAGTGGCCGACATATTCGGCATAAAGTCTACTAGAATAGCGAAAATCATTACATGTGGTATATGGTAGCTGGAATAATTCATAGACGGATTTCACACATTTTCGGCAGTAAACTATTGTATATCCGATATTACATGGTCACTTAACTTTGCTAAGATTAAGGTTTAAAGTCTACCCAGAGGTTGAAAATCCGTATGTTAGATACATGGCGGCTAGGGGAAGTGCTTACCCGATTTTATCCATTTTAAGCACATGGAAAGACTGTTATCAAAAAGAGGCGCTCTCTAAATTTCAGAAAGATATCTCATGTATTGACCCTTTTATATGGTATAAAGTCTATAGGAAGGTTGAAAATCCTTATAATAGGTATATGGGGCTAGGGGATGTATTTACCCGATTTTTACCATTTCTGACACAAAAGGATTTTAGGATTTCTCCTAAAAGTGGGAGGTGCCACGCCCATCACAAAAATTTTACACGGATGCAACCCTTCGGTATCATATTTTCTGCAAGATTTAATGTTTCTGGCGTGTTCCTTTAGCGAGTTAACGCACTTTTTGTAGTTTTCAACCTAACTTTTGTATGGGAGGTGGGGTGGTTATTATCCGATTTCACTCATTTTCTCAGTATGAGTATCTTTTCTCAGAGATGCCAGAAAAACTTACTCGGAGTAAGTTTGATTGATATAGTTTTAACCGTTTCGGATATATATATATATATATATTAAACATATTGGGAGGCAGGGCCATTCCCACTATTACAAAAATTTTTGCCCACAGATGCCCCATCCTACTAGGATCCTCTAGACATGCAATTTTGTGAAGGTAACTCACACAGTAAAGTCTGCTAGAATAGCGAAAATCATTATATGTAGTATAGGGGAGCTGGGATAATTCGTAAACCGAATTCACACATTTTGGGCAGTAAACAATGGTATATCCGATATTACATGTTCGCTTAATTTTTTAAAGATATCTTACATATTGACCAAAGTATATGGTATAATGTCTACCCGGAGGTTAAAAATCCGTATATTAGGTACGTGGTGGATAGGGGAAGTATTTACCCGATTTTCCCCATTTTTGACACAAGAGCACACTACCATCATGGAAAGATAATCCTTCAATTTCATTACAATATCTTACAGATTTCCCGATATCCCGATAGAGGCACTGAGGTCTTTATATAGTGTATCTAGTGGCTTGAAAAGTTATAATCCGATTTCGTCTACTTTACGCATGAGATGGAATATCTTGAAATCACTACTTGTACAAAGTTTAATTTTCATATCTTAATTGTTGCTTGATTTATTTACTTTAAAGTGAAAGGATCAGATGAAACTAAAAATTGTGTTATATGAGAAGTAGGCGTGGGTTTTATCCGATTTCGTCGACTTTCACAGCGTGACATAAGAATGCAAATATAATCTCCCATACGAGATTTTGTCGAAATCAGTTTAGGGGTTCTGGAGATATGGGATTTCTCTTAAAAGTGGGTGGTGCCACACCCATCATCACAACTTTACACGGATTCCTCTGCAGCCCTTTCGTATCATATTTCTGCAAGATATAATGTTTCTAACGTGTTCCTTCAGCGAATTGTCACACTGTTAGCAGTTTTCGACATAACATTTGTATGGGAGGTGAGCGTGGTTATTATCCGATTTCACGAATTTTCTTAGTATATGAAGAAATGCTAGAAAACCTTAGTCAGAGCAAGTTTGTTTGATGTAGCTTAAACGGTTTCCGAGATATATGTATTAAACTTATTGGGGTCGCGGCCATTCCCAATTTTACAAGACTTTTTCGCCCGCAGATGCCCCACGCTATTGGGGTCCTCTGTGCCAAATAACATGTTTATATCTTATTTTACTGCTTAGTTATAGCACTTTATCTGTTTTCGACTAATGGCAATTTGTGGGCGTGGCAGATGTATAATTACGCTCATCCATGCCAAGTTTCATCAAAGTATCTTAATTTTTACTCAAGTTATCGCTTGCGCGGACGGACGGACGGACCGACGGACGGACAGACGAACGGACAGATAGTCACTCGGATTTCAACTCGTCTTTTCATCCTGATCTTTTATATTACATATATTTATATTATATATGTCTATAACTCGTACTTATATACGTCTTTAACTCGTTAGTTCTAGGTGTTACAAATAACCCTTAGATAGATAGAAATAATATAATAATAAATAAATAATAGGTGAACAAAACTAATATACTCTGTAGCAACATGTTGCGAGAGTATAAAAATAACCCCACAAATATAAGTTAGAGGTAGTAAAATACGACAGCCTGGATATACCAGTCCACTGTTAACACTTTTTGATATCAAGCACTATTTAATATGGAGGCAATTGGGATAGAGAATGTTTCGGTTAGGGAAGTCTAAAGCTGAAAAAACCAAAAAGAGGCCTATCGAGTAATTTTGTGTGGATCAAGGAGGCTTCGGAACCAATTGCGTCGTCAAAAATGTTTGATGAGACTTGGAATACTAAACGAATATGTTACCTTTTTTATCGGGGGAATAAGTATCAACCGCATTAAATCGACTATGAGAAACCATAAAGCCATCAAACTCACAAATGACAATCCCGCATTTGACTTATATTAACGTATGCATTATCCCATTGGAATTCCTTTATAAAAGGCAGTAAATGTAAAAATTCACTCCACTGAAATTTTTTTTCACTGAACACCAAGTTTCATTTCCTCTTCCTCAGGAGTACTCAGCAAACTTGTGTCAACAACTTTGCATAACTAATCTATAAAGGTTCATCAAGGAATTTACTTGAACCGAAAAGCTATATCTGTAATTCCGTCTGCTAAACTGACTTTACGTCGAGTGTCTTAAATTCGAAATCAAATGAAAGTTCCAAAAACCATAAAGTCGCTAAAGCCGCAAGTATTGTATTATATCTGTCGCACAACAATTAGAACTCTTTCTCTAGAATCCAAGGTCTTGGAGGAAAAATGTACTGGATGACGGCATGAATAGATCCTTGGCCTTCACAGCGCATCAAAAGCGGTGTTGACGATTCATATATATATATAAGGGATGTTGCTATCTATGCGATGCGAAAACGAAGCGAAAACGAATTTTTTTTCTTATCGCATTTCTCGCATTACAGGGAATTTTCCAGACACTGTCTGTGCCGGGTCCATGGAAAATTGAGGGCGAAGTAGACAAAGAGACTGCTTTCAAATTAATTTTCGGGATTTTATTCGTCATTTAAAATTTTTGGTTTAATTTTATGGTAAAACCTAAAAAACTTCTAACATGAAAATTATTACTTTCAAGCATTTGGAGGGTACAGAGGGAGGATCTCCTCTCTCACAACTAACAAGTCGTTGAACCAAAAACCTATTTTGTTAACATTACAAAATGCAAATAAGTCAAATACATTTACCGCTCTTTTGCAACAATACAACAACTCTGCTCAAGTACTGTCGCGCGTCCGTTATACACGAGCTTTAGCATAAATCTAAACTTGTATGCAGATTAATTTCGAAGCCCTCGCTATTGTGCGGGTTGGGGACATGGGCGGAGTGGCGTTGATTGCTGTGCAACCCTGAAGAAAAATTATTAAACAACAACAAAAACGCCCTCTCTCTAGTTTTTCGAATGCTTACATTTGTAGACAACTATATATCAACCGCTTTAGTGGTGGCTAAAGCTGTGGCAAGTGCAACTGTGGCAAGTGCAGCTTCATTTCAAATTTTTTTATTTCTGCTTTTGGTGTTGCTATACTCAACAATGCGGGGCTGCTTTGGCGCACTGACACGCCTACAATGCTGCAACGCCCGCCATGTTGCCTCTTACGATGTGTGCATTTTTAAGTCCTTGCAAAATTCATTTTTTAATACGCACACACACATTGCTAAGCACTTGTAGTTAGGGCTACCTATGAACAACATACCTAAGCACATACTTATGCATAACTGTATGTAGATATGTATGACCATCGATGAATGCCGTGCGTAGAAGCTGAAATATTCGAAATTCATGCTGGCAGTTTCGTTTTTCGTTTTTCGTTTATGAATTTTTGCATTTTTAATTTTTCCGACTTTCATTTTCGCATTTTTTTCGATTTTTGCTTCGTTTGCAATTTTTCGTTTCAAACAATTTCCGCTCATGATTTTTTATGCGCAAACCTCCGTAGTTGTTGCCACGCCAGTTTCTTTGCTGCCGCAGTATGGAAACGTTGCACGGATTCTCCGAGCGATGCAAAGCATTAAAGTATATTGCAAAGTTTTTCTTGCAGCGCGCATTGCCATTTGCATTGTCTGATCTCCACTCAGCGTGCCGTCACTTTCGTGCAGAGCGACGAGGCGAGAAAGGAAGGTTGAGGAGGATCCCAAGTACGGTAACGTTTCATTGTGGCTGAAATTATGTGCTGCTTACTTTTGTTGTGCAAAACAAAACAAAGAGCGTTTGCAATTTATGCGTTTCATCATTCGCACGATGCAAGCATAATCTTTTGTAATACTTCATCTCCAGCGGCATTGTATTATCGCGTTTAAGAGATTTCGTTTATTATAGCAGGGACAATGCTGACATAAATTGAGGCTGTCGAGTGTATGATAGTTTGCATGCGAAATTACCCGCCACTCATTGCAATGGTAAAATTTTACATATAATATGAATTTAATGACTAACATGACCATGCTGCATCTTTCACTTTATATTTTCTAAAAAATATTAATAATAAATCACTTCTGCTACTCACCTTTTGTACAAATCACCTGCCGACGATTGTGCTCATCTGCGTTGCAGGCGCATTCCCCCGGGCAGTTTTGGCCGGTACCCGTCAGCACGGGCATGGCCAGCAGGCAAATCACGAACCACTGAAGCAGCATCTGGAATGAAGCAAGGAAAAAATAAACGTTGTATTAGAGTGGGCTGGTATTTCATAACAACGAAGAAAGTGCAAGAAAGTGTACGGAGCAAAATTAAATTAAAGCTATTTGAGGAATTCATAATAAGCGGCGAAAAATCGTTTCATCAAATACGCACATACGAGGTGTGTTCAAAAAATAACGGGAATGTTCTTCGACTGTGTTGTTCGACTTTAATGGCATAGGGCATCATGAATTCTTGCCTCAAGGTCAAACGGTCAATAAGAAGTACTATCTACAAGTCCAACGCTGTAGGATTACATGTAGGTTGTACTGTAGGTAGTACAAGTCCAACGCCGCTTGCGTGAAGCAATCCGAAAAAAAACGCCCAGATTTGTGGAAAAACAATTGATGGGTTTTGCTCACTTTTGCTCCATTCTGTTCACACTTCGTTGTTTGTTCGTGTTCGTGAATTCTTAGATAAAAACAATACCGGCACAATGCTTCAGCCTCTATATTCGCCAGACAAGGCTCCGTCTGACTTTTTCCTATTTCCAGTAATAAAGAGAATGTCGTTTTACAAGTATAGATGACATTAAAAGCACATCGCTGAAAGAACTGAGGGCTATCCCAAAAATCGAGTTTGAGAAGAGTTTCGACGATTGGATGAAGCGCTGGCTTAAGTGTATAATATCTAATGGAGACTATTTTGAAGGAGACAACATTAATGTAGACGAATATCTTCAAGCATTATATTTGAGTATAGTCGAAGGTTGCCGAAACATGAATGTTCTCATAACAAAGTTTTACTTTTTGGCAGGGAATTTGGCGCAACGAAAGGTACTAATACGCCTCTGACGTGTTTCACGATGCTGCTACATAAGAATTCATTATTCAATTGTTGCTTAAGAAAAGTAGATATAGAGTTACATACGAAGATTCGTGTAATTTTCAGAACTCTAAATGCTATGACAAATTTTAAGCATGCAAAAGGTTTCGCCATAGCATTTAATTATTGTAATAAGTGTAGCCGTAAGTGAATATTTTTCTTCAAATTTACGATTTTGTGGCTCTTTTCATAAAAATCTCCAAACAAAGATTCCTAAACAAATAAATTTGCAATGAAATGAAAATATTCGAAATGAAGATACCTATTAACACAATGTCATTGTTTCTGATCACTTAAAGGTTATTGAACTTCTTGCACATTCTGTACAGAAAAAATAAAATAAGTTTTTTATTCATAATGAAATTAATAAAATGAACCAATAATTGTTTAGTGTGTCTTCTCAAACCACTTAAGAGCTAAATCAATTGTTTCCAAAAAAGCATTGGCATACATACAATTATTTGACTGCCTTATTCCATTATTATACTTGAGTGCTGATGCCATTTTTATATTCAACAAATTAAATTCGAACCAAAATCGGTATTGAAATCTATCAATCATAAATTTGCTCACACATTTGCTTAATCATATATTAAAGGGTGTCTGTCTTTTCGTTAGCGGGTGACAAAGTACTCAACTCAGCTAAGATTTCCCTGACAGCATTTCACACTTAGCTACACTCTGACAGATATCTGTTTAATTTTTATGTTAAATTTTACTTTTCATCGATTCCCAAGCGTTGGAGGGTAACGAATCGAACAAACTATGACATCTGTCCAAACAACAACCAACCTTCTCATATATGCCTCTGAATGCCAACTCGCTAAATTTGTTGTTGGTTTCACATGTACATCTTTCGACAAGAGTAGCGCTTAAAGAGCGCAGAGAAACAGTGTATCAAAGATACAATGCATTTATAATAAAACAATATTTCTCTAATGGAAATTTTACAAACGAATTCGGTTTAACTCTCTGGCAAAAGTAAAGAAATTTATGTATATTTACAAATGTACTAATGTTAAAGATATGTATTATTATTCAAATAAGTACTTAAATAAAATTGATATTGCACATCCGAACTAAAATTAAACATCAAAACCACACTATTTTTCCAGCAACTATGCAATGCAAGTGGTAAAATAAACAAAATAAATATGCCCAAAAATCAAATAAATATTTTCCACGTATAAAACTTACCACAAATATCACAAAATTACAGAAAATAGAAACAAATTAACTTATATGGCCTAATAAAAAGGGGAAGTAATTGAATTTATAATAACAAAAGCGGTCATTCAACATGACAATTAGTGTGTATGTCGAATTTTCCTGCAAATTATGCTTACATTCATCTTCTTGAGGTAAATCATAGATTTAAAATTACAAAGCGATGTGCGTGTCAATTCCAAATTAATTTCCCCAAAGCAATGCATTTAAGTCGAAATGCATTCTCATAAATTCGGATGTATCAATTTCAGCTTGAATGAAAAACTGTATAAAGGATTCTCCTGGCGACACAATCCAATATTTTGATTCACTTTGTGACCTTACACAGAAGATAAACAATTTGAATATCACATGAAATGTGGAAATGAAAGCATTTTATTACTTTAGAGAGTTGTATTGGATTCAGTGAGCAAAGAGATGCTTGTAATTTAGAGATGTGAAAGAACTGTGCAGAAGCCTACACCCGAGCGGTATATTGTCAAGTTGTATTCACTATAATTTTTGTTATTTGAAGAGTGAGTTAGGATTGAAATTTATTAAAATAGACATATTATATATGAAAAGAGATATATTATATATATAGAGACATATTGTGTACGAAGATAGATATAGATTTGAATATTAAGTAACAAAAGATTCAGTAATATGTGTTTATTCGTTTGTTTGAAATGAGGGTGTAACCCGCATGTATTATCCAAATACCAAATCCAATATACCAAATTCCAAGTATACTACGATATGAAAACGGGCACGATTTAACGCATATCACGATATTCAAATTGTTGAAGGTATGCTATCTATAACAGGTGAAATGAAAAGTTCGCATCGTTTTAAATAAAAACACATTCGCATTTATTATTCAATACAATTACTATCGAGGGCGATTAGAACATGTTTCTAGAACGACTTGCACTTTGTTTCTAAAAAGGCCGCAGACTTAGGTATTATTTTTTCACTGTTGCTAAATTTCTTTTCAGCGAGCATTTTCTTGTGGTCTGAGAGTAGGAGGTCAGATCCTGAGAAAGCAATTGAACAGAGAATTGGTCGATTTTGAGTTCGTGTGACTCAAATCTTTTACATAACCAAATATTCAAGAACAATATGTTCAACACGTTTCTTTGATGATTCTAGAGAATAATTTCTCTAGAAATATATCTCGAATAATTTTGTTTTATTATCGCCCAAAATCATTGTCCTTGATGGATCCTTTGATATTTTCGTACGCAACTGTCACTCTTCAACGTCCATCGTCTTCGGTGCTCATATGGCACCCTTAACCAGTGGCGACACATAATATTATTAGTCTTCGATTTGCCTACATCAAAAATCGACGCACCTGAGATATCTTAAGAAGAACTGCAATTTTAGCAAACTAAATTCAAAACTGACTATTATTGAGATCGCTTATTAGTCTCTTAACTGAATAATTCTAACTATGAATGGTCTCATTAATATTCTTGCAAAAATATGTATTTTTAGTTGTAAAGATTCTCCTCAACTCGATTCCGCACAAAATAAGGGAGATCCAGAGTTTTCTACTATCCTGTATTATATCCAGTACTCATGGGATTAAAATGAGCCTATGGCGTTTCGGAAATTTAATTTCCGGTTAATTAATCAGGTTTACATCGATCCAATTCTTATGTAACGCTTGTCAAAACTCGAGGTTGTTAGGTGTTGGAACCACATTTTCTGTTTTTTTTATTAAAAAATTTGCTTACGGATTCTGTCATCATCGGCTAAGGGATGTCGAATTTTTACATTTTGGTTTGATATGTTTATTTTGGCTCTAATGCCCTAGCACAATCAGCCAAGATATGCTTTCACTTTTGCGGATCCTTTTATACGCTTTGATTTCCCAATAGCGGCTGCTTGAATTAAGCTCAAATTAAGCCATTAGGCATTGGAAACTTTATCAAAAGCTTCGTTGAGGCTTTCCGGTAAGCAGCGCCGACAGCAGAGAGCCACACAAATAACGAAACGTGGACAAAATAGCTAACAACTAAAAGCCAGCGATCAACTGCCAAATGCCTCTAACAAATACAACAGCAACAACAACAAGAGCAAAGTATACAACAAATCAGCAAAGTCAATCGACTTGCAAACCCGCACTGGCTGACTGGAGAACTCACAGGCGCTTACCGATTGAACTACACTTTGCATAACAGACCGTCACGCAAACGGTGGAGGAGGAGGCGGGGTCAAAATGGAGAGGGCCGTTATTAGGTAAGATATGGCAGAAGAGGGGAGGGCGCGTGTTGGTGGCGAAAAAGAAATTTGCTTAAATGTTATCAGTATCAACTTTCAACACTGAGCAGCACTTAAGCAGCTTCTGCGATGACGCTGACGTCAAAGTCAAAAGCAAAGCGCCAGTGACAATGGCAGTGCGGAAGGAGACTCGTATCAGAAGACTGTCGGTCACTGTGTTGGCTAAGTGGCCAATTGTTGTTGTTGCTGTACGCACAAGTTGGTGTGTGTGGGTGTGTGCGCATGTTGGCGCAGGGAAATGGTAACGACGAGATTGAACAGTTTAGCAGAAAAGCACCAACTGCAAAGTGGCAAGGGGCGTGCAGCATGTGGCGAATTCGGCAGCAAAGTATTGAATAGTTTGTTGAAAATGGTGAATGGCGTGCTGTGAATGCCGCTAACTGAACATATGTGGCAAAAGCTTAATGTTTCTATAAAAGCAAACGAGTAGGCGAGAGAATGTATTTCATATAAACCGCTGGACTGGCTGCTGTTAGAAGTGAGGTAGGCCGCTGGAAATAGGATATGTTAGTCAATTGCACGTGCCATTGCCTCTTTTGATGTGTGCACGCCACTCAAAGGTTAAGTTCATGAGCGCTACCACGCTGTGTATGCATATGTAAGTGTTGGCTGGCAAGCTGCGTGTAATCGAATACAATAAATCAAATAAAGCGGCTTGTTTTGTGGCAGCGAGGTGTACTTTGTGTTAAAGACCACGAAAAGTTGACCGCAAACCGACGTTGCACGTGAAAGCAGCATATTTGGTTGCAACCGAAGCACATATTTACAAATGTACTTATTGTAGGACCGAGGTAATATAAGGTATTACTCTAGCGCCATTACCAAGAGTGCTGATGTATGATATTCTATAAATATTCATTGGCTGATGTTCGAACGAAGTTCAAACAACAATATCGAATTGTCAGGAACACAACACAGGACGGGACACATCCGTACCATTTTAAATAAAAACATATTATTTAAAAAAAATAATAGAAAATTATTATTTATCCGTTATTTCAAAATACTAAAACTCACATCGCTTAATATGCTATATCTCAGGAACGTATTTACTTTTTTGTTTTTTTTTTTTGAAGGTTAGGTCGAACTACAATGCCTACAATTCTAGAGCCACCTACTTATTGAAACAATGCGAACATTTTGGCCTGTCTAGTAAATTTTTGTAATAAAGCAGATGAAAATTTTAAAATAGAGTTGCTGCAAATACAATATACTAACCACTTGGATCTTGGCTATGAAAAGAGAGTAAATCGACCGATTGAATCAAGTGCACGTTTGATCGAACAAAAGCCCGAAAAATAGTAGGAAATAAGCATATAAAACTCATAGCTAAGGTGCCCTGAACGTGCTGCTAACATAGACCTATTACACACACTTTTCTAGGATATGCTAATCATTGTTGCCACACTCCAACACTGCTTTAAAATTCGGAAAGTCTCTCACTTTTGCTACCCACTCAAAACTTAGTTCAGTAAGAAACTGTACAGTGTGGTCTCTACCCAATAAGCGGTCGAAAATTCTCAGACACACCTCCACGAGTTAATGCAAATAAGCGACTGCAGCAATTGATGAATGGTAAATAAGAATTTATGTATGCACTTAGTTTCTAAGGTTCTCACACGAGGTCACCGGGAGAATGTATGTTTGTATGTGCTGTGTAATTAGAGGCTTGAGGAAGCGGTAAAAGCTTCTCTTGCGCTCAGAACAAATGATAACCCTATTAAAACCGTTTTACTACTGCATATGAACAGTCAATTGCACTTTGGAGTAGATGCAGTAGAGTGAATGTACGGAAATGTTAATGCTGATGCTTTTGGTCCAACCGCTGTTCTGTTTATGCAATTAGATCGTTCACTGCCCGGAATTTATAAACAACCATACACTCAGGAATAACACAGCCCCCCCCCCCCCCCCAAACTAGAAAGGAAGCATTGAATTTTCCTGATGCATTTAGTAAGATGTATTGATTCAGAGCAGTGCTGACATGAGAGACAACAAACAATTTTATTTGAGTTGTGTGGATATAGGCCTCTGCAACTGATTGCAAGAGGAAATGTGAAACGTCTTCCACTTTAAAATGAAAGGAGGAACCTAGCCTTGTTCTGTTTTAGCATATAATAATTTAGATATTTATTTCTCTTTTCATTCCATTTGCAACTCAGTACCCAATTAATCTGCGAAACTCAATTTTTGGCATAGAGTGTTGCTGAGGAACATGTACGGTTTTAAAAATTAATTAGTTTAAAAATTGAACTTTGCTATTACAACGCCCACTTTAGGTACTGGTAGTACTAGGTAGTACTTTGGGTTTTCCCACATGAAGACAGTTTAAAAACGGAAAATATCGAATATTAACCACTTTTTTTTCCGATTTATAATCAACTTAGTAACTACTATCGGCATACTTAGTATGTAAGGCATACTTTTTATAGACCTCATTTTCCGTATATAAGGATATCCGTTCCTCCGTTTCACTTCACATAGTGTTTACCAGCCCATAAGTAGATAACTTAATGCATTACGGAGTCGAAATGTCAAGCGGCCATTTTTTACTAGCCACTTAGGTTTTTATAAGCTTACTTACTTCTTGGTTCGTACTTAGTTTGATTCCGAAAATAAATTATCCAATACTTTAATTTTGAAACTTCCACTTGAGGTTATGGCGAAATTATCTGTCGATATGTAAGATTTTTATTTGTATGTCCCATTACCATTTAACATAAAGTGATTTAGCACATAATTTTATATGGATGGTTGTTCGAAAAACTTTGCATAATCTGACATAAGAGCGTTATTATGGCAACGGAAGGTGATTTATAATGTTAAAGGTGATTTATATATAAATCTAAAGGATTCCAATACTATATAGATCGATAGACCCGATTCGGATATTTCAGGTCAAAGCAATTAGTATCGAGAAGTGCTGTAACGGTAAAGAGTGAGATGTGGTCATGCACCACCACCTCCACTTAAAGACTAGTCATATTAAGGTGTTACGGTAAAGTCCGATTGGGAGGTCTTGCCTTAAATGATGCGTAATCATTAATGCTAAACCGCTTTAAGGATGTGATTCAGTACAACGACAATCACCAGATACCTTACATTTTGTTGTATGTGCTGGGCCGTAAATTTCCCAACTTGGAAGTGTGATCTTGGCATTTGAAACCCCTTAAAATTTCAAAATAAATAACTTCACTAATTCTAGTAGCGGGCCTGATACAATTGTTTGAAGTGAGCACTATAACTGCGAAGGCCCTGGCATATATCTCAAAAATAGTTCAAGAAGCGGTTAACCTCTGCGGACAATTCCAAACTCTCGAACATCCCCTTTCCCCTTTAAAAGGGGAATACAAATTGTAATCACATTAAATTATATAATTGACGGTAGATTACATAATTTTCTTCCAAACCGAAATAGGGATTAAATATACCTTTTTGTATGTTCGATGATGTTGAACATATCGAAGGGAAAAGAGAAGCCAAATATTTAAACATAATTTGCTCTGCTATTTTCGTCCGTCTTTTTTTTTCAATCCGGCCACTGCAATAAATGCCAACACAGCATTTGCACTGAGCCGGGAAATTAGTTTTGAAGCAAATTTCTGTGTTTTGTTTTTGCTTTTATTTTGTTTTATTATTTCCTTTTTTTAGAAATTAGACCAATTTAAATTGCCCCAATCCTCTTACGCCCCGCCAGCAGGCTGGTTAGTTTTTCCAGGTTCTTTCTTGTTGTTGTAGTCATTGATGCGCAGTTATGTAAATACCAGGCAACTTGTTCCTCATTTTGTTATTGTGAATTATATCCCATTTATTATTTGAAATAATATTTCGAGCGTAAATGTAATTTATCAATTTATAGTCCGCCAGCCGACGCTATTCAAAAAGTGAAGCAGCGTAATATTCAATATCTCGTTATTCCGCCGACAGTCCAACATTTGCTGCACGGCGTCGTTACCCTTTCTGGTCGCAGGCTTCGCTTAGGGCGTAGCATTTTAGTATGGCATCACTGGTCGGCTGGTCGGCTGGTTTGATGTACGGTATTTGGTAACTGGCAGTTAAGTGGTTTGGGGCAGTTGCCGCGTATTATTTCCATTCATGGCTCGAGCTGCTCACTTCAGCGGAAAACTGTAATTGCCAATAAATGTGTTCATGAATTTTAATGTCGGCCATTTTTCGGCAAATTGCTGAGATCACCGTTAAAGGATAAGCATAATTCATTTGAAGGTTGCATTCAGTTTTTGCTATAACTTTATATTCTGCTAGTTCCAGGGTTCGATGCGAAATTTTGGATATCTTCCACACAGTGGGAACGTTTTACATAGGGGTATATCAGCTTTAGTTGAAGTGGCTTTGCTGCTTGTGTGCCTGTCTAATATTTGCTAATCATGGACTGAAAATTATTGAGAAATTGTCCTAATTAATGACCTCATAGTGTATTTTGGTAATAAAAATAATAATTTGTAGAAAAATTTTCATTTAGACGTTTCTAATGACGGATTAAACTATATTTCTTTCTTAACCTTCTTTCTTATTACTAAATGATTTATATGTTAAGTAAAGGAAAAACTCAAAAAAATTTTAATTCCTTCAAATTAGGAAGAACATAGTTATTGGGGAGAATATTTCATACTCTCGGTAGTTTGCAAAGTTAAAGGGGCATGTAAGATCTCCAAGTACTTGCAAAACTTCTTCGAGAAAAATTCTTCCAACAAATTTTTGAACGGATTGCAATCGAAGGACGAAAAGTATGGAGTACATTACGCTTGCCAATATTTACGGTAAAGAGTCAAACGGAAGAAAGTAAAATAGGCCAGGGATAATTTTGGTAAGTGCAACTGCGCTTGTTTTTGATTCAGTGTTGTTTGAAAGAATTACATAATCTGAGTCAAAGACGCTGACTGGATTCAAGAAGGCGTTCTATGGAAAGTAGGCGTGGTTTCGATTTCACCCATAGAGGAATATATATTTTATGACCCATAGAGGAATATATATTTAATTAACTATCTTTCGCAATTTTTCTCCTAAATTTTAGCGTTAACACATTTACCAATTTATGCACAGACTCCTATAAAAGGTTGGTGTATCATCTAAATAAATACATTTGACGGTTCCGGTTTTGTTTTTGTGGCAGTTTAACGCTTTTAATATTTTCGAACAGAACTTTATATTGGAAGTGGCACTGGTTTTTACTAAATATTTGCACTCTGCAGTATGAAATGGTGATATGACTCAACTTTGCTTTAGCACCTCCTTGTTTCAGCTCTACTCAATTGCTTTGTTCGATTCTGCCTCCAAATACATAATAAAATACATAGCTTGAAAATGTTCCACTAACTCGAGCAAGCCAAGCAAACAACTCAATATTATCAGTATTATTTATATATGTATATTACATATATATGGCAACATTGCACATACTTTAGTTACTGAAATGGAAGCAATAAAAATGCTACAGGGAAGAATGAACAAAATAGGGTTTTAGTAAAATAGATTAAAGGTTTGAATACGGATTTCAGTCACATGCGCGCCATATTAGATTTCATCGATGATTTGCATTGCAATGCCAACGGCAATATGTCAACTTAATCGCTATGAATTTTAGATAATTGGATTGGCACTGCTCCGCAACAATCAATTGCAATTGAAAATAGAATCAATAAATAAATAAATTATGACTGTTTGTTAATTGATTGACTTTGCACGTTCGATTGCAGGTCCGTGGAACGAGTTGGGAATAAAATATTTATAGCTCAATGAATCAAATCGATTTAAAGTCCCTTCTAAGCTCCATGCAACACAAACAAATATATTTTTGGTGCAAACTGGTAATTAAATTTAAAGCCTTCTGGCATTTATTTTTCAAGCCTCGGACTACTTGCAAATTGTGCAAAACTAGAAAATGTAGTGCTTGTTTGTATTTGTTGTAGTACCGTAGCGGGTCAGTGTCACAATTTCTGGCACTACCCTCGCACTTTGCTGCGCTAAATCTTCTACGGCGTTCTACGGTTGCATGAGGTATCATAAAGTGTTGTAATCGTCTTGCCTTTCCCTTTGACCTTGTGCTGGAACAAGCGCTTGCAAATTGCCGAGCGACGGCGGTGATATGCTTGTTTGCCTTGGCCGCAGAAATATTCGTGTTGCCATGTTGGAAAATTTTACAGCAAATAAGGGATAAATTTATGCATACAAATTGAAATATGTAACTGGCTGTGTAGAATAAATTCAATGCGCTGCATGAAAATACTGGAAAGCACATTAAATTTGGTGAGTCCCCATGTTAGTCAGAGTAGGTTGCAGAAACTGCTGGACCCTCCATTACAGCACTAAAGCCAAGGTGTAGTCGAAGGTGTTTTTTACCAGAAGTCTACTAATCTCCAATATAAGCGATTATAAATAGATACGGAGTTAATGAACTAATCGACAGTTGTCCAGATATATCGCTGTGTTTACATATCCAAGTAATAAGTAAGTCCATATCCATGGAAATATAAACAAGAATATTTCTCTTCGGCTATGTCTACTAATATTGTGTTCCTTTTGAACCTTATTCTCGATTGCGTGAATACTACTTCTATCAAATGATTTCCTGTACTTAACATTAATGTAATCGAAATGTCTTACAAATTTACAAGTTAATTTCGCACACAACGTTACTCTGTTCGCAAATTAAGGTGATTGCCTAGATTGAACTAAACCGAGGCTTTTTATTCGATGGTAGGATTCTTTGCTCATAAAAAATAGACAATGGGTCTAAGTAATGTTAGTGTCTATATAAACAAACGAAAAGAATTTATTATATATAAAGCGACACTGTCCGACACATTACTATTATATATTGCTTCAACAAAGATATGTTGTTTCGAGAACCCTCGAAATGTCCAAATAATACTGCATTTAAATATTTCGATGAATTTGAATCGTTCAGGATTATTTTGGCGGAGATTTTGATGAGTTTAGGCTGTTCTATTATGGCTAAGACGTTGATGTTTCTCATTTTGTAACATTCGATATATATTTACTAGAGGCACTATTATGGTAAAGAGTAAGTTCCCACTATCTGTGTATGGAGATTTGTCTGAACTTTTCATTCACACACAAGGTCGTCTAAATAGCTTGGATTCTTTGAGAACATAATAACAAATGGGATAATAACAAATGGGTTTGGCTTAGTAAAGTTGATTCCGCTTTGTTTCCTTTCCAAGTTTCAAGTCACTAGATGTTTTCTAATCTTACCTTATCTTACCTTATCTCATCTTGTCTTGTCTTATTTTATTTTATATTAAATTAAATTATCTTAACTTATGTTATCTTATCCAGTATTAGTTTTTCATATTTCATAACATCTCACCTCGTCTCATTTCGCCTTATCTTATCTCATAATAGGATATCCTCCTATCTTCTTACAGATATAAATTTTTTAAAGAAAACTTTTGAATATTCCTAGTGGCATCTTTCACTTTATGTATTCTAACGCTTTAGTACTTTAAATGAATGCAAGCGCACACAAAGGAAACACACATAAATAGCTGAAGGTAGAAACTGTTTTGCAACAATTTTACTAGTTATCTGTTTAGTTTTATGGCAACGCTAAAACACACAAACAATAACAGAGAAACGCGCATTGAAAAACCCGTTTTAACGGCAATCTCTGCAGCACAAAACTAGGGCATAATAATGTGTGTGCTCCTCGGCACACCGCAGAAAATTCTTCAATATCTCGGCAGGTTGCAAGCTCGCGCTTTTATCCCGTGTGAAAACAAATATGTGGCAGAATGGATGTGAGTATGTGTATGAGACACACGATACTACTTGCCCACAAATGTGACAACTGCATATTACAAACGCTTTAAATGCAAATGGAGATGCTTGAAGCAATGAAGAGAGCCTGCTTCCTACGCACGCATGCACACACGAACACTCGTACAAACGCTCAGCGAGAATGAGAATCCGAGCACGTACTATTTAAGTAAACGGTAGAAACGCTTTCCACACCAGCAACAAAGTGAAAGCTCGTTTACCAAAGGCGGCTCACGAACGACGCCGCCTGACCAGGCGCAATATATTGCCGAAAGGTTGTAAGGCAACTGAGCTGCTCGTGAAGCAGCGAAATTACACGGACATCTTCTCGCCTACTTTGGCTTAAACTGCATATTTCACTTGTGTTTCCTCGCATGAAGTGCACGTGTGACTGGTATAGTTTGGCTTCTGGTTGGCGCTCAGTCTACAAGCGCGTCTATTTGTCTCTTGTGCTTCACTTCGAGGCTTTTGTATCATATATATAGCAGCCGGTATATTGATAAAACGAGAATTTGTAGTCGCACGTGCTGATTTGAGGGTTTGTGAAGAAACTTCTTTTAAATGAAAGTAAAGACCGCACGTTTTCAATGGGATGCTGTCAAAGTAATTGACAGAGTGTCATTTTTAAAGCTATAATAGAAGAGGATAATGAAACTATGGCTAAAATTGCTATTCTTATTTCTACGCCATTATCGTTAGAAACAATTCGAATAAAAATGTGATTCGTGAGATTTTTAACACCATCATCAGAATTGAAATTAATAGAAGCTTATAATTCTTCTGTTGGAACTTCCGTGCATATAGCTTTGTAGCAAAGCTTGAATATGGTTTCATTGATTTCGATTAGAGATTCCACAGAAGCTTTTCACTATCTTGGGTCAAAAACTGAGAAATATTTTTTAAGAACTGAATTCTGGAACTTTCAACTTTTTTCTTACAGGAATTTTAAATTGAGTGTGCTCTACCGTAATTCTCCTCGAGGAGAGTCCCGAGCAATTTTCAGTTATATAAATAACTTAAGATGTCAAAATGATATATATATATAACGAAGAATGAAAAATAAAGATTCTCTTATACTATTGTACCAATGCAAAACCAACAAGCATATATATATATTGAATATGAATTTAATATATAATATTAAATTGCGATTGCGATGAAAAAAGCCAATAAGTGTATTAAATCGAAAACTTTTAAAGTTTTAACGAAACATTTTAAATTTCGACATATTTCGGAAAATGGTTGCCAAATGGTTGTTAAACGTTTAATAAAGTTTCCCGAAAGAGTTTCGTGAGTCAAAAATCGACAAATTTTCTGAAATAGAGCTGCCTCTTATCAAAATAGCAAAACATAGAAAACATTAAAAACACAACGCGGTTAAAGGAACTAAAACAAATAAATATTCGGAAAGTAACAAATTTACAAATATTTTGAAAGGAAGAGTTGCCACTTTAGAAAAATGTTTAATTTACCAAAGCCTACTGGAATATTAATTTTTTAGTACACGAATTCTCTCTGAAGTTTAACTTAATGTTCATTCTTAATGCCTTAGAAACAATTTTATTTCCTATTTTTCAAATTTTGTAGAACCGCTTTGAAGTTCTAGTAGCCACTGCGTTGTTCACTATTTCAAGTTATACTTCAGCATTAAGAATTTGATAATCCCTGTTTTCAATCAACGACTTAAGGCAATTCAGTTAGCACAACAGTATAGATTCTATAATCAGTGGATTAGTTGAGCTCCGTAGGTGAACATATTAGTTATCGATACTCAAGAAACTCTCGCCTATCGCGACTCGGCTGTGGCCCTCTTGCAGTTTAGCTGAGAGAGACAAGAGTTGGGAATAATAATAATAGAATCTACTTGTGATACCTAATCTCCTTATCTAATTATTAGCCTAAATTCTGATGTATTCAGTTTTGGCCTCGTTTAGAAACTGAAGCGTTACGACGCACCCTATATAACGTATCGTATCTAACAGTAAGTTTTAGGACTTTTTGAAGTTGTCATTGTAGAAGCATAAAACTGCAAATTGTTCAGTCATTCTTTCCAAAAACGAAAACGACCATGTCAACATTTCTGCTTAACATCAGGTACATCCACAGGTCCAATTTTACTAAAGCATTCCTTGCTAACCAATGCCAATAAATAGTTCCGAGAACCTGAATAGTAACTGTACTACAACAGTGATATTTAAAATCTCTTGAAAGTTATAGATTGAAAGAAAGAAGTAGACTATTCCAGCTAAAAGTCGATTTTTAATAACTTCAAGATGCGAGGGCAAATTCATTTTTATTTCAGTGAGTGGTAAGCCCCTCCAAAATCAATACCGTTATCAAAATACAATCGTCCGTTCAACGTTCAAACTATTTAGATTATAAATAGTTATTTTCGTAAATTCATCTGTTTCGACTTTCACTTGATACACCATCGTCATTCCCTCTCCAGTAGCAAAACAAATTTATATTTTATTGAAAATGTCAGCTTAATGCCATAATTCTGTAGTGCTCAACACAAACTTTTTTGATGTGTTTCAACTTTTCCATAATCTATTCAATAAAAGTAAATGCATAATAAGAGCGTAACCGAATAGTGTATAACAAAAGAGGACGTGCAAAAAGTAGAAGAGAAAACAACAAAAGCATTGAACTACACTGAACTATACTAAACTTTTCCTATTAATTAAGCGAAGCAGGCCTTGAAAAGAGTCAGTGATGGCACGGGCTCAACTGTTCACACAAATTTATGTGTGCGTGCTTACTTGTCTAACTGTGCTATTTAGGTAGCGCCAGGTACCACATGTATGGTTATTTCAATGAAAATATGTTTGTGGAGCAAAAAAAGTTATGGTAATTACAAATAATTAAGCAAAAAATATGTAATGTTTTATGAAGAACATAATATATTCTATGGTAGTTTTACGAATTTAATCAGTAATTAATTTTTATTATAATAAAGCCATCTAAATGCCAGAATATTAAGTATTTGTATTGTTTGTATTTCCAAAGATATTGCGCACCTCACATCAAAAAGTTAAACAGAGGAGCTCATACTTCCCGCTGAACTCAACTTGCAACTCAGCTTGGATTAAACAGTCGTTGGGGTTGGTGCTAGATATTGACTTGCAAACAGGCAATGACGAGTGGCAGGCCAAGAAAATCGGTTAGAAGATCGGTATTATATGAACTAGCCGATGCCAACATAACTGGGGACGTCGCTAAAACAGTAGCCTGAACCTTGTGAGATGGAAAAAGCTATGTTTCAGTAAGGAAAAAATATATATCATACTCTCATTCTACTCTCCTACCTCCAACCTATCTTGTTTCCCTATGGAAGGTCCAAGACCCTTCTCAAAGAGCAATTGATCAAATATGATTCGCTGGAAATTATACAGCTGATGATTCCTGCTGACAAAATTAACTGAAAGATGTCGAAATGAAATCATCAAGCACCTTGGGTGTTAAATCTTCAGTCATGCGGAGCAATTTCCCGTTATTGAAATTAGTCGCGTTGGCAGATTTGTGATGAACTCATCACGTCGGTATGTCATCGTTCATTCCATCTTTAGCATTTTCGTATTATGAAAGGCATGAAATTATTTAAGTGGGATTTTCTCACTGGGAACCAAAATTTAAGGGTCCTTTAACCTTCACTACTAAACCTGATTTCTGATTTGGAAATTCTTCACCAATTAAACGGCAAAGGATCAAGATTTTAACATTATAGTGAGTAACAGAGAATATGGTATGGAATATATATGGAATGGGGTGAGCTTGCCTCCTTGTCTCAAAATAATAATGCGAGGTGTACAACAAAAACGAAATGTTGAAATCGTCAATGTTACTTCTAGTATACGTCTTGTCGGAAGAATGTGAGTTGACTACTGAGTTACAAAATAACAGCTACATCATCTTTTTCACATCAACATCATCATCAGCCTTCTTTGATGTTGACAACAAACATTGCAAATTTTCTGAGCTTTTTACAAGTTATTGAATACATTATACGATTGTTGATAACGACATCTCACAGTGGTCATTGAAAACTTTCCATATTTGCATGATTTTAACAAATTTTCGAAGAACTGAACCAAGGTGACCAACGGGCTCCTTTGGTGTCGTCAGGAGTATGCGGTGGATGACCTATCCATCGGTTAAATATAAAATAATAATGAAGTCTAAATTGGATTGTTTTCAAAAATTCCGGCTAATCAAACGCATTGGAACTTGAAGTGAAATTGCTCCGAGAAGATTTCAGACAACTTTTCACATATTCTCTTCCAGCATTTTATTTAAATTCTTTTATTTAAATTGAAACAAAATTATTTTCTATATTGCCAAATGTTCAATTGCAAGCAAGTGATAACAAATATTTACTTACACACATACATATATATATTTGTATAATATATTTGTCGGACTACTGAAAACCATGGGCGCAAACACCTTCACAGCAAACGGAAATTCAATCTGCACATCCGGTTGGCCGTTTCGAAATTTCGAACCTTATGCAAATATCTACCGATGCGTGGCAACACACAACGCCACACACTTTTGCATCGTTCCCCTGAACAATAACCGTCTTCTGCGTTCATTCGTTTAAGGGCTCGTGTGCTGATGAGGACTGGCTGCGAACGTTGGTTGGGCTTCTTATGCACTTGTGTGTGTGTGTGTGTGCATTAGCTCTTTTGTGAAATCCTTTTAATATGCTCAACACTTATTTTTGGGGATTTTCATTTGGCGTTCGTTGCGTAAAAGTTTACAAAAGTTAAATTTTAGTTTTTCTTTTATTGTTCTGTTTATTTTTATGCTGTATCAGTTGGGTCAACTTTTGGCGCACGAAATTCAAGGCGGAAGAGCAGGCGCTCCCAAGCCAACGCACTGCGAATTACTAATATTTTTGCAAGTATGTAGGAGTATGGTGAGCTCACGCCTTGATTTGACCCTTTATTAGCCAAGAGTAGGTGTAAAGTTTTAAAGAAAATATTGAATTTCCCACTGAGGCTGCCAAATTGGCTTGGTGCCAAGATTTTCCTGTTGCTGGTCGCTGTGTTAGTTAGCCATTGTTATAAAGAAAAAGTTTACCTCTTCAGTTTCATTTCGTTGAGAATGCATATTTCTGGCTACTCTTACTTAAGTCCCTGACGTTCGGATGCTCAGTTACGGGCAACAAAATTTGCTTTAAAGCATAGTGCGTTTTTGTTGAAGTTGCAAATCTAACTGAAAATATTCAGTTGTAAATATTGCGCATACATTATTTATTGAACGAATCTAAACCAAAAATATGTAAACATTTTCTGAAACTAGCTGGCGATGTTTATATTAATTAATAATAAGCAGGGTTAAAGGGTGAAAAGCGGTCAACTTGCCACGAAAAGAGTATTGGAAAATATAAGGCTCACATTTAGTAATTGAATACGAAATTAACTCAAGCGAATAATAACAAAATTAACCACTGAATCGCTAATGGACTATCTGTAGGCGCTGCACTCTTGTCAAAAAATTTAACAGCAAAAGTAACAACAAACCTCATCAAAATGGTATAACCGCACCCTTCAATGCTATCAAGCTTGATTGTACAGACGTAAAACAATTTTTGCTATTGTGAATGGATCGTATGTGAATTATCTGTTAAAAATTACACACACAATATTTTATAATACAAAATTTAAATCTCCGGACTGGTGGGCGAAGATAAATCAGAAGTCTATCTTTATTGATTTCAATTAACAAAAACTCGAATAAAAATAATTTTTTTTTGTAATGTGGGGCGGGTACGCCGCTATAAACGAAGGGAATTCTAAAACAGAGAGAGAAGAGAATTGTTACCCAAATTCGTACTTTAAATAGCTCAGTGCTTCAAGACAATTGATTCAGTGCGACCATTTGTTCCAAAGTCCTAGTTCGGTGCTGCTATTCGATTTGAACAGCTGGTATAATGTGTTCGGTGCGTTACTTTCTAACGCTTTACGAATCGAATACAGCTATAGTTATAGTTATAGTTTAAACTTTGATGTTAAACTTTGAACAAAATAGAATTTTATTTAAAATACTCAGAAGCTAATCCTTTGACATCAATTAAATTAAGCGTTGAGAAGAAAAGTCTGTAAGCATTTAAGTTGTTCAGGTTTTACAATTTAAAAAATATATGCTCTGCGACCACTCTCTGAGGTAACATTAAAAATAGCTTTATTAAAATCTGAAGCTGGGCACATTGCTTATGGTCTGGTCTGGTGCTAATAACTGGTATCTGTAGTAGCGGATTTTGTCCCTTATGAAATTTGTCCTTACGAGTTTTTATTTTATTCCGCCTAGCCTAAGGTTGGTTATTTGTATAATATCTGAAGCACTTTTTTAAAGCACTTTCATGTGGGTCTTCAAAGTCCATTAGTTGGAGAGATTTGTATTGATAGTGAAGAATTAGTCAGCTGAGAATTAGGCCAACTTTTGAGTTTAGTTGGTTTGGTTGGTGAAAATAAATTAGTCCAAAAATGGCTAAACTAAGTTAAATATTAATGCAGCTGTCTCATAATGGCTCTAGTGAGGGATGTAGTGTCTCCTCTAACCGCAGTTACATTCTAGCAGTTTAAAGTACGTTTTGCTCCAAAACATCAGTCATCTTCGATTCACCATCTCTCAATACGCTACATTTGTGCTCTACTTTCAATCAAAGAATTTACATATAAAAAAACGATAAGTTACTCAATAGAAGAGAGTATGTGGCTATCTCCTTAAATTGTTACAAACATTTGTTATTCTGTCGCTATTTATTTACGCCGCTCCATTTGTTTTGTGGCTGTTGTTTGTTCGATTTAACTCTCCCCAAGTGCTAGCTAAACATTCGCTCACTAACTTAGACGCCTATAACATAGAACTATTGTGGGATTTCTTCAGTACATAGTAAATGAATGTTCCTCAATATAACACTTTTATGATATTTCGAAAAATGAGAGTATGAAGTAAGTTTTTATTAAATTTAGTTAAATCTTTAAATTAAAAGCCCAGAGTGGAAAAATCGCTATACAGGAGAAACCTCTCTAATGTGTACTTAAACAACACGTCTCTCGTACTAACTTATCAAACCATCGCCCTTGTTATATAATTAAATGGAATTATAAGTCTAAAGAGAAAGTGGAAAAATATATGCAGTTGAGGAAGTTGAGAAAAAATAATTAATGCGAAACATTTGTTAAACATTTTCAATGACAATTTTAATTAAGAGGAAGCCGTACACCCAACTCCTGAGTAAATATTTCGAGATATACTCACACATGCACATACACTTGTTTAACACTTGGCTAAGCAGTAATACAGGCGTCGCATACTTCCAAAAGGCCAGAAAATGAGTGTGGAAGACACGAACACGTGGACACATAACACCAGCACGCTCGTTAATAACGCCTGTTTTTACTACCTGTATGTATGTACCTAGGTACACACTAATCGTGTGGCTTCTGCGCCAATATGTCTACAGTGTAGCGCTGCCATCAAGAATCTTCTGCTTATTTAAGCAACATCCACTCTGACGACGCAGACGAGAAACAAGCCTGCCCACACAATACTCCACTTTCCACCCTCATTCGGACCGGCACGCCGAAGGCACTCATGAAATCTTGCACCACCTACGTTGCCTACACGGCACCACCACCCGCATGCACCCATATAGGAGCGTTGCTAGCAAGCGTTGTAACGCAGAAAATAACGACACGTCACTAATTGTTTCCGGTGTTCATTAAGCGTAGCAACAACATCACTGTTGGCGGCGGCAAGCGGCTTCATTCCGCGCGGCAAGTGGCTGCCTCGGTGCCATGCCACACACGAGCAGCACCGAAGTGCCTCTGCATTGTGAGCAAACCGCAAAACGAAAATTAAAACAGCTTCAGTAGCAGCTTTGCGTTTAAGGATGTGCGGCAGCTGCTGCTCCGACGCCAGTTGTGTTGGGTGCGGCGCGGGTATTCCTGCGATTGTGGTGGCCCCCTTTATTGAAGTACGTATAATATCTGTGTAACTTTATAGTAAATGTGTGGGTTGTTGTTATTGTTTTTTGTTGTTGTTGCTTGTGTTAAAAGCGCGTAGAACATAACAGCAAGAAGGGTGCTACAATTGCGCCAATATGGCCAGCTGCGGTTGCGTCTTCATTTTGAAGGCTATCGCGGGATGTTTGTTATACCAGCGCCATGTTCCTGCTTTTGTTCGGCAAATGCTTCGCCTGTGATTGCTGTCGTTATTGCATTTATCTTGCGCACACATTTATCACTCTTCATTATTTCGCTTTAATTTAATGTTTTATGCTCAAGTAAGGAGAATAAGAAAGCACAGTAGCAGAAGGCTACATTGAAGCAGCCCGGCAAAACCCCGGACAAAGTTCACTTGCAGTGACCAAACAGCAGTTGATAAGTGTTATTTCACATCTTATTTCTTTCTTAACTAAATCGCATCTCATTAGGTGGGCAAGTTATGTACTTGTGGAATTGTAGCGCGGCTTCTTCGTGCTTCATAAACTGCTAAAAGCTTTTGTGCAACTTTTATTATGCCAATGAAATCTGGGAAAGTACAATAATTTAAGAATTTTAATCGGAAGCAGTAATTTCCGCAGTAGACAATTTTAAGGATTTTTTTTTTTTATAAATATAGCTAATTGGATATTTGAAATTATTGATTGCTAATTACTCTAGATGGTTGTAGTTTTAAAAAGTGAAAAGGACTTATTGAATTAATAAAGTCAATATCAATCATTAATAATACAATGATATTCACACGACAGGTAGCCTGCCATTTTGCCAAACTCCGATAACAAGTCGCTCTTGTTTACTAAGGCACTTTTGAAATTAACATCATCCTAAAAGAGACTAATACAAAAAAGTGGTGAGGAGCCTAAAAAGCCTTAATCGATTCGCCAATTTTCTGCTATCTTGAAAGAAAATTTACATGTGAAGGCGACAACATTGCTAGTGAGTAGAATTCGATAAAAGAGAGTATATGGATAGCTCATTAAAGGAGTATAACCGCTCATTTTCAACGCTACCAGTTTGTGTTTCACATCACAAAACATCGGTTAAAAATTAGAATATAAAATTTGGTATTTAGGAGTTTGTATATATTGATTTTAATAACTTCGAACTTGAAACAAATTTAACTATTTTATGGACGACTTAAGACATGCAATTTTATGTTGATATTCACTTTTGCGGTTGACTGTAAATCGTGTCAAATGCTCCATAAAAGCTTCAAGTCATCTTATATAATATTTATATAAGAGTAGGGTACGAACTGCCCAACTAACATTGATATAAAACGATGGTTTCAGTGTAAAATAACTTTGAGCATTAATGGACTCAACTGTCTCAAATGCCTTGCTACACTCCTCTAAACAAACCCGCATAAAAAGATGAGGTCTATTAGTCTACCAAAGAGCAACGTATTTCCTAAAGAGCTTAACCATAACCGTGAGCTAATCTAGTTTCAAGTTTTTATTACTTACTATGACAAATGACATAGTTGATTTAGTTGATACCGATCGTTTTTCTGATTATAAAATGTGCTATAAATCAATGTGTACTAATATCGTTCGCTCTTCTATTCTTAGCCACCTTACATCGGCAGACGATATCAACGACTCGTTGTAGCCGATCTTCGTTCTTCCGACAATTTTATAAATCACTAGAAATAATACAACTCTGACGACTGTGTAAATATACATTTTTGTATTCATTCTCGCTTTGTACAAAACTAAGTGGCAAAACCCTGGCTAATTGCCTTCACTCTCCTTTTAAAAGAGGTTGAAAGCACGCTGCAGTAGAGGGCAAAAATTGGTTTCACCTTTGTTGATAATGTCAGGATTTAGAAAACACGATGTGATTTTGGAATTACAAGAATCTGTAGTAAGCATAGAATCTTAGTAGGATATTATCAAATCTTACTAGATCATTAAGTGTTACTAAGCTTTTTAGTCCGGATTTTTGTTAAAAAATTTCCTCGAGAATCAATTCAAATAAAGACGTGTACAAATAGCTGATTTTTGATATTTGATTTAAGCTTAACTTTCGGTATAGAATTTGCTTAGTCTTTAGATAAATTCCATACAAAATATTTTAAATTATACACATAAGTCAAATTAATGTTTATAAAAATGTCAATATTGTTTAAATTATTATTGTTAAAATTATTGTTGTAAATATGTCAATATTGATTTCACGTACTTCGTAAAACCAATTTTCATACAAACTTTCGCTTTACTCTATATATTCTCGTCTACACCGTCGTTGCCTTCACCGTCCCCGCTAAAAATGAAATTGAAAATGAATTAAATTTCTGTCAAATGCAATAGCTCATCAATAAAAATAATTTCTTATGCTGCCACTTGCAGAAACCAAGGCCAGCAGTTTTGTTCAGTTGATTTGGACGACGCAATTTCACCTTTTATGGTTTCACGGAAGCGAGTAAATAATATTTGAGTCTCAGTAAAATTAATTTATCATTCATTCATTGCCGAATGTATTTCTCTCCTATCGCTTAACACCGCCATAGTCCTCGCACCTGCACATAAGTACCCCCCGAGTGCCAAGAAATTTCGGTTATTTCGAGCTTGTTATGCCTTTCATTTCATTTCTTATTTTCATAGCCGCACTCGGGCGAACGGTTGGTCGTGGGTTCGAGTGCGATAAAAATGAATAATATTAAATAATTTTTTCAAAAACGGTTGATACTCGTCAAACAATAACGAACCTATCAAAGTATGTACTTTTGGCCACGATAAATCCGCTTATAAAAGTGAAACAGTTTTCGGCGGTTTATGACCCAGCAGGAAGCTCGGCCACATATATTTTTAAAGTTGCGAGCGCCACACTGTTATTATTTTCATTACTGCGCTACTGTTTTTATGTGTGGCATTACTTCAATCTTGCTTGTGGATTTTTGTTTCGGTTCCAATTTTTAACGCTTCTGTCAGTGTTGAATGGAAGAGTTCATGATAAATGAGTTAAAAGTGTCATTATTCGAATTTCTTTGCGTCATGGTTGTTGTTGGGAGGACTTTGATGCTCGCTTTCTTTTGTTCTGTCAATACACTCACAGTTGTATAAATTATTTCAGCTGATTGATTTTTTTCCTGATATTGAATGATTAAGAAAATGAAATGTACTTTGTGAAGGCAATGTTGACATTTCGGAATATTATATGAGCAGTTAATTATTGGAATGACATCTCTCCATCAGTTTTCAGGCTAACAAGAAGTTGATGATATTAAAAAGTTCATTGATTTATCTTTCTTTTCATATGAGCAGATGCCATTGTAGTCTAGGAGCCTAATAACTTTTTTTCTGATAGTAAAAGTTAATAACTTTTGAAGTGTTATGGTTTTATTTTCTGATAGTTAATCAATAAATTTAATTTGTTGTAGCTAAAATGTCGTTTATGCACTAAGCATATAATTGGTTGAGGTTAAGAGGATGACAGCTGAGCTTATTTGAGCTATCAGTAAGCTTACTGTGCCCTATAAGCATTTACAGCCAGCCAATATTGCTGGTGAGCAGCTCGCTGAGAGTAATGTAAGCTTCTATTTTATTATATCCTATCAAGAATATTATTTAGTGTGCTTTGGAAAATATTTGTATCGATTAGAAGAAGGAGATTCGCTGTCATTGTGGAGAGGAAAAATTTCTGATCACTGTCACAAATTTTAGGGCTAGTCCCATAATTTTCTTATATCAAGATCTGATTTTTTTATTTATAAACTCATCTATTATATATTACAAATTATTCACTACTCGTCTGCATACTATATATTATGCTATAAGCCATAACAAAGTTATCTAGTTAAATTCGATACAAGAAAGTATGCGGATACTTCATTACAATACGTTTACCGTTGTCTTGCTATAATACTTCCAAGTTCTATTGCACAGATTTTAGACAGGTTATACTATTGTGAATGGTTCAAATGACAAATTAGTTTGAACTTTATATACAAAATTTGTTACTAATAACAATTCAGAAGCTTAAATGGTAAGCGAAGCCCAGTAAGGCAAATGCTTTTTATATTTTTGTTCAATATTCAGCTTCGTAAAGTCTCATTTGTTAATTCTCAGAACTGCTAATAGCTAAGTGCTTGTAAATAATTTATGCAATGCAGCCAAATATATGTAATAATAGACAGTTCTTTCTCTGTGCTGAAAGTCTCTTTGAACAGCCGGTTTAAAGTGTTCGATTCGCTACTTTCTAACTACTATTAAATTTTGTTGGACATAATTAAAAATTTTCTTTATCACTTCGCTTTATTCTTCTTATCAGGAACAAACTCACATCAGTTTTACAATTTTTAAGAATGACCTTTTTAGTTAATGCTGCTTTCATTTACTTTAACAGAATTTTTCGGCAAAGTTATACCAAAATTCAAATAAAAACATTCATACATAAATATCACATCTTCTCGCTTCTTCGATCCCCGGTTGTTAACTTGCTAAAATAACAATCAGTTTGACGGGAACTAAAATCGAGTCCTCCATCGCTGATGGTGTTTTTATAGAAAACATTCTCCTGATGTCTTTTTGTATTACACATATATTCAAACACATTTAGCAGTTTTATCACCTTTCTACGCATATTTAGGTTGTGTTTTAATTGAGTTTGTTAACACACATATGCAAACAACCCAGAACGAATGTCATCATCCGATTGCCAGTGCTGGACATTGGCACTTCCACAAAAAATTCAGCGCACAACACACTCACCGAACGAGAGGAATAGTGAGAGAGAGAGAGAGAGAGAAAAACCGCAAACCCATAAATTATCACCTTCATTGACATATTGTCATAAATATTAAAACTTGCCACCATGTGTAGGTGTGTATGTAACCGTGACGCTTGCGTGCCATACACATTTGCTGCGACATGAATCCCAGTTCGCCCATTGACCCAATGACAAACGTTTTGCTCCAATGAAAGGGAAATGACATTTTTCATTTTTTATGGAATCTCAAACTTGCATGCACACCCCCGCCACTTTGCGCCCTTCTACAAACGGCACCACTAAGCGATGATAAATTAGCATAGTGCTCACAGCCTTTCCATTTTGGGGTCAATTGATTGAAATAATAATCAAAGATGCGAGGGTGCGGAGGGGCATACCGAGGAAAATATTTTTAACTAAAGCGGGTGCGAAGTTTTTAGCGAAATTACTTGTTTGTGAAGGCGAAATGCTGCAATTGAATGGCGCGCATTTAAAAGCGGCGAAAAGCGACGCTTTCTGCTCTATTAACAACTAGAAATTTAAATGATAAATTAATAGCCAATCTGCGCTCTGCCGGAGGAGTGGAAATTGAAATTATTTCCTGTGACAATTCAATCTGCAGTCATTGCTGACAGTCGCTAAATGACATATTAATGCCCTGGCAGAAAAGGATTAGACCGGACAAAAGAGAGCTAATGCAGAAGATTATTGCGCGGAGAAGAAGAAGCGCGAGTCAATGCTGAGGATATCACTGAATGACATGGAAAGCAGTCTTAAATGTTTTTAGTGCGAAATAGCCTTCAATGTATTTTCCCTGAATAAATTCTTTAATACAACACCTTCAAGTTAAAGTGTTGCGTATGCGCAGTGGAGGTTATATTAATATTATAATATAATATGCGACATAATGGAATTTTCTCTGAGTATTATACCAAAATAAGTTTTTATAGGGTCATTAGTTAGTCTATGTGTTAGTTAGTTAGTCTAAAACGAAATATTTGAATTTTTGAATTTCGAAGGATTGCTTATTGAAAAAATTAGTAGTAATTAAGGGATGTATTTAACAAAAAAGTAAAAATATAGGTACAATCTCCCCTTTTCTCCTATTTTAATAGATAGGCCAAACTTATATGACATATGCTATATGGTAAAAGCTGGACCTTACAAAAAAATAAATTCTTATGTCTCAAACTAAGGATTTCGGTTTTTCGATTATCGAAATATCGATATCGTCGTAAAAGGGATTAGAGGTCCTTTCTTCTGGTCTTGTCTGAAATGTCTTAGGAGGCTTAGAAATGCCTCAGAAGTTTAGTGCTGCAAAATGGTGGGATAGTTTGAAGTACCATTTTCTTTAATTAAATTTAGTTAATTACAAAAAAACTCAAAGTATGTTTTTTTCCGCTAGGCACCTTGACTATAGAAATAAAATAGGGGTTACTTTAATTTTTGGATTCATTCTAAATAGTTAATGCATTTATTAAGAGACCTTTTCTTGGCAAAAATAAGCTCTAGAATTAATTTTTATTTCTAATATTACCTAGGCAAATATGTAAGAGCATATAAATATATTGACGCCAATTCGTAGCACAAGATCCTTTAGAAAATATAATATGCTTAGTAAAAGGTATAAATGGTTATTACATTTTGAAAAATATAGCAACCAATTTCAAAACGCGAACTCAGCAGTTAAGTATACATAAATTGTTGAGTAACATCTTCACTCTTAACTTGAAATTTCTTTCAATCATGTCGCTTAAACGTCACACTCCACATTTAATTCGGAATCAATATTGTTTTCGAAGAAATGCAACGCTCTTTAGAGAGGTAAAATAGAATCTAAATGTTTGTGACTACTCAAATGCAGGCACAAACTTTTACGCAACTTCCAGTCACCAAAGTTACGTATACGCCATGGTGTTGCATAGAAAAACAACTTTTTGTGTGTGTGTTTGTGTGTGGAAAGCGAGCGTGACTTCTTTGCAGAAAATTTGGCGACAACAAAATTTTATTAGCAACTTCGCGCATGATATACTCAACTTAGCGACCTTATGCTCGTGCATGCAAACACACACACATACACATATATGCATATATAATTGTACTTTAGTGCATATGCCCACATTTTTAGGTATTTTTATTTGCACATACCCGGTATAGCCGTATGTGCCGTTGAAAAGTTATAGTCGAGTTAAGTTGCCGATTGTCACGCCAAGTTGTTGGCAATAAAAAGTGAATGCAAAAAGTTACAGTCGGTTAGTCAGTCATTCTTGATTGCAATGTCACCACAAATAAAAGTAAAATCGCTTGTATGCTAAATGTGCGAGGAGGGGAAGGGGTAAACAATAAAAACGAATTTAGAATTGCTGTGACAGTAGCAGCGCAAAAAAGACACAAACATGACGGGCTAAGTGTGCACGAAGAAAATAAAACAAATTCTAAAGACAAACTGACAATGAAATGAGCAAACAAAAGCGAAAGCCGTAAACTAGCAAACTAACTGGTTGAAAGCGAAAAGCCTCCGCCTCGGAATAAGTGTCACGAACTGCTTGCCGGCTTCAGCAGCGGAGAAGGCTGGTAAGAGCCTTTTCTGGGACAAAAATGAGAAAGTAAGAATGTTGTTGAGACATTAGTTTAAGCGGCTCAACGTTTGCTATTTCTACATATGTGCATATATATATCCACACATACATACATACATGATACATACTTATGAACTACTTATTTTCTCTGTGATTTACTAATAATTTTGGAGATCTAATATCAAATCAAATAAATCTTTATTTCTATGTTTACCAATCATAGTTCATTGGAATGCTTTACCTTTGGGGGCTCCCCTTAAAACTACTAGAAGTAAGTCAGTTTCGACTTCATTTCTTTGAAAATTACTTTAAACCGGCTCCAACGGTATGCCATGAGAATTGAAGAGGCTAAAACTTTCTTCCGAATTTTTCTTTTTAACAATTTTACAAATGAATTTTTAGGACATTAGCCATGTTTCGAGAAGGTTTCTGCAGAACATTGTAGTAATGATTATACAATTAGAAATTTGAAAAATGTTAAAATATTTATCAACAATAGAGAAATATGAGGCTGCGCCTACAGCCTGGGCCCAGGAACTCGTGCTATATTGGTAAAGCGAGAAGAAAAAGTGGATTTGTGGTACGATAAGAATGATATATTCTCTCCCCAAAAGAGAGGAATTGGCTAAAGGTACAATAGCAGTATTCTTCTGTGACAATCCCTACATAGAAACTAATTTCGAACAAAATGACTGCAATTCAGACTTTTAGCGGAAAATTCAGTGAACATCATTTAGTAGGTAGCTTAAAACAAGAGATGTTAGAAGAACATTTTTTTTTTTGTTAGAACGTTTGGAACATATGCAATACCTATCATAAAATTACTTTGGAGTAGATCAAAAGGCTTACACTTTTAGAAAGAGAGATTTGATATCTAACCTTCTGAAAGATGAAGAGTCCTTAGAACTCGCCTTCGGCCCGTTGAGACTGAATAGCCGTTACGGATCTCAACATTCCGAACTAAGAGGAAAACACTTTGAAACATTGTCAGATTATAATTGAGTTTATGAATTCTGCTTCATTGTGGTTCACTTGGGAACGCAATCTCCCGAAGAAGCAATAAAAGATTGCGAAATGTTGCTTGAAATAATTAATAAAATACCAACTGATCCAACTGGCCCTGTAATCTTCTAAGCATTAACATACGAGTATATAGTAATCAAGGATCTGAATTAAATAAGTACTCTCTAATAAGTATGAAGTTAATTAAGTCATGCCATCGTTTCCTCGTCGATTTGGTGGCTAAAATATCCGAGAACCTGACTGGTTCTACCAAATCGATTTTTTACCACCAAAATGATGTTGATGAAGAGCCTACTGTATGCAGAGCACATTTATGGAGTGCATTAGCGCACAACGCACCAAGGATCACAGCGCATGTTTCATCTCTGCTTTATCAGATTGCATTCAATGTGCAAACTACAAACTACTATAAATCAATTAGTCTCTACTTTATAAGCATGGAAACAATTTCACTTTTAGAGCAGAGAGGATTAGATAAATTTTTAGTGTGCTATATTTCGAACATTCTAAAGTTTTTTCAAATAAAATTTATCATGTGTGCCAATGTATATGAATCTAAGTCAGTCGGAAGTACAGAGATCTATATATTTGGTATGTTAGGAATGGGAGTTCCTCAACTGAGAAGTACAAAGTGTGCAAGTTTCGTTATTAACCCATTTTATTATCTAATTCCTGCATTATCTCTCGTGCAGTAATAGAAGCCGACGGTATTCAAAATGCCGGTCTGTGGGAAATCGCCGTGTTGTCTTGCTCATTTTCAAGCTGTACTAAGAAGACTTTTATCTGCCAACTTTTTTACTCAAATAACTTGTGAAATACGAAAATTCACCTGGAGTCGTTGGTGTCATGCCCAATATCTAATTTTTATAATCATCCACATGTGAACCCGCCATATCGACGTTACGGCTCAATTACCGTTTCTGAGGTCATTGAGTAGATGTTTATCGCAAATTTAGTCGTATTGCACACACTCGATATATCGGGGTGGGAGTGGTATTTTGCTTTACCATGACAAAACAAGACGAAATATTTCTACTGAATTTGGTTAGTATAGCTTCGGTCTACTGGCTAGAGCGGTTGTTAAAACAAATTTTTAAGAATTTCGGGAAGGAATTAAGTATGTACTTGCTTTCGTTGCTTATGCCAGAGAATTTGTATCAAATTTTAGAAAATGTTTGCCAAAAAGCACTTAGAAATGCTTCAACATTGAATGAGCAATCAATAAAAATACTGGCCAAGCTCTCCACTGGTGTAAATACTACGCGCGTTTGTACATGCAAGTGTAAATGTTTATGTAACGGCCATGCAATGGGCCCAACAACAACGGGTTGTACAACTTTTTAGATACCACTTCCCACAACGTTACAATTCGCAGCTGCAGTTACAATCTCTAGTTGAGCACACTCATGCCTACACATACACACACACACACACACGTCCAGCTGACAGACTGCCTCGCCGACAGAAAGGCGAGTGCGAGTATTGCCCGTTTCGCTGACGGATGCACCATAAAACGATGGAATGGTGAGTGGCGTTGTTAGCTCAACAATGTATGCATATCGCCGCAAATAAACGCCATGCTGCCACACACATTTCATAGCGCAATTCAGCGCGCATGGCTGTGTGTGTGTGCAAGAGTGAGTATGTATGGATGAAGAATTTCTTTACAGCCCGGTTTAGCGCATCTGCGTTCGTGCGTTCTGCGTATCATGTCTTATTCAGCGCTAAGAACCGAGCAGCGGCAAACGGCGGCAGCAGCTGACAACACACACATATATCCAAGAGCGCACACTTCACTTTATGACTGTTTATTGTTGTTATTGTTGTTGTTGCCTTTTCGTTGCGCAAATCGCTCTTTATATGAATATAAACGTGCACAAGTATGCCCGGGTAGCAGATGACTTTGTAAGCACGCATCTGCTATAAACCTCTCGTGTGCGTTTTTCCATTTGCAACATTCACTCACACACACACAGGCACGCAAAAATGTGTGCGCACATGCATGCGAGTGTGTAATCCTATGCACTTTTGTACACTTACTCGCATATTTGATGCGCCACCGAATATTCCTTTTGATTTGTTGACAAACTATACATTTGAAGAATGTTATAGCCGAATATCAGAAAGAGTAACGGTGGTTGCCGCAGCTTAACAACAACAAATAGTCTAAAAGTGGAGAGTGTAAACATTTGTAGGAATAGGGAAATATTTGCAAAACTCGTGTGCCTCTGAATGTTTGCACACACATCCAAAATTGTTGCGAATGTAAAGGGTAAATATGTAACTTCGGAATATGTGACAGTGTGTGTAAACTGCCCAGGTAAATATTTTGAAGTTCACATGATACTTGCGTGCCATTTATGTGAAGGCTGCCAATTTCAAGGAATAATTATAATTCTTCGTCAATGTATACAAAATTTCAATTAGATCTCGTTTGCTTTAGAATTTCCGCTAATCTTTAGAGTTTGGAATATTTTTTGGTAAAGCAGCAGAAAACGTAATTCAAAATTTTAAGGGATTTAAAAAGGAGCTTTAAAGCGATCTGCTGATTCTGTTCAATGTGGCAAAATTTTCCATTGAATATATTTAATAATAAACGAGTCTTTTCTATATGTCATCGTACCTACCCTATATTTGTACCAACGAAAAATTGTCTCCAAGAACAAAACAAAATCTCTTAAGAAATTGATTTAGTTTGTTATCCAGAAAATGGAAAACATTTCATGAAAGCACTGTCAAGCCGAATAGGAATATAATTAACAAATTAAGCAGCTTTACAGTCGCACTACTCTAAAACCAAGCAGTTGTGGGGTGTCAAACATTTCTTTATAGAGCATTTTTCGTTATCGGTGCGTTATATAAATAATTTACGAATATTACTTGAGTATTTAAAAGATGAAAATGAGCGGAGGAATATTTATATACTTAGGCTTGCACATTATTACTTCATTTATTTATTTATTATATTTTTTTTGCGAAATATCGAACATTTTTATTTGTTTAAAGGCAGAGGCTTCTCTTTGGAAATGAACTCTTTACACAAGTTGTAGGATTCAAGAAAAAACTCACCCTATTTTACTCACCTTGACTTTACTGATGATTTACTAGCTGATATTCCATGCATAATATATTGTCAATATTAACTGGTGCTCTTTCCCACCTCGGTAAGCGAATTTTATTTTTGAGCAACTAAAAACCAGCCACGTTTCGCAATTGTCAAAAATCAGATACTAGGACATAGTTACAGGGAGTTTGTGAAAGAGAAGTCCGACTGTGTTTTTATTTTCATAGTAAATAAAGAAATTAAATGGAATTTTTTAGAACTTCAAAATGTTTCAAGCTTCAATTTTCGTATCCATTTCGAAGACATTCTATGAAATCCTGAGAAAAATTAGAGTTGATGAAGATTTGGTTTATAATTCTCGGCGTAGTCTGAAATACGAATTAAGTATCGTGAAGCGAACAATGTACGTGGTGTGCTTGAAAAATAACAGGAATGTTCTTCGACTTTAATGGCATAGTGCATCATGAATTCTTGCCTCATCGTCAAACAGTCAATAAGAAGTACTACCTACAAGTTCCACCCTGTTTGCGTAAAGTAATCTGAAAAAATCACCCGAATTTCTGGAAAAAGAGTTCATAGCTTTCTGTTCTACTCACACTTCTTGCGTTCGTGAATTCTTGGCAAAAAAAAACAAAACTGTAATGATGCCCCAGCCTCCATATTCGCCAGACGTGTCTCGGTGTGACTTTTGCCTATTTCCAAAAATAGAGAGAACCTTAAAGAGCCGACGTTCTATAAATATAGAGGACTTTAAAAGCGCATCACTGAAAGAGCTAGCTGAAAGCCGATCCCAAAAATCGAGTTAGAGAAGATTTTCGACGATTGGAAGAAGCGTAGGCATAAGTGGATAATATCTAATGGAGACTATTTTGAAGGCAACAACATTATTGTAGACAAATGAATAAATTTTTTTTTTTATGAAACGAAAATTTCCGTTCTTTTTTGAAGACACCACGTAATGTAGGAAGAAATATTTAGAAAATTTTATGTGTCGTAAAAAATATGTAACGTTTCTCACATTAATATTTTTTGTACAGCTAAAGCTGGATTCCATAAAAATTATTCTCGCCAAAGTGGCCCATTGTGAGCCTGAATTTTGAATTTTTTTTGTAGTTCTTAAAATCAAAACTGTATAACTTTTTAAAGGACCTTTAAATAAATAAACAATGATTTTTCTTGGAAAATGCATGTTGCATGCTTTTGAGATTATGTGAAGCTGTCCATTATAATCTGGATAAGGAAACTATGACTCATTGGCTAATAGGTCCAATTTTCGACGAAACGAATATCAATAATAAAAGATGTTTCGTCGTCTAACATTGACCGAATACTAGTTTTAAAATCCTTCATCGGATCGAAATGAATCAATATGAAGGGAAAGTATGTAAAATTTTTGTTAGCATATTATGCCATAATATGCATATTTCTTCTTTCATACACTTAAGATCTTTAAGTACTTTTACATAAACTTATTTCATATTTGAATCCACTAACTACAATATGATTTTACGAACATCAGTAATACAATAGTAAAGAGAAATAAATAGATAAGTACCCTAATAGACCCTAACTAGGAGCCTACTGGGTTCGATCTACTTCTTCTGTTATGAATTTGAATATGCATTTGTAAGTTCTTACCAGTAATGAAACTTTAATGGACAACTTAAAGGTGCTAACATATATAATTATTAGTTATTAATTAATATATATATATAATAATTATATATATATATATAATTATAGTTATTAATGAACGAATGAGTTCTTGGTTAAAACTAAGAGAAACTTAATGAAAGGCTCAGCTCATCTACATTTATGTAGCCACTGCAAACTACAGAGCGTATTATTACATATGTATGTGTTACTCTAATCCTTGTAAGAGTTAAGTTCAGATTTGAAGTCGTTTGTGCAGATTTGCATTTTTAGTTCCTGTTCATTAGCAGTTACGAAACTCATTAACAATAAATCTAAATTTCACACAATGCTTAATTTTCTGGCAAATTGATTTCTGACGACAGAGATTTTAAAGTGCTGCTCCAGCCTGCTGCCAAAGCAAAGAATAAAAAAAAAAACACCAAAACACAGAAACACAGAAACATAGGGTAAGCGCCTCAAAGTAGCCTGCCTTTAATGCAATCGCTGTGTTTTTGCCAAAGTAAACATTTAAATACATGGGGTGAAGTCATGAAAGTGAGAAAATGAGTGTTGGAAAATATATTAAGATAAGCCAACTGGAGGAGCTTATCGCAAGCAAATACCACACAAATCCCTTGTCGGCAATTTGAAACATTTAAAGACTGCGCGTACAGATTTAGTAGCCAAAAAACACAAATGCAGATGAATAGACAAACTGCCACACACATACGCAAACAAATGAATACATGTAGAACACACAGAAGATAACAACAAAAACAACGCTTTATTGTATATATTATTTTCACACACTTATATTCACACTTGAGTCGAGTTGCTCTTCGCAGTGCCTTTTTTCCGTAGTTTTTTTTGTTGGCAATCTGGTTTTTCGTTGCGTCCGCTTTTCTTGCGATTTAAGGGCAGTGCACAGTGTGCTATTTCTAGTTTGGTTTAGTGAAAATTTATTTACTTAATTTTTGAGCTTTTCGTTTTTAGTTTATATAAAACCATTTTTTTTCGCATCGGAAATCTTGTGATAATTATTTATTACTCCAATCTCTGCTAGAGGATTGAAGGAGTTTTTTTTCCTTATTTATCTAAATAATAGTAATTTAAAGCAAGAGACAAGCTATACAAGTTTTTAAAGAACAGCAAAGGCCTTAAACTTTTTTTTCGTATTTCAGATAAACTCGTCAGGATCACCTATAGAAAAGTCAGATATAATCTGGATAATGCCCATTTTAATAATATATTATCGTATGGACATCATAAAATTGCAAAGAACTTCTGTAACATAACTTTAATTTATACCATGTGTTAATATACACACCCTGGTTCTTCAATCAATCATCTTGCTCTCTTCATATCCTTCATAATCTTCTTTATATCCCACACACAAAATTCTCTTAATTCGAAAGCTTTCTCTTGTAAAACCACACCAACTATATTTACGATTACCAGAAATAATTTCAAATTTTGTAAGACGATGGTTTATTCTGAAAGTGCAAACAAATTTCTGCTTAAATACTTCACAAGATCTCAGCGTGTTTGATTTTGCTTTGATTTCATCGCCATGTAACTTTCGGAACTGCTTTGTTCGGAGAGCACAAAAAAAAAATAACAAATCCGTCGAAAATATTTCAACAATGCAACAAAAGCACAAGTCTCTTTAAACTATTAAAGTAAGTCAAGTAAGTAAAGTATACAAGTCGCTTTAAACTATTGTGGACCCACTGTTAGTCGAAATATGTCTATACTCAAAAACACTTCGCTGAGTGAGAAGATAAATATCCTGCAGATTTCTGCGCGTAATAGGTTTATACTAAAGCAGCAGACAATACCAGAGGTATTAAATGCCCGCATTCTTAGCTGCTGAGTGGGGACCGAAAGCGTTATGATCGCTGGCTTCATTCGGCTGCATGCAGCAGTAGCCATAAAGTGCTGACTAAAACACAGCCATGTCCAATGAAGTCCATCTATTTTGCACTTATTTACAGTCGTATATGTCAAACTATTTATAGCTGAAAAGAAGAGAGGATTTCTGAAAGATTATTGTCTTAAAATATAACATGAAAGTACATACACTTTTCGATCTATGTAAAATATTGAAAATATGCTTTATGATGATTGAATTGTTACAGTGTTTATTGATGTTGTCCGACAACTCGAAGGCCTTTTTAAGCTTTGTATAAACTGTGGAACCTTTTCATGCCAAAAATTAACTCGCAGATTGAACATTGTGGATATGAGGAGCGAAAACGAGTGGTAATCATGCAATTATACATCCGACCGATAACCGAACAAAATACGGCACATCCCCACTCTCTGTTTTGAATCAGCTATCATAACTTTTTATGTAAAGAACCAGTATCTACCCAAAATTATCATGGAAATTCAATTTGTCATCATTCTTACCAGGAATGGCACCCTCGGAAGCACTCGATAATTCGACCAACAATGCTAATACGCTCTCCTCTACACATTAATATCGGTATGTGATTTGCATGAAAGCTGGGACGGTGTGGAGAGAGAATATACTAGTGTAGCTGAAAATAGAGAAAGAGTGAACCCTCTTTGTGTGCTAGTGAGGGCGATTATCGACAATAGTTTGATGAGCTCTGAGCTCTACAATATTTTCGATTACCCAACACAGTTTGAGAGAGCTAACATTCTTTACACGCCATCACCTAAATTTGCAGCGCCCCTTCCTGGGTCTCTCTATTTCGAAATGCTCTAACTGAGATGTCCTTGACGTTTGTTTGGCTCACTTTTGAAACTGTTGCATTTCTTGAACTAGAAAAAAAGTCTTTTAGTATAAAGAATATTTTTTATTTCACTTTACCAACACCAAGTCATTCTAAGAACTGGTTTTTTCCACCAACAAATCTATGTATAATCGATAAGCGAGTGCTCTGAGAACATTTTTCGTTTTGAGTAATTTATACTAAAACAAAGAATTGAAATCTAAAACTTCTTATATAAATAAAATATAGAACATATATTGCTTACTTACATGCATATAATCATAAACAAGCAATACAATCTTGCATAAAAATAATTATTTATAATGACTTAATTTGGGATGAACTAACCTCGAAATTCGCACTCATATGAAATTATACAAATATATCTACTCATTACAGTTATACGAAAACTGAGAAGTAATAAATCATAATGCTCCTCATGCTGTTTTATAATTGAGAAAATAATTAAGTGAAAATCTCACAAAACCTAGCTCCTTGAGGACATAATCTCAACATGTCATAAAAAGAAATTATTTCTTGCTGCAAAGAGAATATAAATCTAATCATTACAGGCTTTATATGTGTATGTGTGAACATGTGAAAGAAAGCAGGAACAGCACAGCTATGCTCGACCACTTCGAGAAATGTACCGCCTCCAGAGAGCGCTGTTGCAAAATGTTAAATGTGTTAATAATGCCAATTTATGAAACTGGAGACAAACAGAGTGTGTTTGCGTTGGACTTGGCGTGGCCCAGCAGCTCCCAACGGGCATTGTTAACAGTTTAAACTTGAACCGGGAGTGACCAGCCGTTCTATACCACAATGCCGCAAATGTAATCTACAGAACACTGGGTCAAAGCCGGCAACACTGGAAACGAACTATTGGGTTTGAGTGCGCTTAACGGTATATTCAATACATACATACATGTGTATTTATGATAAGGGTCAGGCGACAAGCGATTTTCAGCAATAACAACTAAGACAATGAGGACCACAGCAATGAGTACAACAATGCCATCAACAGCAGCATTAATGACAACACCAACACACAACGGCACATGCCAGCCATGCGAACTTAGTCGCCTTAGCTAAGTGTATGTGCGAGCGTGTGTTGCTTTGGCGAGTGCTTAAGTGTTTTTCAAAAGGAAAATAATAGAAAATTCGGATTAGCTTTACATCACATACACACACGCGCATGCGCACAGCATGCACACAGCATGCAAGGATAACGAATGTTGAAATTAATACCTTCGGAGGATTAAAGTCACAGGCGCGCTCAAACAGCAAACCACCTACTCACACAAAAAATTACGAGCGTGTTTATTAGAGCAGGGGCAAGCGGTGAATGCCTGATAAATCACTGTGATCCTGTTTGTATGTATCAATCGTCGTTCAGACTACTCGCCGACAGCCTTTCCGCTTGTTGTTTTATTGACTGTCAGCAGACGCGTTATCTCTGGGTTAAGATGATAAGAGCTTCTCGCTTATGGCTAATATTAATGACGAATGCCTGTACATTTATTTTAAGTGTCATAGCGAAAGGGATTTGGTAAGTGATGCGAGTGAGCAGTATAAATAAGAAGAATTAACCGAGTTTCAGAATAAATATTACATAAATAAGAATTGTGATGGGCCGTCGACATAGTCGAGGAAGTTAAACTGGACCTAAACAGTGGGTAGAGTCACATATCGGCTATATTTCCTGGGGAGCCTCAAAGTGTATTCCTTTCATAAAAGTCTTTCCCGTTAAAATAATCCTTTTGTTATTTACAAGCAGCTTAACATTTTGGTATTCTTCTTGCAACATTTTGCACACTTGCAACCCACCCCCCAAAGCTTTGTACAACTAACGGTTGCTTGTAACATTAACAAAGCGGGATAGATGCAAGGTTGTACTATATATGCTTGGTAATTTGAATCAAATATGCTGCATAAATTTTTCATTACAGCCATTTTGCACAGTTTAAAAATGACATTTTGACTTTCAACAGTTCTTCTGAAGTATAAAGACCTACTTTAGAAAAGATAACTCAGGCTTTAACGAGGTTACCAAAACAAAACTTATCACAAATTGTGATAACCAATAAGTGGCACCAAAAATATTCATATTGGGTTCATAACGTTGAAAGCACAATATGATGTGGTACTAAAAATAAATCAAACCGGTTCAGATCTCCCCTAGCCCTACAAACGTAATGTAATACTTTTCGAACCTCTGATTGATTTCAGAGAGCAAATATAGGTCATGTGAAGTGTCTTAAAGAAATTAGATTAATTGATCTTATTTCTTAATCTTAATCTTTTTAAAGATAAAAATGTGTATATTTTTAATCGATGTTTGGTGGCAAAATTAATGAATTCGGGACATTTCTTCCAGTACTTTTCCAATAACATTATTTATTTCAACAGATTTCGAGCGTATCTAATGTGATTTCATTTTAACCAAACTGAATATATATGTTTCACTATTTAAAAAATGTATTATGTTTCAACATTAAACTATTCAGAATGATATCTTTCATTGTCTTATTTCTTGTGCTCCTATGAGTCAAATAAATAGTCAAAATTTTAATTGCAATGTCGTATTAACTCTAATTTGAAGTTCCCTTTGGGTGGCTTTCAATGCCTCACTATAAGCAATATTGCGCAATATTTTGAAGCCTTACAAAGTTTGAATAAATTGTGAAATTTTCGAGCGATCCCTCTATCACCACTATATTCCTTCGCTTTATAGAATCATGGCAAAAAGAATTCTCTGCTGACGGCTGTTCGCTCAGCGATTAACTCCGTGAACATCACTCTAAATCTATTCTTGTTCTATTCTATTCTAAATTCTATTCTCACTTCAGTTAAAATCAGATTGATGGTATTAGAACACATGAAGGCTTAGCACGATGCCGATGCTGATAAGACTCCAAATGGAAAGAAGTTGACCGCCTGCTGTTAGTTTTAAATGGTTATTTGGTTTCTATGGTGTATTATTAGCATGAAACTACAACTCTGAGTGGTGTGAAATATTCAATTGCCATAAGTGTTTGGTGAATTTATTAAAAAGAACAAATATATTGACACTGAAAATGTTTTTAATCGGGTAAGACGCTGTAAACTGAACAACACATACACATACTCTTGACTTGACACCCAAAGCGTTCCTTCCGCTAACAGCTTTCGAACCTAAAGAACATTCGAAAGTAGATTTTTGAAATTATCTCAATAGCATGTGAGAAAACTCTAAAATTGCTTCTAGCGAAAGAAAACTAGTGTTAATCAACAGGGAGAATAATTTGGAAACCCATGAAAATGTTTCAACTGTCCATAGTAATTTTTTTCTTATTATAGCAAAAATATGTGTAAATATAAATCCTGGTTTTTTCTAAGCAATGCGAATCCTTCTCAATGTTGCGGTTTCACGTAACAATCTAGTAAAACAAGTAAAACAATCTTCTTTTTAATAATTCATTGTGGCAAAAATATATTTTATTCACTTTAACGAGGCTTACGCACTCACTATCATATCAATAACATTTCCAAGAAATATTTGGGGCATTGTTTAATCACTTGTTGTCGGTTTTCAATTCGTGTGGAGCACTAATTGCAGTAAAATAAACGACCAGAGATTTATTATGAATGTTTTTCACATTTTTTATTGCCTCAGTTGAGTGAAAGCGATACTTAATGTAAACAAGCAACAGCTTAAAAAAAAGTTATTTCTAAAAATAACCATAAATATCAATTGATAAAAGATTGCCGACCATGCAAAACACAAGAAAATAAATGTTGCAAATATTTTAAAATAAACGAAAAAACTAAAAAAAAAATGCAATTTGTTGGGCAATTTGAGAGTGCAATAAATTGAATCATTGTATGGAAATACTAGAGCACTTTTAATACATATAAATATATAAGAAGGTGTGTGTAAATGTGACAAGTGTCGCAACTGGTGTAAATAAATGTCATATATCATTTGAAAGGATACGCATTTACATATGAAGACTTTCGTATTATTTTTGTACTCATTTATGTGTGGGTGTTGTCCTCTCGCCATCTTCTTGGTATGACAGTGTTATAATATATTATATATATGTATGTTTGCACAATGTGTGTTTCAGGTGTGACTCACTTCCGAGCCGATGTCCCCCGACTTATTTTAATTTATTATGATTTAATTCTTTTCAAAATCGAAAGCATAAGTGGAAGAACTGAAACAATTGCTTACCTTAGGAGCAAAGCGAATATATCCCAATAAGCACAAGATAAAAGAGATAGTAATAATTCTAAGATAGATAGCTAAGATAGATTTCTAATCTTTCTAAGATAGCTAATTCTAAGACAGATTTTTTAAAAATATAATAATAACAAACGATGGGATCTCTTATTTCGTGCATTTGAGAATTTCAACTTAATACACGAAATAGTTAAAAGCTGATAAAATAAAAGGAAGTACCTCAATTGCTATTTTGCGGTAGGAGTATCTTTAGGAATTAGGATTCTACGATGTATTCCGTCGCTCACGTTTTCTATCCCTAGATCATTACTTTATTCTTTTAAGAGAGCCACAATGAGATTCACGTTCACGTTCACGTAGACTGCTTCAACTTCAATAATCACAGCTATCTGCTAATTACATACTGTAGAACAATCCGGAATGGAACCAGGCTGAGCCGAACATTATTGATTTTGTAAAATCTTAATCAGTGAAGATAATTTACAAACTAGCCATCAGTTCCTCAAACCAATTAAGTTTTCACATATATAAATATATATATATAATATGGTACCTTACAATCTTTAACTTCCTCTCACTTTCCTATTATAAAAGTGTATATAAATATTTGTTACTATTTTCAATAGCTTAATGCACGATATTACCTCATAGTTGAACCCTATTTAGCTGTTTTATAAATTTTATCCTCTTCAATAGCTTTACTGGGCTCTCCGGGATGAGAAAATGTGTAATAATAAATTACTGAGAATATCTTTAATAGTCAACCATATAAAGTTTAGCTATTCAGGTATATGAGTTGAAGTCTCCCTCTTTCTTTTCCTCTCCTTTGCTATTATTGTTTATGTGCTGGTGTGCGGACGTGTGTGTGGATTAAAAAGAAATATGAATAACTTTACAAGCGGATATTTGAGAATGTATAGCTGCAGGATGTGGTCAGTTGGGGGAAGCCTAAAAACTTTGGATCATACACTTTTATTCAGACGCATAGCGCTGAAGCAGATGTGGGCAGAGCTTTCACATTTCAAGCTTGTAGTTGCGTAAATAGCTAAGCAAGCTTGTCCATAAATATAAATATTGGTTAAAGTTTACGAGTTGATTTAAGAAAATAGACGATGGCAAGGATTCTAAATTTCGAAAATGAAATATTACTTGAACTACTTGCCATTTTGCAAGGCTCTATATGCCTGCTTGCCTTGCCGGCAGGTGTATGTTGCACGAAATTAGAATTTTGTACATGCAAAGTATATATTAGATGCAAGTAAAAGCAGCCAACTGTGTAAATGTTTAAGCAGCTTAAATATTGGGTTGTTCGGAAAGTCATTTCGTTTTTTTTGGGGAACATGAAAGACAGTTTTCGTATAATGAATAAATATTTTATTAAATTATATATTGGCCATTCTGGTCCAACACCTTTTGCCATCTTTCTGGCAGTAACATAATTCCCCTCTCATAAAAGTTTTGGTCCTTGCTGGCAAAAAACTCGTCCAGGTGGTTTTTGACATCTTCATTTGAGGTAAAGGTTTTGCCATCCAAAAAATTTTGCAGGGACCGGAACAAATAGTAGTCGGAAGGCGCCAGATCTGGAGAATATGGTGGATGTTGCAGTACGTCCCATTCAAGCTGTAAAAGTTTTTGGCGAGTGACCAAACTTGTGTGAGGTCTCGCATTATCCTGGTGGAACACTACACCCTTCCTGTTGATTAATTCGGGCCTCTTCTCTTTAAGTGAATCATTCAATTTGTCCAGCTGATGACAATAGACTTCTGAATTAATCGTTGTATTGTCCGGCAAAAGCTCAAAAAAAACGATTCCTTTGACATCCCACCAAACGGAGAGCATCACCTTTTTTTGGTGAATGTTGGCTTTTGACACGCTTTGAGCCGGTTCATCTTTTCTGCTCCATGACCTCTTGCGTTTAACATTGTTGTATACAACCCATTTTTCGTCCCCAGTAATAATCCGCTTCAAAAATGGATCATTTTCTAGACGTTTGAGGAGCGAATCACACGCGTCAACACGACGACACAAATTTCGCTCGGTAAGGACATGGGGCACCCACACATCGAGCTTCGAGGTTAAGTCCATGCCTTTCAAATGGCCATAAACAGTTGAATTCGACAAATTTAACCTCTCACCGATCTCTCGTGTGGTGATTCGCCGATTTGCATCAACTAATGCCTTTATCGCATCTTTGTCAGCTTCGACCGGCCTTCCAGACCGTGGTGCATCTTCGACATCAAAATTGCCGGATCGAAATTTTGCAAACCAGTTCTGGCACTGGCGTACTGTTAACACGCCTTCTCCATACACATCCGTCAATTTTTTTCTCGCTTGGACAGCATTTTTACCTTTTCTGAAGTTAAAAAGTAAAATATGACGAAAATGCTGCTTATTGCTCTCCATATTTAAAAAGGCACCAACCAAAAACTACTGGGTAGAATTAATAGAACTTTTTCACACACAAGCCTTGCAATATCAGCTCTCATGACATATAATGGTTATGGGGCTTAAGTGTGAAGTTAGTTTCGAAAAAACGTAATTAAGTCCTCTGGCGGGAAAAAACGAAATGACTTTCCGAACAACCCAATATATGTGCATCTATATATATTGGTGTTGGATAGATTTTGCCCGCAGCTGAACTTCAGACTACGACTCAACTGGGCATATGCAAGTGCTTAGTAACAATTCGAACGTAAGTATTACGTAAGAACGAAAGTATTACAAATAAAAATATATTTATATAGGGTGTTTTTTAGAGTAATAAGATCAAATAACATGCTACCTGTCAATGCAGCTGTCAAAGTAGACTCGTGTGTTTAACATTTGTGGTCAGTATATATTGGGAAATGAGAAAAAGACATAGACCGGAACAACGTTTAAAATTACTTCTCACACATCAGAGCTAAAGGCATTGCTAAATTAAAGGGTATTCAAATAAGCAAAGTTACATTAGCTATAGTATAAACATACCTGAAGATGCTTCTTTGATGCTCTAGGCTTCCTTGAATTAAAAAAAAAAGAGTTTTGGTCTGATTTAGCTTCCATATCAAAGGCATTATTAATTCATGCTTATTTAACATTGCAGACTATTGATAAATTTATCGTCAATGATGGGTTTTACATTCTCGAGTTCTTTAGGTTCTCGAGTTTTAGGTTGCTCGTTGAAAAATCTGTCGACCAAGTGATTGGTGCCTCCAGTTAGGCGGTGCACCAAGCCCAACGGGCGTGAACCCCCGACGAACTACTATTACTCTAAGACGAAGTTTTGGCGACCGAATCATATCAAGAAATGGGTCTGCCAGTTAGCTACCTAGGCCATATGATTTAGCTTCGTTAGTTGGTTCCTTCGTTACTGATTGGCGAGATAAGTCCCACTATGCTCCGAAAAGAGTTGCGAAATTATATCAAAAAGATAACTGATCTCGCTGGAGACGTTTCTGATGATGTGTTCTGCAACTACATACTGAAATTTTTGTAACTAATAAAGTCCAAATGTGGGTAATTTTATTAATTTCTCTACATTTTATATCACATAAAAAGTCTATAGCTCCATTAATACACACTTTCTTCACTGGCTTACATACATATATCTATATGTGTAAAAGTAAGCACTTGCATTTTCATTTCGAAATTACGTGAATAATATTTTACTTCATAGGCATACACACAAATTTATGTATGCATGTATGTATATATATACGTATAATACCAAGTGATTGGTGCCTCCAGTTAGGCGGTGCACCAAGCCCAACGGGCGTGAACCCCCGACGAACTACTATTACTCTAAGACGAAGTTTTGGCGACCGAATCATATCAAGAAATGGGTCTGCCAGTTAGCTACCTAGGCCATATGATTTAGCTTCGTTAGTTGGTTCCTTCGTTACTGATTGGCGAGATAAGTCCCACTATGCTCCGAAAAGAGTTGCGAAATTATATCAAAAAGATAACTGATCTCGCTGGAGACGTTTCTGATGATGTGTTCTGCAACTACATACTGAAATTTTTGTAACTAATAAAGTCCAAATGTGGGTAATTTTATTAATTTCTCTACATTTTATATCACATAAAAAGTCTATAGCTCCATTAATACACACTTTCTTCACTGGCTTACATACATATATCTATATGTGTAAAAGTAAGCACTTGCATTTTCATTTCGAAATTACGTGAATAATATTTTACTTCATAGGCATACACACAAGTTTATGTATGTATGTATGTATATATATACGTATAATATGTAACATAATAATTTCCCCGATACATTGGCATACATTGATGCTTTGTTACAGCACATTTTGTCCTTTACGCCTTTTTTTCTAAATAAATACAAACAAATTGCATCAATAAATGCATAAAATTCATTCGTAAATAAAATAATAGGTAAATAGTATTCAGCAATTTTCTTTGTTGCTTTTTGTTCGCAATTTTGGAATGCTTTGCTCTACTGCGCCTTTGCTATTTTTATTTGTCATTATTTGCCTATTCGTTCAGTCGCTTCAAAATATGCCATCTGCATACGCTAGTTATTTCAAAGCTTTATAGTAAATATTTGACGAAAAAACGTTTTATTGACAAATTCATAATGCGGGACTGTGAAAAAGTGTGACCAAACCGTATAAGCATATTTATTTTTAATTTAGAAATTCAATTTAAAATTTTCACTGTAACATTTTCGCTTACATTTCGGCGCTAACTATTCCATACACGTAAAAATTCGATGGTTAACATATTAATTTGGCAATATTTGAATAAAATTTTTAATAATAAAATTGAAATTTAATAACCGGAGGTACTCACATATATACATAATTGCTGTATTAAGCGCATTATTTGCATTAAAAATAAACAAATTTACAAAAAAAATTCCTTAATTGTTAGTAATCGCTAATATTATGTGAATGAAAAAGTTTTATAAATTAAATAAACAAACATGGGCCTTTAATGTGCATTATGAATTCATTAATTGCCCACTTCTTTTATAAATACTTCACTTTTTGTGGAACTTTCAATATTCAGCAGCTATTTGAGAAATACCGTAAAATCAAGTTCAGTGACGGTTTGAATGAGAGAGATTAAATTATAAAGAAGCTTGTAAAACAGCATAAAAATCGCACCGAAATTGTTAAGGGATAGAATAGGTATTGTTGAAAAAGTAAAACACCTGATGATAACGCTAAAGAGGACCTAGGTCTATAAAATAGATTAGTTCAGCTGAATAGACAGTTGGAAATCCTGGTTAAAGTGCTTCTTACAATGGATAATCTAGCTCTTATTATTATACATATAGAAAGTGGAAGATATTTTTACACTCTTTCGCTAAAGTTAACATGATTTGAAAAGTAGGTGAAACTGTTTGTTCAATAAAAAGCAAGTTAACAACAACTGACTAAAAGAGAAGAATAATTAGCTAATATTTAGTCTCACATATACGTACAGCATAAGGCCCATTCCACCTCTTTCATGTATCGACCGGAATGATTTCCCATTTTCTGCATTTCACAAATCGTTTGTACTATACCGTATTTTTTCGAAAATATATTGCTTTGTAACTCAAAAAATTACCACTTTCCCTTATTCGATCTATAAAATATTTCACCATATTGACAGACTATACAGCCAAAAATGGCAAATTTTCTGAGCTGCCGGATTTCAGAATGGGATTAAAAAAATGCCCTCTGCATTGATATTAAAATTGACCTCCTCTATAACCTTCTGACAGCTAATATTTGGGTATAATTGTAATGACTTTTCGTCAGTTTATTCGTTTGTTTATACTTCAAGGCCGCATGTTTTCTGTTTATTTTTCACAAATTTCAATTGTTTTGACACCAGTTTCTAAGAAACCCAATTATGTTTGTATTCCCTTGTATGTTTCCTTTAATTTTTAAACTTTTTAATAAATTTTTAGTTTTTTGGTGTATTTTCTGAAATATGTATGAGTTACCTAAAATAATTTTTTAAAATTAATCTTATTGAATTTTCCTAACAGAAATAGCTCCTTTAAGCCCAATTTAAAAGTAATTTTCACCCAAAATCTGACAATAATGACAGTGTTTGACGAAATCTAACATAATTCAATAATAAAATAAATTTCCTTATACACATACTCTCATAACTCACAGGAAAATTTATATATGACCATCCTTTTAATATTAGTTAATATGCGCTCCTCACCTCGCTTGTAAAGGTGTAGAATTTCAATCATTCGCATTTCGCTGTGGCATGCACTTTTGCCTTTTATTTCTTTTCCTTCATATTTTTGCACTTTTTTCATTTACCAATACGTGAACTTTGCAAGCTTCATTTCCATATATTTTTTGTCTGCCACATACATAACCGTATATTATGCAACAGTGTATGTGTGAGCGCTTGTAATGCAGTAAATCGTAGTTAAACGCATAATTACGCTCTCAGCGCTCAAAAACATACCCTCATACAGTTACACATATACACACACACACACTCCCTTACACTTGCTCTTGTTGCAGCGCTTCAACTTTGTCCCTCAAACGCCAGCGAATAGCTTGGCGCAACGCGCGAACACCTACCAACGCCGCAAAGTATGCAATATTTTTTGCACTTGTGAATGTGCTCTTGATGACACTGCTGCACTTCAGCGTTTCGTTTCGGCGTGCCAGCGAGTTGTAGTTGTCCGCGTTGCTCGTGCGCGTTGCCTGCTGCCATTGGTGCGTTAAGTTGTTTTTGTTGCGCGTGTAACAAAAAAGTTATAAAAGCAAAGCTGATTATGCGAATATGGGTGAGTGAAAAAACACTGCAAAAGAATCGAATTTGGGTCAAAAACATTTCTGTGCGCAAAGCAGCCTCAGGTCCCTGGAGCGCGTCGGTGTGCGTGCCCTTTTTGCGTATGCTTTGGTATCTACTTTAAAATTGGCATTTAATATTGGCTTTATACAAAGTTGTTATACACTACGCTTATGCTGTGAACTCAGACTGATTCGAGTGAAAAAAAATATAATTTTCAAATTAAGTTGACGAGGAAATAATGCAAATGTATTTAGGTGTGTTTCCATTTGAAGAAAAATCTAATATCTATCTAATATAGATAGATAAGATAGAGAGAAGGTAAGAGAAAGAAAGCTCGGTGCAAAGTATGCGCGAGCTCACAATGAGCAGAGTTTCTAGTTTTTCCATCGTGATAAACCCGATATTGTCTCGATATATTAAATAGATGAAATATGCTTCAAATTTTAATTCCGAAGTTCAATCGACAGTCATCCGAGTAGACTCCATGAGTTGAACTAAATCGAAGGCGACGCAACAGTCAGCCAACAAACTCACATAAAAATGTCTATACATTCGGATATGTGTGGAATAAGTTTAATCCGTTAGGGAATGGCAAAAACTATAAACAGTAACTACGATATAGCATTACTTACATTTTATTAAATTTGTTTCATCTGGCCGGAAATCAATGAAAACAATGTCAAAAATGCGTGAATTCTATTTCGAATTGCTGATGCGCAAGCTCCAAGCCCCGATCAGATCCAACGTGACTTTTTCTTGTTCCTAGATCTCAACAGAATGATCAAGAGAGGGAAATTTAGAGACATTGAAGAGGTAGTCGCCTCGACCGAGGCCTATTTTGAAACAAAAGACAAATCATACCACAAAGTTGTCAGTTTATTCGATTAATATAATCGGTGTCAATGACAACTATGTTGAATTATCGAATTTTGAAAACATTTTTATTTTGAAACTGATAAAATTTTTTCAGCCTGGCTTGTATGCACGACTCTACCGGTTTTCTCGAAAGATGAAACAATAAATTAAATGCTTTTTTCCAACAAAAAAATTATAGCTCGACATAATTATATTATATATAGAAAATTATTAGCCCGACTTTGATATTTGCTCCTTAGTGAATTTCATCAAATATATGAAAACCTCTATTTTCATTTGTAAATAAAAACAAAAAAATATTTTTCAATGAACCCCTATTCAATAACTTGCAAAGGCGAAAACAACAAATAATTTAATAGCGAATGTGCTTTCGAAAGAAATGCAAAGCAAAATACTGAACAGCTCACTTTTAGCGGGAAAATTTCTAATAAATTTCACTCAGTCCGACTGAGCAAAAATTCTAAAAATTATTCTGCGGTAGCACTCGTAATTTTACATTTCCTCTGGCTACAGTCATGTATACAGTGTTCCTTTTGGCGCACGCCTAACAATCGCTTTGTGATTTTATGCGCATTTGACCTTTTTGCGGATCAGTGAATTTCCAGCAGCAAACTCGTGCGCACAAATATATTCAAACAATTACATATGCATGTGTATAAATATTATTAGATATTGCTCACTTATGATGTTTTAAATTGCATACCTATACTTAGCCAAACATACTTATGCATTAAATATATGAGCTTAAATAAGTGTCCTTTACGTGCTGCTTCGATACAAGTATGTACACATGTGCATATTAATGGGTTTGTGTTTTAGTTGGGATATGCATCCATTCATTACGTTCAAAGTGAATGCTTTGACAGCCACTGAAGTGTTAAAAGCCAGAAAAAATTATACGTCTATATATGTAGAGATGTGTGTTGTGGGAGTACATATGTACAATGTTAAAGGGTGATTTTATCGGGGTCCTATCGGTTCCATCTGGTATCCAATTTTTCGCGCATTTTTTTAATGGATAATAAACCGGCGAAAATTGCTATTAAATATATATAATGTGTAGACTCTATATAAACGAATCTTGGAATCAATATATTTTGTACAAAATTATACCATAAATTTGATGGAACGAATTTCACTTGTTTTGTGGGAAAATTGGTAAGCAAATGTGTTTCAGTGATATCAGCCATTAATCACAGATCTTAAAAATCTTGAATACCATAAAAATATTGCAATTTTTTAGGAGAAACCCCCTTCTATTTACCGGACTTTATATTTTCACTTTTATCTATATTTTCAGGCTTTTAAGAAAGTTGAAGGATTTGCTGCTTAATAATATATAATATATAATAGTGATATATATAAAGTAATTGCTTAGTAGTATTTCGAAAAGTTTTTATGAAATTTTGAGTATATCTCAGAATAGGTTTGGACAGTGCCGTCCAAAGGTCCACTTAAAACAAAAAGCAACGAAAAACTGGAATTGTCCGCATTCTTCTGGAAAATGGTTTGTCTGACGGCATAATTGGGTCAGAAAAATTAAAATATTTGCTAGAAAAATCTATTCAAGAGATGGTTCTGGTCTGTTACATTTCTATAAAACATATTGACATTCCAATTCACTTAATATTTAAAGCATTGATCACCTGAAATATGATATTCTTACTACCGAGAGATGGTCCTGGAGTCAAATAACTATCAAATTCTAACAAATAACAAATCTACATGTCTTCAAAATATCCACATCACACTGCCCTCAAATTTGCACAAGTCTAACAAACCGTAGAAGAAACAGTGTTCACAGTTCGTTGGTTTTAAAAAGTGGAAAGATTTGTCTGCAATAATAAGTTACGACAAGATTGCCTCAAATATCTTCCTCTGCTGTTATAAAACAGGCAATGTTACACATAGCACTTATATTGTTGGTGAATTCATTCAGGTAGAAATTATTGCCTTATACTGAAATTTGCACTAGAATTATTTTCAGCGTATCGAGGTCCACCGTGAAATTAAATTCCATTAGCTCTAAATAACTTCATCTTCATATCATATGAAAATCGAGAAGCAAAACTCTCCTTTTTGTTCACAGCTCTTTCGAACCACCCTATATTGCAGTGTACTTCTATACGCAGTCAAGCTCATATGATTTCTTTGTTGACAAGTAAATTTGCTAGATTAAAATCCATTATACTTGGGCAAAGGGGAAATTATGTAAAATAACAATTACGATACATATATGGGGAAGTGATTTCAAATTGTTATATAAATATTGGACACCGAGACCTTTGTGGTGAATTAAAAGCATATTAAATTTTCGAGTATGTCGAAATTTAATTAACTAATTATAACTAAATGCAAGGTTATAATTATCAAGTTATTAACTTTATATTCGAATCGCTTGCTAAAAAGAATAAATTTATAAATGACTTGAACACTTAAAATTCTTCAGAGTTCTTCTGGTTTAATACAATATTCAATTAGTTCAATTAGTCAAGGCAATTAAGATGTTAACTCATCCAGCGCATTGGTGTTCAATAGCACTCAATCCACTCAAGTTAGCTTAAAGTGTTAATATTTGCAGTTGTCAAAAAGATGCTTTGAATTCGTTGTGTAAAATACCTTCTAAAAACTGACACGATATCACAATGAAACTAGTTTAATTAGCTTATAACAGCAATATCGATCTTCTGTATCTATAACCCTTTCTTTAAATGGATGTTCCTCTCCTCTCACCGAGCACGAATCACAGGGTTGCATGTCCGTTTTTACATAAATGTATTCTCAATTAAATACTAATTGAGCAATTAGTTAATCGTAAATTAAAAGAATTATCGTGAAAATTTACATAATTACTCAATAAAGAGTCCGCTTGGTCTTTTATAATTCAATTTCCCTGTAAGCACGCAATAAGAAGAAAATACCACAAACAGCCGGAATGTGGATTCCACAGGGAAAAGGTTTCCCCGACTTTGGAAGAGTTGATGTAATTGAAAAGTAATATCCTGATGTTTGTTTAGATAGTTAAATTTATTTAAATGTTTGGAATAAAATATTAATTGGGACATATTAAAATTAATTCCATCATTAACGATTTTTAATTGCTCAGGAAAAAAATTCCTTTGAACATGCTAGGGGTTCTTGTGAGACAAATCCAATCCTCTGCAGTTTCTGGATGTTTTGCTAAAGCACGACGAGTTCCAAAGCTGAATATTTAATTAGATTATATAATTCTATAGGTTTGTAAAATTATACAGACTACATAATGAAGTTTGATTTCGTTGCTACCATCAATACAAAGGTTTGGTATTTATCCAGCAGTGAGGCTCAGCGCAAGCCGGTATTATTACTCTGAGTGGTAAAGTCAAAAGACTCGTCTAGTCAAATTCTAACAAACTCAGAGCGGATAGTCGTGGTACAACAATGGCATACTACTCTACAAGGCTCTTATAATTTGCATAAAGTGAACTCATGTATATTTCACTTTTTCATCGACAAACATATATCATATATTTATATAAAAAGTGAAAACTTTCATGTTGCACCAATTTCACACTACATTTCAAAAATAGTGAAATAATTTCATTATAATGACTACCCTTTTCGTTAGGAATTTGAGTTGTCGAGAAGAGAAAATTGTGTTCGAAACTCAAGATGAGCGAAAGAATAAAAATTAGAGGTTTTGGATGGAAATTAAACTCGTAAAAAAGCTGAATATATATAAAAAATTTACGAAATACTGCACAAATACCCAAAGATATTGAAGTATAAAATGTAAAGTCTTCACTTATCTTCGTTTTAGTTAAGTTTTAAGCTGAGGGTTTTAAACACATTATAAACTGTGTGTATGGAAAAATGTCTTTGTTAAGGGAATGACTTTGGAAAATTCCTAAGATATAGGAATAATGTTCTACAGATTTCAGACTCCCTTCAAGTAAAAAACTTTTTGCTAAAGGAAGTAATGATAAAAATTTTTTTAAATGGCGGCCTTGAGCAGCCGAAGTAGTTACTTCAATGACTCTTTTTAGAATAAAATAATCTGCTCTCGATATAGACGAAGAGAAAGCGTATATTTAATCAAAGATTATGCAATATTATGATCTTGCTAATGTTTAAGTGCATTCGCTGACACTGAAACAAACATCCATTTTTTCAGTTTTCAACTTATCGCTGTTTCAACACTCCTAACTGAGCTTAGAAAGCATATATGCATATATTTGCTCTTGAAGTTGACTATCGCAATAGTCTCTAGTAATAAATAGAAACGAAGAGACATAAAAAACCAGTTTGTCCATCAAAACCACTACGAATGGGCAAGAGACAAATCACTTTCTAAACTGAAATTGCCCGAATACACAGGTCAAATTGAAAATCAGCAAAACCAGCATGCTGCCATAAACCGGCCATGAGTTGCACTTCGCAACAATGTCCAAACTTATATAGGTGTATGGCGCTGAAAGGTCGGACAATGTGCGAATGGATGAAATCACAGTGTAGCCATTCACTCCCTAGGGATGTTTAAAAAATTAATATAAGATGAGCAACATTAAGTTTCGAATGCACACACATACAAGCACGGACACAGCAGCCACAGTTTGGGTCGCAATGCGCAATGTTCTCTTTGCATTCGGAATATATGCATGTTTTCAACTACATATATACAATGGCACCCTCAACCGCAGCTGATTGAGCTGTGTCGTTGGAGCCCTTTCCTATTCTTGCCGTCCTTCATGTCCTCCAACCAGTGTGACCTTTTTACCGCAGATGTATGTACATACGAGTTTATGAATGAATATAGACATTAGTGTGGGTGCCTGCCACGTGATGAATTATTTGTAATTGAACTGGTTCAAGAATAGACTTTATAAGTATTACAACGGACTACAAGTACAGCGATTAAGAATTTATCATTTGAATGGAGGAATTCATTATGGAGATATTATTACGGTCTACTTTCTTCTACTTATGATGGATCCTGAATGTTTTCAGACTAATTGATGGTTTCATAATGTTTGAAGCTTCCCACCAGCTCTCAGAATACATAGTTTCCACGAAAGTAGAGACTCGAAGCGAAAAGTAAAAAAACCGATTAACTACGAGAAGAAGGTCGCTTTAATATATCGTTGACTGAACTTTTCATCCGATGGATGTTAGAAGTTTATCTCCATATAAAACAGAATAGAATAAAACAGAATGTAGAATGAATTGGACAATGTTAGAACAGTTTTATCTTAACCTACTCTTGAAATAAGAGGGCGTCGATTGGACATTGTATAATGGAAGCCTTTCAGTGAATACCCAATCACTAAACAACAACCAGCAAAGTTCGAGGTTCAGGGAATACTCTTCTAATAAATATATAAATCAAGAGAACAGTGTAGAAATAATGCTGAAGAAATTGTTTACTAATACTAACAGTTCAATTTACTCTCCAAACCATCTTACGGGGTAAAAGGAGAAAAAATCTATCAGAAAAGCTCCAAGGTCTTTAAAGTCTTCAAGGTCCTTCAAGGTCCTTCAAGCTCCTTCCAAAGCTTCAAGTCTGAGCTGCTTTATTTTCATCTGTTGTAAATATTGAATTTTTGAAATCATCCAGTTGGAGTGAGTCCGGGGCATACTAAGGGGTTAGGCCACTCTAGAATTAAAAAAAAGCTATATTTTTTTGGCACACATAACATATTAACTGTCGAAGCTCTTTTGAGACCCTTTTTGAGGGCTTTAGATCCTTTAAGAGACATCATTACGGAATTTCGGAAGATGTATTTTCGAGGACATTGCTAGTCTAAAAGCTTTACGAGCTTTTGGAAAACTATTCAACAAATGTATGCTAACCAAGGTTGGTCTTCTATGAACTTATTTGAGGTACATCTATTTACATATGTTCTGTTGTGTACTGAGTGACCAAAAGTGTAGCTTTTCACAAGTAAACATATGTATGTATGGGTGCGTTGCAGTACATAACGTTTGACAAGTTTCCTTTACTTTGTCCTGCCTTGCCTTGGGCGCTTTACGCCTGAGTGGTAAGTACCGAGCACTGGTAAAAGTGTTGTGCATTAACCCACACACAAACGTAAACACGCACATACGGAAACTATAAAAAGTAGTAGCTGAAAAGTCTAATAAATTCGTAACATTTTCTCAGGGCATATTTCTGCTACTCCCTCTTTTTTTGTGCCTTTCTCTAGAATTTCTATTCTGTCATAATTTTGCTTCTTCAATAATAAATACCGGTTATATATATATATGACAGGATTTATAGCTTTCCATATAAATCTTAGCTTGCTGTCTTAAATTTTTTCAAATATGTTACTTGCTACTATGTGCTGAGGTATAAACCGTCTTCACCTTGTGTACAGTGTATGCTACCATGCCTCAAGGCCTGTACGCTGACATATGTATGAATGCTTTTCTTGTCAATTTTGCTTCATCTTTTGCTTCAAGCGCTCATAGCAAACACATTATTTCTAAGTTGTCCTCCTATCAGTAGGTCGTTTCCTTCAAAATCTTTTTGCTCAGTGTGCTTCTGGTTGGCGCCACTTTTTTCCTCCTTTTGCAGTTAACCTCCGGTCAATTTGTCATGGCATAAATAATGTGCATAATTCCTTATATTCAGCTATCTAACATCTGTTATTTTTTTTGCATAGAAATAGCATAGAAGTGAAAGTATTAAAATATGTGATGAAAATGTAAAAGTGTTCCTAGGCATGTGGTAAAAGAGTCTGTTCGGATTACTTGGCAGAATTTTGCGCAGTTCAACTTTAGTTTGGAATATGAATTTAGTTTCGAAATTTCGCTCATATAAATTGGTCTGTTATGTACTCAAAAATCTGTACCTACCCAATATCCGGAGAACTGTTTATGTACAAACATGCATACTTTCCTACTTTCTCTAACGAATACGTTTTCCCAACACCTTAAATCCAATATTCAATTACACACAAAAAATTCAATTACACTCTTACACACACTCTTCACCGCTGCAAGCATTATTATATTCTCGTTCTCCATCTTAAAGCAATTAGAGCGACTCCAATCCATATATTTTAAAGCACTTGCTGCAAAGGTCTCGTCGTACGTAAAAAAATTTGCGAAAAATCTTTAAATAGAGTATACCCGGATTGCCCTCTTTAGTGGACAATTGAGCATGAATTAGTCTCCAACACATATCTTAAGCATAAAATTGGGTATTAATCAGTGCCAAACGAATCTCTTTAGGATATAGTTGGAGATAGATTAGTTGAATTTTGTTTACATCTATCTTCAAGGTTACCATGTATGAAAACCTTTTGTTAGATTTCTTACGATTACTCTCTTTTTATAGGCTTTCGGGTACAAATAGGCACAATGAATGTCTTCAAAGGACCTGTTTAAGCGAAAGGGAACAGTTCATTTCGTATGAGAAGATCAAACATCATTCCAAGATCACATGTTCCTTTGCGACTAATCGTGGAATCATCCCGGAATTGTCGCATTTTTTGCAGGCACTTGCAACTCCTTTTCGTTGAGGTGCTGTGTGACAAATTGCCACGTTTCAATTCATTATTGCTGCCACAAAAGTTTTAGATTTCAGAGATCGTCTCTATTAAAAGCACTCGAAATTAAATTCAATAATAACAAGCTAACTCAAGTGACTCAAACATGGTTTATGAGATGATGAGTTTCCTGTGCGGGATGTTCCTTATTTTTTCAAATATAGACCTGTTTTTCAGACTTAAAATGAATTTCGATGTAGAGTAATTTCTGCTATTTATAAATATTTGTCAAACGCATTTGCTTAAACATATTCCGTACGTCCTTCAAATCCTCCAGGTGCAATACTAAAATTTTAAAATAGTTTCTAAATTATGTGGCATTTTCTGTGGAATGAAGTTTCAAAACCGTTCTCATTTGTGTAAAATATTTATTTTCTTATAAAATAATCAATGTTCAAATTAGTAAACATTCATGCATAACTTTTTCTTGTTAAATCGCCAATGGAATTTGGCAATTTCCATTTAAACAACTCTACACTTAATCAAATCGTAATTGAATAAACACGCATTCTACATGAAAATTTTATATTTAATATAAAGAAAAATAAAATCAACTGTCAGTTATATACCTAGCCATGCACATACATATATGTATATGTATATATGGTTCTGCGAAATAGTAGTCCCGTATAATGGTATGATATTCATTTCGCAGAAGAAAGTTCAAAAAAATTTCTGAAAAATATTCTGTGCAACAAAATATTTACATTCTCCTCAGTGCGGTTAAAATTTCAGCATTTTAAAATAACATGATAAACAAAATATAAATCAAAATTTAATATAGAACACTTGTTGAATTCGCCACTTTTAATATTCTATGTTATCTATACATATACACATTTTTAACTCCGATATTTTATATTAAAGTTTACATATATTTTACGTAAAGATAAATGTACATGTCAAATACATATCTGAGTAGTTATTTGGAAATTTACATTACTTAGGTGTATGTACTGAGGTATTTAGGTGCTGTATACTTAGGTGTACAACAGCTGAAACCGTCACTTACTATTAACGAATCATCAGAGATTACAGTTTCCCTAACATATTTCTGATATATATATATACGTCTTGATTTTGTCTTACTGTCTTACTGTCGAGAAGTCTCCAGAAGACTTCTAATGGCTAATGGATTTTATATCTCCAAAAGTTTGATTTCATTTGTATCTGAAAGAGTTGTCCAAGAGTTAACATTTTCACTAACATAAACCTCGAAAGGTAAATCTACATTTTTAGCCGAAAATAAAACAATTTGTAATTTTATAACACCTGAATTTTATTAGGAAATTTTGAATCTATAATACAAAAAAATGTATAGCAAAACTTAAATTTTTGTTATTTTATTATCAATCTGTTTTATTGTCACTTACATACTGGACAACGGTCTTTGACAGGCTCACTAAATCGACATTGCCGTTGACTACACCCCTATTTCGGAAGACTACTGTATTATTGTTCCTGGTGAACTTGGGTCGGGTACCATAACATGATTTTGCTTTGCCAATGGCTACTAAAGTAGTAGTAGGAGTATACTTGAAAACGCAGATTACAACAATTATTAGGCAGCATTTCTTAAATTTATGACATAAATCGTGAAACTAAACTTAACGAAATGGAAAACAATGATATTCATTAGGTTTTAAAATCGTTTAGTAGAATCGAAATAATATGTACGTTCATCGTTAAATTAACACATTTTTGTGAGTTAAATGACCAAAATTTTCATGTTGATTACCATTAGCAATTTTAAATAATCTGAATAATTATTTACTAACTATCAATTTATAAGTATGCAGAGTTTAGGCACTATTGTTACAATTAAAATTATTGGTTTAATCATATTTCATATAATATATATTTCACAAAAAAAAAAATTAGAAGCGCGGAAATGCATTCACGTGCTGGCATAACTTTATATTAAAAAATGTTGCGGAAGAATTCAACATTGAAACGCGAAACACGAAATTGTAGATGGATTGCAATCATATTTGGTATCTTCATAACTTATATTACAGTTCATAGCCTCACGGTGTTTTATTACCATATTTTGCTTCGTGTATGAGACATTTACATTAAATTTTATGAAATTAATTCAAAAGTGATATATGCGATATAAACTGAACCAAAGTGGTTTAATGAATATATTATATACATGAAGAAAAAGTCAACCAGAGAATAGGAAATCATTATATTAGGAATAAGCGGCTTATATCAAGATCTAGATAGATTTCTTTCATATTTACCCCGAAACCACATTGTGTTTAAGAAAAAATATCCACTTAATTTCATTAAAATGTCACACATATTGACCAATATAAACGGTTTAAAGTCAGGTGGAAAGTCGGAAATTCTTACATCGGGTATTTTTGGCATAGAGGAAGATCTGCACTGATCATATTAACTTTTTTCATTATTCAGGTATATCAGGGAACATGTTTTCACGCAATTTCGTGAAGGTGACTCACACAGTAAAGTCTACTAGAATAGTGAAAATCATTATATGTAGTATATGGGAGCTGGGAGAATTTGTAGACCGATTTCACACATTTTCGGCAGTAAGCTATATTATATCCGATATTACACGTTCACTTAATTTTGTTAAGGTATCTTAGATATTGACCGAAATATATGGTATAAAGTCTACCCGAGCATGATAATCCTTATGTTAGGTACATAGGGGCTAGAGGAAGTGCTTACCAGATTTTATCCATTTAAAGCACATGGGCACACTGTTATCAGAAAGAGACGCTCTCTGAATTTCAAAGAGATAACTCATATATTTACCGTTATATATGGTATAAAGTTTACAAGAAGGCTGAAAACCCTTATATTAAGTATATGGGGGCTAGGAGAAGTATTTAACCTATTTTACCCTTTTTTGATACCAGATCACACTATTATCATGGAAAGATAATCCTCCAACTTCATTACGATATTTTACAGATTAACCGAAATATATGGTAGAAAGTTTACCGGAAGGTTGAAAATTTTCTTATATGGTATATGGGGGCTAGGGGAAGTATTTACCCGATTTTTCCCATTATTAATACCAGCTCACGCTATTATCATGGAAAAATAATCCTCCAATTTCTTTACGATATTTTACAGATTTACCGTATTTTCTGTAAAATTTCAGGTAGAGGTACTGAGGTCCATTTATTTAGTATCTGGGGGCTTGAAAACCTATAAACCCATTTTAACTATTTTTACGCATGAGATGGTATAACTTGAACGTACTATTCTTGGAAATGTTTGTTCCAATATCTTAATTGATGTTTGGTTTATCTACCTTAAATTGAGAGGATCAGATGACACTTAAAATTGTGTTATATGAGAAGTAGGCGTGGTTTTTCCGATTATGTCGATTTTCATAGCGTGACATAAAACTGAAAATATAATGTCACATACCAAATTTTGTTGAAATCGGTTAAGGGGTTCTTGAGATATGGGATTTCTCCTAAAAGTGGGCGGTGCCACTCCCGTCTCCAAAACTATATAACTATATACGGATTCCTATGAAATCCTTCCGTATCATATTTGCGGCATGATTTAATGTTTCTGACGTGTTTTTTAGCCAGTTAACGCACTTTTAGTAGTTTTCAACATAACCTTTGTATGGGAGGTGAGTGTGTTTATTATACAATTTCACTCATTTTCTCAGTATATAAAGAGACGCTAGAAAAACTTACTCGGAACAAGTTTGATTGGTATAGCTTGAACGGTTTCCGAGATATATATTAAACCTATTGTGGGCGGGGTATACCCCATTTTACAAAAATTTTGGGCCACAGATGCCCTGCCCTACAAGGATCTTCTATACCAAACAACGTGTTTATATCTTAATTTTCTGCTTAGTTATAGCACTTTATCTGTTTTAGATTAATGGCATTTTGTGGGCGTGGCAGATGTCCAACTACGCCCATCTGCAACACCAGCCGTGTTATGTGACAAAAAAAGTACCAAATTTTGTCAAAATATCTTAACTTTTACTCAAGTTATCGCTTGCATGGATGGACGGACGGGCGGACGGACGGACAGACAGTCACTCGGATTTCAACTCGTCTTCTCATCCTGATCATTTATACATATATATATATATATGGTTATATCTAACTCGTTTAGTTCTGTTATTGTTACAAACAACCGTTAGGTGAACAAAACTAATATACTCTGTAGCAACATGTTGCGAAAGCATAAGAATAAAGATTCAATATGCCGAAAATTTTAAGAATAGTGTGGACAACCGCTCAAGATCAGTTTACTGATTTCGACGTTTGTACCTTCTATAACAAGGGTTAATAGTAATCGATATATACACAAAATCGCAACAGGGACTGGCGACTGAGTTGCTTGCGATAGGTAGTCGATATCTACTTGAAATATGTGTTTTGGTATATGGTTATTGGACGGCAACTATTACATAATCACGCTATTCTAGATACGTAATAAGGGTGTTGATCTATACATACATTGAGTAGTATTCTTCTAAAACAATTAAAAAAAATTTTTAATTTTCCACACGTCAAACTAATGTAAATTAATTGTATGCAACAAATATATGGCCAGCAAAATTTAATCAAAATCGAGTCACACAACTTGAATGTTTATGAAATCGCTCGTCACTTGGCAGCTATAAACAGTTTCTGTGCTGCCTTCAATGAAGGTTATGTAAATGTCCACAACATCGATTCAGCGGTCTTTAAGTCTTTAAATATTTACAACTCTTTTGAATCAGAAGCACATCTAGTAGGCCGATTGCCTTTTTGTCGTACAAGTTATTTTTCAAGGGTTCTTCAAAATAATAATTTTCAGATTTCGGTCAGAAATATACCTCTTCCCACTGGTTCGAAACTGTTTCACTGGTTTTAACATATATTTCTGATATTGTTGAGATCTTCCACGCCTATTGGTCGAATTTTAACCTTTTCAAATGGAAAAGCTTGTTTATTCAGACTACAACCCTATTAAATAGCATCTATTTTTTATCTACAACAGTATCTAATTTTAAATCCGTTATTTTGAATTTTCTTTTTAAGTGATTGGTAAATTTTTTTAGTTCAAGGATTTTAAACATTTAACGGGATTTTAATATGTTTGGAATTTATTTCATGCAAGAAATTCAAATTAATTTTTATTTCGGGCTGTTTCTCGATACCTCATATTGTACTATCATACATTCTTTTACTATGAGACATTGAAGAAATTAAAAATTAAATATTACTCCAATTATTTCATCCAGGCAATACCAAGGCTTTGAGATCGTGCCTTGAAAGTAATATCTATTCTCTCGTAATATGTTGAAAGTAATATTCATTAATATTCAACTATCTTGAGTAAAATTGAAATGTTTACCATATGCACATATTTCCTCTTTCTCTTGTTTAATATACATATTTCACTTTTCCGATGTTTCATATTAAAAATTTCATATGTATATTTTACATAAACACGAATTAAAGAATGGGGACTGATGATTGTTTTGACCCAAGCTGCGGCCCAAAAGATCACAGTTTAATCATAGAAATGGTCTTTTATCAAATTTTACTTCCACAAATCGGGGCTATTCATGGTTAACATTATGTTAAATTGGGATTTCCAAAATTCCTAACTAATTCTTATTGATGACTGACCATGGATTAATTTTAAATCAAACAATAGTGAGTTGAAAATCGTGCGAAAACTATTTTCATAAATTAGAATCAGATTAGATGCGTTGTCCACCATTTCGAGGTGTCTTAAGCCTTTTTCGACTGAATTCGCTATGGTCGACGCAATGATAAGATATAAATGTCCCTCATATGCTCTCATATATGTTACTGCCATCAACAAGGGCACAACTACGGGTGTCCTAACTGTATTCTCTTCACTTTGGAATATGATGCCGACATGTTCATCTGGTGATGAACGAATATACAAAATATATTTAATTTTCTTTTGTACTAAAAATTAAAAAAAAAAAAATAAAAATGTGTACAAACATAGAGTGTTGCAGACTTTATAAATGTATGTTAAACTGTGCCCTCCCCTCACAACTACTCAGATATTTGTTGTTCAATTTCATAATTTTCGCTTTCTATTTTCGCGATGTTATGGACTATAGCATGCGCATACACAAAGCGGTGTTAATAACAACGGATTCATGGCAACTCGCTATAAATTTTGATAATTTTGTGTGTTTTACTTTGCCATAAAAGCGGCACCATACAGCTGCTGCGAACATTATAGCAAAATAAAAAGTTCAAATCTACTAAAATATGAAACATTTAAATAAAGTGTCGCATCAAAACTAACAAATCGGTCGAATTACGGCAGCTGTAAACCCTTGCACAATGTATCCTCAAAAAGTGTGCACTAAATTCCCGGGGATATAAATTTCACTACACTTTTTGCGCGCTTTCCTTTGTCTAATTCGGCGTTTCGTCGCAAACAAAACTCGCAAAATTCCCAACACTTGTTGTTGTTATACGGTTTGGGTGCCCTTTGCAACATGCTTTGTTTACGATTCGCACTCAACCGTTAGCGACGATGCTTTATTACGGCACCTGAGCGCTTTGTCGCTTGGTCGCTTGGTCGTTTCGTTGTCGCACATTCAACAAATTTGCGCAAATTCGCTGAACAAATTTACGCAAGCACGACAACAATAAGAGCGTAATTACAGAAATGTTGCAATATTCAGCGAATTTGCTGTGACACAAATGTGTTAGGACAACGCTTGTATGCGGTCGTATATATGTGTATATATGTGTTAGTTGAAGTGTTTGGTGTTTTTGTTGTTTACGTCGCCCACTTTCACCGACTAAATGCAGGGCTTGGTAAATTTTGTCGGGCAATTAAATGCCTGCTACCGTTGCATGCCACACCATTTCGGTTGTTGCACACTTTTGGGCGCCGTAAAATACAAAATTCCATGAATTTGTGCAAATGCAATTAAAAAATCGTAAACTTTGCCACCACCATAACTGTGAGTACTGTTGGCCACTGTTCAAGCGTCTGTAGGTATGCAATGCATTCGCCGATTATGCTGGTATGTGTGTGTGTGAGTATATTATAAACATGGGTGCTTATTTATATTTCGATGTGCAGTGCATTAGTGTGGTTTTATCGTAAAATATTAAACGCTCTTGTCATCATTCTGCAGCACTGCCATAAGCTATATGGTTGAAACAGTTAAAAAATCCAATTAACTTTGTTGCCGAAAAATAGGCTATAAATCTTGTGAAAGGCTTAAAATAAGAAAGGTTTTTGGCTACCTTGGTAAGAGCACAAAAATTGGAATCGTTCCCTTTTTAATAATTTATAAACAGGTAAACGTAAATTTTAGGGTTACAAATTATTTATATATGCCTAAATTTATTTCCATTGTAAAAAAATCTCGACAGCAGAGACTTTCAGTGTAGAGAACTTGGTGTTTCCTAGTTTCCTAAACCAATGTGTGGCAAACACCAATAGCTCAAATTTGTTCCAATATGGAATTATTCCAATTGTAATCAAAAGTCCACTCCTTAAAAAAGAGTTCCCATCATACTTCTCATTAACCTCGTCAATAACATTTAATGAATTTGTATCGGATCAAGATCTGTATAGAACTATCTGTATCTATCTGCATAGATAAATATTAAGGAGAAACTATTACGATAAATTTTTTATAAGATTAATAGCCCAAAGAGCTGCTGCCACTTACATTTTTGCATTCAGAATATTTTCGAACGTGTATACGAAAACGCCCAAAGGTTATAAAACACCCGCCGAAACGGTCAGATAGTGAGAAGGACCCTCATTGAGATCACATCTAATTCTGTTAGTTTTTACTAGAGGATGTAGTAGCTCGAATGGTGGTGAACAGTACCAACTTTTCCGTGAAGTAGCTAATAGCAAATACGAATTTGATTAATGTGAACCTTGATTTCCAATACTTCCGTACATTTTATAAGAAAAACGGTATTAATTTCTCTAATCGATTGTGTTTCATTTGGGGAACTCATTAATTTGAACTTTAAGTATTGTGCCAGTACCAGTACTGACAATAATAATAATAACAAGCAGCTACCAAAAGTCATGGCATCTCCGAAATAATTAAAGGACAGTAGAATGTATGCTAATCCAAAAACATAATTCTCTCGGTTATCACTGCTACCCGTTATCTGGTGTAGTTTCTTAAATGTATTTCCAAGCCCAGATTCCTCCAGTGTAGGAACGTTCTGAATAATACGGGAATACTACGAGAGTGCATCTTTGTAATTTGACCTCTTTATATTTATGCAACGGAACCAGCTCTAAAGTGATTTCGTTTCGAAATAATATTATAAATGATGTATTCATAGTATTCATTACACATTCATAATTCCAATTAAAACTTAGATTCCCATGAAGTTCATATGTTTTGGTAAGAAATTCTGTAGATTCTGTAGAAGATTCTGTATTATATGCTTATGACTATATTTATTGCTTTTTGTAGTTTAATTGCTCTAAAGTTAGGTTAGGTTAAGTTCTACGGCTGTATACTACTAAAGACCGTTCTTTGCGAAACCGAAAAATTTTTAAGGTTGAGTCGCATATCTCAGTAAAGCACTTCGAGCTTATCACATATTTGCTTCAGCGTTTTATTTCTATTCCCGCTATTTCATCTGGATATCTGCATGTGTGATATCCGTGATGTTTTAGCTGTCATCTCGCAAAGATGGGGAAGTGTAAATTTGTTTTTGATTCATGTGCTTCCAAGAAAATTCTACCACTGGCATCCGGTAATACTTTCAACCTTGCCGCTTTGATACCGATTGAGCAATGACCATCTGGTTAAAACCCATACAACTAGGGAAAGGCGAACTTTGCTGAGGGCGAGTTCTTCCATATGCCTCTCAAGATTTTCCCGGAGCTAGTATCTTGGGATACGAAAGTACCACTAACTGACCAGCTCATCGATCAATGAGGCCTTTTCTAATTTTTGTTAAACTTGTTATTTTTGGAGTCACCTGGTAAAGCTTGCTAAATTTTTTTAATGGGGAAATAAGTTTATAAAGTATAAGTCTACTAAGTAGAATAGAAACGAATGAAAATAGGTATAAGCCATTCCAAAGTTCTAATAAATTCTTCTTCCGAGTCCGTTGAGAATCTTTACAGCGACTAGTAAATAGTCAAACTTAATTAGCTAAAAGCCAACACAATTTTTACAAGCACTGCTAATACCTATTTCAATTTAGTTCAAAAAGATATTTATTCTAACTATAATATTTGCTCCTTTGCTTTTGCAGATTAGCATTAGCTGAAGTAAAAATCTGCAACTGGCCACAAATTCAAACAAAAGGAAGTCAGGAAAAACAGGTACCCCAAAATGTGAGAACATAAAATTTTCCCTTTACAAAGCAGCGCGCTGCACAGGCGCTTAAAGTCGAATGAAGTGAAAAGTTACGAGTAAAGGCACACTTTATTATTACATAACTAACTTGTTTCGCTTTCGCATAAAAGTATCAGCGACTTTCGACTTAATCAAACACAAATGCTGTGGTTATGCGCAGAAAAGTATGCCTCACGCTTTTCGGATAAAGTGCGTAGTCATGCGCAACCATTGGTAAGGGGCTTGGTGGAAATGCTTTTGATTAGTGGCATGTGTTTTTATTAACACATACACGCGCAGACATGGAGGAATATATTATCACACACACACATATATCGGTTAGCTGATCGGCCGGTGATAGCGAATTAAGCGAGAATGTGTGCAGCTGCGTTGATTGAAGCTCACTACCGCAGCTGTGCACCGTGCACTCACGTAAGTGATTGGCAGCCTATGCTCGTAAAATCTAAATTCAATTTAACAAATTTTGCGGAAGCATTGCGGCGTGACGGCTCCTGAATGGCGAAGCGTTGTGTTTGTATGGCATGATATTTTATATATTGCACAATTTTCTAGGCCAACTGGAATTTTTCATTCTACTTCGGTGCAGTGCAAAGCTCAATTTAATTGCTGTTTTCAATTCTGTTTTTGTTTGCGCGCGTAGAGTTTGGTCCATCCGATGTGCGAATATATATATCACTCTTTGCAAAATACAAATATCAAACAGTTTCTGCAGCAAATACTTACAAGTCCAAAGATTTCCAAGTATTCGATGATAGTTGAATCAATTTCGACCAATTAAAAGTTTTCAGCATATTCTCCCATCTCTCTTTCCCATTTCTTTCTGCAAGTCTTTGCACACAATTCCGAGACACAAGTGTAAAGCAGAAGCAGCTGTGGAGCAAGTTTTTCTCAACAGTCGTGCGGGAAAAGATGATTACAACTAAGATCTCATTAATTGCGGTTGCTGGACTTTCCAGTTACTTTTCGTGATGTTGGTTTGGAAATTGGCATTGATGAAATCGATGCTGCAAAATTGTAATATCAACTTACCTTATTTCCAATGCAAACTTTATATATCTGAAAGGAAGAAATATTCCCATTAAACTATTTTAAAAGCCGTGGTTTAAAGTTAAGCTCTTATTAATTATCACAACTAACGTTTATGGAAGTACGGAAGTATAATATCTTTATCTAATACCTAGGCATTCTATATTCCATTTCACGCACTGATTTATCATAAACAAGCTACTAAGGATGTATAATAATTCTAACATCAAAATGCTTTTTAAATATCAAACATATTTCTAAATTTACTAAACACTCCAGATATATGGCAAAATCTCAGCAAAGACAATTGTTACAAAATGTCTAGAGCATGGTTATGTGAGCAGGCCTTTTGTATACCACTTTTGTTGAAGTATACAAAATTGCCTCAGTTTCGATGATTTCCTGCCAGTGAGCATACTTTTGAGGTTTGAGAACGGAAAAAGTCTTTGGAGGCAGACTCGAAGAACGCGGGTCATGGTCAATACTTTGATTGTGAGCTCACGTTGTTCTGTTATTTCGAGTATTTTTATTTCGCGGTCATCTAGAATCATTTCGGAGATTTTTGGATAGTTTTGTCTGCCTCTTCTTGTCGTCCTTCATATTCTTCGGTGCTCATACCTTTTTTTTTACAGAATTTACCAAACAAGTTACGAATGAGATCTTTGACTTTTGCCGAGCTCGGAAAACGCTCATCAAGTTTCTTTTTGGTACTATCAGCGTTTCAATTTTTTTGGTTTGGAATAAATTGGTTTTGGTTTTGTATTCTCCAATATAGTTTTTAAAAAGCAGAACGATCCCACTTACATTATAATAAAATGGGTGGCAACATCTTTCGTAATATTTCGGTTTGCCTGAAACAACAAGCAAATATTGAAATGATGGTTAATTAATCTCAGTTGTTAATCTAACATATCTTATAGAAACAAAGAACTTTAAACTGTGCGGCTTGATGATATTAGGGGAATGGAGAGGCCTAAGCCGACGCCTAATGCGTTTTTAAAAGAAACTTTTGGATGTGAGTGCTTCAAAAGCAGATTGATATCGAATTTATTATTATTACTCTCACATCTTACTTAAAGACTGTTTATGAAAAGACGCAACCATACATATTTGAATAATATATACATATTCAGTTAGCTATTTTAGGGGTTCGTTGGAATTTGCGATTTGTACAGCTGTTGACAACTTTGTACCGGAAGTGGGTTGTTATCTTGCTGGATCAACTAGCTTCAAGGGAGCTCAGCAACAATAAACCAAGAATAAGGTTAAGGTTTTTGCAACGACTCTGTTATAGTACAGAGATTTTGAAAAGAACATCACCACTATTGCCTAACTTCCAGACTGAGCACAAACCTAACCACTCTGTTTTAATACTTGAAAGTTATAGCCTTGAAAAAAATAAATAAATAAATACAAACTCTACCCAAACCCAATTCAGTGGACCAGGAATTTCGTATTTTTTCTCTTTGAACGAAGCTATATTTACCAGTTCTCGAAATTGCAACGTTTTGGGTTCAAAATAAACGTTGCTTTAATATTTTATGAGCTTTCGTGTTTACAATATGACTTCAATATATATTTCTACCTTGCTGAAATGTTCGTGTGCAACATATACGAAGCAGACGAAAAGAGATATTCCGAAATAAAATTCTAATTTCGTATTCCAATTGAATTCTCCATACATAAGTGTTTGACTGAGTGATTGTGGCAACCAGGAAGTGTGTGGTGCGACATGATAAGCGAAAGAATGGAATAAATATGCAAAGGAAGCAACACTCATGCAAACCTCCAGCGGTGGAAGCACGTGGTGGTACACTTGTTTGTCAAACTATGAATTCTGCTGTCATGCAAAGAATGTTTATATCACTCATAAATGAGTGACAGTTACAAGACTGCTGTTTAGTCTCTACTCCTCACTCCTCTTCCATTCACTTTCCCCTACCTAAACTGGTAGCCCATTTTTTTATGGTTCTGATGTTTACGCCCCTGTTGGTCTGTTGATCTACATTCAGCATTATCTTCCTCCTGTCATTTTGCTTGATAATTGTATGGCAGTGCCCAGCATTCGTGCCGAACGAGACAGGGAGTATAGAAGCATGCTAAAGAGAGCAGTACGCACGATAATCACACTTGTCATTTTCAAGAAAAGTGCTGCCGATTTCCTTATAACTATTCCTTCGTGTACAAGAGGGTAGAAAAAATCTGATTATTTAGATGCCAGATAAATTTGGACATACCGGTGATGAATGAGTTTGCCGGCTGTAGATTAACATATGTGGTATGCATTTGTTGTTGTAGCAGAAATATTTCCGACTATTTTATTTCGATTTTAAAATCATGTGAGTAAATTACCGATTATAGCGGAAAGCTTTGAGGTTGGCAGTGGTTTAAGTGTCGACCAGTGATCTTACTCCAAAGGTTATTCATAAATTAGCTACAATTTACACCGAAATCAGTTTTAATTGCCAATAAAATTATGCTTCTAGAACGAAAGCTCTATCTGCAAAGTCCAAACTAGAGGTTCATGTGCAACACAGGGACTTATCTCTTTCACTCAAGTGCTCTCTTGCAAGCGAATGGCATCGTTCACTTTATTCACCTTCTCTTCATGCAACACATATAGAAGTTTCCGTCAAATTAAGGCCACAGTGAGTATCTTGGATAATTAGTGCGATATTATGAAACCATTTAGGAAAAAATTTCTTACTTGGGAAAGTCTTATAATATAACATTAGCCGTCTGCGGTTCACCACTTCCTTGGTCACTAAGTTTTAAATCCAATAAAATTTTAAGACCATTAAGTTTGCCAGTTGAACTCAATGCAAAAGAATGCATTTATTGATGAGAGATTTTCTATGTCTGTTTGATTATACCAGTCGGTCATATTTATACCAGTTATTTGTTCGATTCACCACACTCTCACTTCTTGTACAAAAAGTCGTAATTAAGAAATTAAAAAAATTCAATTTATGCTAGTTTTAGCGTATCTTATTTTAGTTTTAGCTTAAGCTAACAATATCCTCGAACATCTATCTCTTTTATCTCTATATCTTGATCCTTAAATTTTGTCCAAAAATGTATTGAATGTGTTAGAAATTTACACAATGGGCTACATATGTAGCATATACCGATAAGTGTGTTGCATGCCACCATTGTAGCAAAAAATGAGTAAACATTCAAGCATAATTGAACTCGGGCAACAGCTGTTTACACATAGTTATTGTGGTTATTCGCAAAACTGCTGCTGCTGAGCCATTGATGTTGCTCTTGCTCTTGTTGTTGCTGTTGCTGTTGCTGTTGATGTTGATGTTGATGTTATTGCTGTGGTTTGTACGAGTTTGCAGCCGCATTCATGTGTACCATTTACAAATTTATATTACATATGACGCTACACACATACATTGGCCTGCTTGTTATGTAAGTTTGTGCGTTGGATATTTCTGCACGCCACGCTGCCGATTTGTCTTGACCCTTTCGCCGAAAATGCCAAAAGCAGTTGGCGCTGCGGTCGGTTATAATCATCATGTGAGCACTGAAATACATACATACGACGCTACATATATTTTTATTTATATACGTATATAAGTATATATATACATTTTCGCTTGACATACGACATCATCGCAGTTTATGACAGTCATAAATATTTAATGCTTCCCCTGTGACAGAATTTCTTTTGGCTTTACCTAATTTAATATTTACTGGCTAGCTTTTCATTTCACCACACGTCTTGAACTCTTTTAGCTCTGCTTTAAGAGAAATATTACATATGAAGCTTCTTGGAATTTTTCTTTCACTCAGACATTAGGTTGACAATTATAAAAGGTATTATAGCGTTGGTTCTCAAATTTTATTCATTATACAAAATAATTTATTAGGATTTTTTTCTTGCAAGCAAGTTGCAAAAAAGTGGTCAACTCTCATGAAAATGTTCTTCAAGTCATTAGCAACATTAATAACTATCCCGAGGATTTGTTTGAAAATTCCTTAGTATTTGCTTTTACTCAGTAATAACTATATTTGATTCGCCAAGCGTTGGAGAATAGCGAATCGAACATTGCTCAAATAGACTGGTAGCATTGACAAAGCAGCGGCATAGACGTCTGTTTTCTATAAGAAATTATACTTTTTTTCGATTCATTATTTACTAATTAAATAAATATAGTATTTATGAAGGAAAATTCCAATGAAGTCGCTTATTTTTTTGCTGACCTTTATGAACTTTTAAAATTTGTAGAATTTTCGTTAGTTTTCACAAATTCTTGTCATGCGAGTATTATTTTGCCAACCGCTTATTTGAGTACGTGACTGACGTGAAAGAGGAATTTTATTAGAAATAAATTCCTTTTCGGACTTTACTGATATTGAAACATATATCGACTTGGAAGCACTACTTCTTTATCGATAAAACTTTAGTACTACTTTATGGATAATATTTAGGTACACAACACTGACATTTAGAAGTAATTTTTTTCTTTCAGTGAATATTCTTTTGTCTCTCGCTCACGCCAAATCGAAGAATTACACCACTTTCCGGTACATGCAAACATTTTTTAAGCGAGTATTCGTTTGCTGCTCACTTATGTTGAGAACGAAATTTTTTATTATAATAAAGAATAGTCGAACTAATTTCATTCACTCTTGCAAAGAGCAGACTTTGCTTTAATGGCAACTTACCTACGTAATTTTTTCATTACGATATCTCACCAACTAGCCAAAATATACAGACTAAATTTAAGTTACAGACTAATTTAAAAGTTTTAAAGTTTTAAAGTTTAAAAGTTTTAAATGAGTGGTGGTGCTTTTTGTGGCCCTGCTTTATACATCCTGCCGTATTAACAAAAGATTTCTGTCTATTAAGAAAGATCATCACCGTACTAGATATGACTAACTTATTAAAACAAATAAAAAATTTAATTAAAATAATTAATTTACATAATTTAACTAAATGTTGTTTGCCGATTCAAAACTAAGTATCATTAAATTGTGCGAGTCTTGTACCTTCCATAATGTTTTCACAGAGGAATTACTCGCATTATTCTGTTTGCTCACTTTGTATTTTAAAAGTAATACTGCGCTTGTTATTGTATTTTATTATGCATGAAAGCTATGCCAAAGTTTCTCTGATAACGCCATCAAATCATCATTCGCTTTTATTTGCAGCATCCAACGCTAAGTAACAACATACCTGCCCTACCCTCCATTCGACATGCTTTGGAAATCATTAACTATTTATTTGGTTCCTGTTCACTAAGACTATGGCTTCCCACCCACTATTCACTCTATAATTGGCCTCTTTTACCACGCCACTGTGGATACATTCTTACCAAAACTTTGGGGATACTTTGGTTTTGAGCACATTGTTGTACGCAAGCTTCTCTTTAGTTTACTAAATTCGTAAATGAGTGAATTTGTTTTGGAGTTAAAAATGGTTTCCAATATTGTGTTTACGATGTGTCAAGCAAAAATGGTTTTTTAAAAAAGTATTTTTGAGTTTTAAGAAAGTAGCTTACCGTTATTATATAAGAGAGTATTACTAGAGTTCGGAACAGGTAACGAACTTTAGAACAACTAACGAATGCCAGAGTTCGGTTGGAGCTGAATATTAAAAATATGAGGGGAGTACTTGTTTTCATCTAGTTTAAACAATTTGGCTGAGAAACCTATGGTTAAATTCTGCGAACCTCCACCAATAGAAAACACCGAGGTTGGACATGTCGTTCACTTTCTTTTACTGTTGATAAATCAGCGAAATTTAATAAACTTCACTTCGAATTGAAATAACATATCCCAATTAATGTCGAATAATTTTAAATAGAATAATAATTCTGAATATTATAATAGGGCTCTATGACCCGGAAAAATTCTTTTCCAATTTCAACCCCAAAAGAAATTTTATCTCTTTCCAATTTGGAATAGGGTCGAGTGGTAGGTACAGCTACAGCACGCAAAATTTTAAGGGTTTATTTTCTTGAGACTGTATTTTTCAAATAGAGCAACGACGGTACTTAGACTATAGCATATATCATTTCAATAATTAGCTGTAGCCCCACAGTAACATTATCTAGTGAACTTCTGCATTGTTATTATTGTAAAATTGCTTATAAATAATTTATTGCTAATTTTAAATGCAAGCGTACTTTACTAGCAAGTCTTATGTAGATTATTATCCGGTTTTTTTTAATTTTTTTTCAGAAAGCATGAGTTCCTGCCCGCTACCCGTCGAGACCCTCTTGAAAAAGGTGATTCGGAAGTTTGACAAAGTCGCCGGATTTTGTATCAGAATATTAATATGACCGTTTTTTTTATAGACTCATTTTTACTAAAGCTTGAAAGAAATAAATTTGATTCCTTTTCATTACTCCTAGAATTAATTGTAAATATTAGACCTTCCTTGAAGGCTCTAGACTGGCCAAACTCCTAAAGCCAATAAATTTTCCGACTGTCTCGAAAAAACCACCTATGGCAAAAGCCCGTTAAACTCCGATAAGGAAACATTGGTTCCTATCGGGATCGAAGTGTAAGCACTTTGAAAAGATTCCCACCTTATAAATAAAGTTATATATAATTCTTAGGATCCTTATGCAGCTTTTCTCGGAATATAATATTAGGGTAATATGAACATTTCGTATTCACTGTGTGTATTCCATTAAGAAATTTTCAACAAACTATGGAATTACAACGCTTCCTGTGTCAAAAGAAGTCTAAATCTAAATCGAGCTCCTGTTTATACAACCAAAAGAACAGTAATGAACGAATTATTTATATGAAAAGGCGATATCAGCATCATTCCACTTTGCATTGGAGGCAAATACCCCACAGTTCTTGCATAAGAGCTTCTTCGCATCCCTCAAAGAAGCCACAAACTTAAAATGTTCTTGCAAACTTTAGCAAATTAATGCAAACTTACGCACAGCCGCCCAATTCGTGCTAGCCGAATACGCCACCACTGTAAGCAAAACTTTTCGCTGTCTTTGAATTTTGAAAGCAAATTTTTTTAATTTCTGAGTGACATCCACAGCAGCAGCGGCCTGAAATTTTTGTCACAGCGCGTCTTCTCTGGAACGTTAGCAAGGCCGCGTCTAAGTAAAGAACGCGTAACTTTCCGTAGCTTTACTTCTCTCTTATGCCATAATTTCAACGGCGCTTTTTTTGGTTTGCTAAAAAGCTTCTCATCTCATAATTTTCGCTAATTAACTGCCATGCACGAGTGTGCCCGTGCGCAACTGTGTATGGGTAAATAAGTCAATTTCACGCTGTCTAACTTTAGCCGGGAAGTAGCTGAGACAGTGGCGGTTGGGAGGGTGGTGACCGTTGGTGAATACAGACGCCTCCCCTTGGCCATCGCTACACATTAGTGCCGCTTTTAATTTTATTTACTACCTCCACACACGCAATGCAAATCAGCTGCCGCTTGCTGCCACGCCCCTAGCTGTTGGTGAAAAAAGAAAAAGAATTTATTTACAGGAAACTTTTATGGTCGATGAACGCGTACAATGGTCTTCGGTCGGAAATGATTTGCACAGAGGTACCGGTGCCCCCGGCGCAGAGTTGGCTGGTGCGTACGCAAAGTGAGCATATCAGTTGGACACATCTTCAGTGGTCTTCAGTGGCGGCAAAGTGGCTTCGCTGATAGCAAATGGCCTGCTGATGTATGCATTCAGCCGTTACCGCAACTTTTGCAAAAACTGTTGTACTGAGAAAAAATTCAGTTGCAAATGGCCATGAGTCCATAACTAACCGGTGGAATGTGCATGTGCATGCATGCATTTACGCGACGCATTGTCAAAGCGGAAGTGACTCTGCGGCGCGGGGGGTGCAGAAAAAAGTTTTCACCGGCACCGGTATTTGTTTGTTATTTGCCAGCATGTGGAAAGGCGGAAATGCTGCGTGTTAAAAGAAATATATATTTTTATTTGTGTGGAGTGCAGTCCGGCAGCTCATTTGGTTGATATCAAGTGCCGCTAAAGTTGCTGTTGAAAGTGAAACCGCAACTCATCACAACCCCTACTTCGCAGAGCTTCATTCGAATGGAGTGTATGGGCTTTACGGAACACGATTTTATCAGATTTCCATTCATACTTCCCTGCTGCACACGTGCGCATCGGGAGTTTTACGCTATGGCCTGGTTACGCTATGGAGGAAAAGTGGAATAATACTCAAACCGGCTGACCAAATGAACGATTGTCTCTCAGAACTCTTTATTTTCACACCATTCCTTCCTCACTTCCTCCGCTACCGCTCTACCTTCATCCTTTTATTTCATTTCAAATTTCATCCTTTCCCCCTATGTGTCTGCACAAAACTTTGACTGCATTACCAACAGTCGACCTCAGCTGACCTCCCATCCGCTCTTCTCGTGTTTCATTCTTCCATTTTCCTCTTCATTTGTAGCCGCTTTCAGTCTGCTCTAATTTGTTGCAAGTGAATTCTGGCCACAAGCCGGCCCAAAGTTAACTTGACGCTAGCACTCTAACTTTTGCGAAAATAACAACAACTATGTAGCAGTGCGGAGAAACAATGAGCTGCGTCGCGTCAGTGCAGGAAATGCCTCAAGGTGCCGCTTGTTGTCATAGCCGCAGTTCTATGCGTGTGTATATATGTATATCTTATAAAACTGTTTCAGTGACTTATTTGGTTGTTTGTAATCATTTGCCTGTTGTATTTGTTGCTATTTCCTTGATATACATTACCGGATGCTCGACAGGAATTGCTATTCGGGGTAAACTCGTTGTCAGTTGCTTGGCACTTCTAAATACACAGTTCAGCTTGATTGGCTGGTAATTGAGCTGGGTGATTTTCACTGCCACTTATTGATGTTATTCTAAAACTACCTATGTTATTGGTCGAAATTTGCACCCTGTTCAAATTTAAATGGCATGAGAAAGAGGAAGTGAAACAAAATATTCATAGTATCCCTAGTAATATACCCTAAAGCATTTAGTTAATAATACAATTCTGATGGAAAAAAGCGAAAATATGTTCTAAGTTGAGGTCTTTAGGTAGTAGGTAATACTATAAAGAAAATAAAGCTTATATTATACTAGAGATTCCTTTGGCCAAAAAAGTGAAGAACACAGCACTAGAAGATTACAACCACCGGCAGTATTTGTACCACCTTTTAACTTTTAATGCACATATAGCTGTGGTTTTTAAGTATTTATAAATAGCTTCGGGCCCTTATCTAAAACGGTTTCAAGGCACATATCTCACAACCTGGTGTAGACATATCATCCATACGTTAAACTTTATGCATATATATAGGTCAATAAGTTATAAACTTGGACGAGCTTATTATAGATTTTCACTAAAAACAGGCAGTATAGGTCCAAACCTTTCTGTTGCATCGATATGTCTGAAGAATTTTTGTGATCGGTATACAACTAAACCTAATCTTTAGATTTTGGTGAGTCTCACATTGAAATGCAATGCAACTAAATCGTATGAAATCCCAGTTATAATGTCCATTCCTATAAATTAGAGTCCCTCAAAAAACAGTTAAATTAAATCTTCATGTCGGTTGGGCTAGATGAGGGTAATCGTTGGTCCGATTAATAAAGTCCGTACAACTAAGAGAAAACACTCTTTGTATAGTGTAAAATCAAAAATAGTAAATGTTGATTGGTTTGAGGTTATTATATTTTCAATTCGTTAACTTGCTATTTGCTCAAGATATTAGGTATAAAATCAACTCAAATGAACGAAAATTAACACTTTTCTTGAGAGCTGGGCTTCTTTGGAAAACCATTAGACATTATATATGTTGGAGCCACGTATCAATACCAGTAAACAACAGAAGGGTTGTGATACATAAGACCTTCTCCAAACAATAGAAATATTATCTCTTTTCGTACAAGTTGCCTATATAACAAAAGCTATTTGCAACTCCACTTAATATAGTATTACTTTTACCACAGCCAACTTCAATGCGGTCCTGCTGGGCGCAAATCAAAAGTTATTCCTTTAACATTAATGGAGTTTGTTAAAGTTTATTGAGCGACTTAAGGTAATCGCTCACACTAAATATGAGCAGTATGATTTTCATGTACCGCAGGCGGTTTATAAATTTGCTAACAGCAAAATAGTTTGTCATTTTGCCAGTGCCGACTAAACAATACCGAGTGACAATAATGGGCAAGTTATAAATGAGGAAGTTTACCGCGTTTAGTGGGCGATTACGAACAGCACTGCCAACAAGTAGTGCATAAATACATTCAGTTTGTTGTTCACCATAAAGGAGGGCTTATGTGGCGAGGATGTGAGTTTTGATTGAGTGCGGTCGAGGAACGCATCTAAGCGAAAACTCAGCGCACTTTGCGGCAAGGTAATAAAATACTTTGGCGCGAATGCGAACAATAGTTTGAAAAGTGAACAATAGTAGCGAAAATTCTGCAACAAAACAAATATAATGCTCGAGTGCATGCGTAAGCGACGAGCTTTACACTTGCAACAAAACAATAGTTGCACTGACAAACCTTTATTGGGTTCGGAAGACGACATTTTCCAGGAGCGCCCACCGAAATTTCTAAAAATCTTTGCGAATTTACTATATTTATACACTTAAAATATTTAAAAAAAATTACCTAAAATACCCAAAAATTAGAGGAGCATATATTATTCGGTCATTCTACGACTAAAAATTGTCGTGCTTCCATTATTTTGCAATTGAGTGTAGACACCGAGTACATCTGTTTAATGAATGCTTGTGAGTTTCCATGTTGGACATTTTGAGAAACACAGGCGCAGCCGTGCGCAACCAACGATGAATCGAACCATAAAAGCGGCTAACAAAGCTCTCAACGCGGCGGTGTAAATGACAATCGAAGTAAAGCCACGCAAGCGCCAACGAACAGTGAAATGTAAATAGCATACGACAAACAATGGCAGCGGCAACAATATCGCTGACAATAAAAGCAACAATGGTCACCAGATGTGTGGAAGCAAGTGCAACTCATAGCGAGCATAAAAGCACAGAGAACATTAGACAACAACACAACCCAGTAAGCATGTGGGACTGAGCACGAGTTAAATTGCAATAGAGTGCGAATCTCAAATTTCCAGTTGTCAAAACGTCTGTTATCGCAAATGGAAGCATTTTAGGAATATAAGCTTTAATTTAATTGCTTTAAAATTAAACTCTTGAGTTTAGCTATAAGCTGATTTTGATGCATCAAAGTTTAGATATCTAACGCATTCATTATATATGCAATAGCGAAAATTGTCTGAGTTTTAGTTAAACAAAACTTGATAGCATTGAAAAAACGATTATACCACTAATATAGTTTAGTGAAGCATCCACATACTGTCTAGTATCGAATTCAACTTGGTAACTTTGTTGTTGCTTTCACATGTAAATTGTTTAAGAAGAGAGAAGCGCTCAAAGATAACGAGCAGAAAAATGGCGAAGCGAGAACGCCTATAATCACTTTGCGGGTAACTCTAAGATTGATCACGTACTTGACTTTTTAAGCGATATTCAAAGAAAATTATATATATATTTCTAACTTGCCTTTGGCCTCTGATATGGAGTATAGAGGAGTCACCAACAATAAACGAACAGGATACTCTCATAATTTCTATTAATCTATTCCAACTTCCCTGTGCTTGGAAAGCTCTTTGAAGCCGAACTTGTGCATTGCGCGTTGTCTTGAAAGTGAATTGAATCCATGCTGCATGTATTGCTTCTGGCCATTGTTCTGTAAAAACTTGATCTTAGACACCCTACACACCTCAGAATGCATCCATCTAATTTTAGAAAATTTGTTATTTATTTCTTAACATGTCCTCATTTCTCATGCCTAATAATTTATGCAGTATATTACCCTAGCTGTTTTTTGACATGCCTGCTGTCTAAGCTATCTCGCGCCCATTCGATCGTCAGTCTGTCAATAGGTATTGTATCCCCTGTTGTCGTCGTTTTTGTGACACATGGGAATCTCTTATTTGACAGCCGCCACCGAAGACGAACAGTCACCGCTCACAGCATCCAAGCTTTCTTTGTTTTCAGTGTGGAATTTCACTTGCAAAAACAAGAATCGAAGCAACGACCGATATTGCTCTTCTTCCATTTCTCTAAAATATACGAATATATATAATCCTTTTCCACACGCGGTCAAAATGAAACCACGAGTTCGGTTCGGCTGAAGTTTTGTCAGTAATCGTCTACGAGAATATACTTCACAGTGGTAAATTTCTCTTGCGACAGTAGCGCTATCGGAATAAGTTGTTATTCAGGCGCGCTCGTAGATTTATTCGTAATTAAAGCGGCTACCTTGTATCTAATGCCCTGATAGGATCCAGGTAAGGTAGGAAAAAACTTTTGGTCTCTGCAAACAACGCACAAAATACTTTTTTGGTGTATATCGTAGAATCTTTGTTTGGTTTTCGCTTAACCATAATAAAAGCTTTTATATATACAAGCTTTTATATATTTCTGGTTTTATTTTTCTTCAACGACATTGTATTGACATGCATATGTTATAATTAAGTTTTAATTCAGACTTTTACTACATAGAAATGAACTTATAATTAATTTTGGGAAAATTTTTGTAAACAATTTCTCAATGTTCGTTGGTCATCGGCAGCACGCTGCATAAGCTCGTTGTGATACACTTGGTAATACTGTCAGTAAATGAAAACAAAATAATATGTAACAACAATTACAGAAAATACCGCTGTTAGCAAGCAGTCAACTATCATAATTAGTAATAAATGCCAACAGCAAAGTTTTAACTGCGTAAATTTACTTTCGACACTGTTGTTGTACGTAACTACTTGTCAAAAGTCGTATGAATATGAGTTGCGTTGACGTTTTCGCATAAAAATCATGCATTCGGATTCATGTAAGCATATATGAATCCATGAAAATGAAAGCATGAAAATTTTGAAGAGAAATATTGTTCTGTAGTTCTACAGAAAGCGACTGAAAGATTTTTAAAGTAATTGTAGTTCACGGTTCTAATTTAGAATACTGTTCGCTGTATAAATGCGGAACACAAATGTATAAAGTATGCCAAGAAAACATTGTATGTGTGTATATGTATGTGTGTATGTATGTGTATAATATTAGCTGTACATCGGGGCCTACCAACAGCAACACTAAAGCCGCAATTCATAATTCTGGTCCAGTCCGATTGAGTTAACTATGAACATACATTTTAAGGCATCAACAACTTTTTCGCACCTAAAAAATCGTTGACCACATACTTTGATCTAGAGCTAAGGTAACAAAAATATTTATTTAGATGATAAATGTGCTGTGAATATCAAAATAATTTAATATATCGGTCAAAAATTCTTGTTCGGTGTATGAGATAACTCGAAATGTTTGTGTGAAGCACAACTTCTCCTTTCTGGAGAGATAAAAGTCAGAAGTACGTATTGCCACTTTCTACATTTTATTTCACTTTGCTCGCCGTTCCTGCAAGCGTCCAGTTTTACAGGGAGTTCGGTTGTCGTTGGCACAGTTTTCTGCATCCCTGTATGGAGAATATGTAGATTATTTGTCATTGAACGCTTCTAACGGTTGGCGCGCGAAGCAATCGGGGATGAAAGGGCACACAAAGAGCTGGTTAGTGCGATACGAGGGCTAGTTGAATGCTAAATACATTTTAGGTATGTCATAGTCTAGTAGGTTGGTATCGTTGTTGTTGTAGCGGCAGAGAACATTTACCTACAATAATTTCCCAAACATTGAGCTACGATGCCGAGTTGACAGTACTTGGCCGGATAAAATCCTGGTCCGCTCCAGCTCGTAGTCCCGTCTATCGTCTGAAAGGGAAGTCAAAGACACTGCTTTGAACCGGTGTTGTTATTAGTTTTCCTCGAATATTGACCATTAATACCAAGTATTGGGTATACCCCATCGATGCCTAATAGTAAGGAATTTGTTTGTTACTGAATATGAAAAGGCCAAGAAGTTGACAAAATAAGAAGTAGCGCGGCAGCAGTTCTCTAGTTCAAAAATCTTTCAAGAGAAAGACTAGAATATATTGACATCGATATTAAACAAGGAAGAAAATATTATTAGGCAAGTACTGTAAGGTTTTACGAGGAAACCTTATGAGACGCATATGTTCTCTAATGGGGAAAAATATTTGGTTTTGGAAGAAACAAACGATCTCGGATGGCAATTAAATATTAGATTGTATCAAATCTTTAATGAAAAAGCTTCTTATTATATCAGAAACTGATCCCGAGGTGGCCTGAAGAATCGGTAGTAACCTTAATTCATCAGAAATCGTCAAGACGCACACCTTACTATAAGAAGAAGCTAGAAAACCATCTGCTTAAAGTTTGAGAGAAAGTAATATATAATTTTATAACTATATAATAATGAAAATGTAGATCGTGAAATAAATTTTTTACAGTTCACTTAGTGCGCACTCTTACTTAATCTACTTTTATATAAAAAATGTTCTTCTTTTAATTTATTTCGAATGATTTTTCCTAACAGGCAAAAACATGGGAAATACATATGTACCGAAAACCTTTTCCGGTAATAATCCTTAGAGTACGAATATCCATTTGGCCACAGAGGCACGCTCTAATAACATTGGTGGAAGTACGAACAATGCATTTCTATGTAGCTGAGTTTTCGCCGTATGCAACTTTATGACATTTATTTTATTACCGTGAATATTAGTGTGATTTTGTGTCGGTGAAATGCTAACATATCCACATACCATTAGGTGTAGGTGTGCATTAAGCGCATATTCTTGCCATTTTACAGCGCAGACCTTGAACGCGTCGCGTTTCGCTGAGTCAAGCTACAACAACAACTGCAACAACTGAACGTTATGTGGCTTTTGTGCGTTATTTCACCTATTATGATATGTATATGAGTAAAGTATTTTTTTTTTTTGTAGTTTAGTGCACCATTGTTCTTGTGTTTGCAACGCTCACTAACTCGCTCGCTCGGTACACTTTTGCAAGAGCAGAGCCGAAATGCGATTTGTGTGCGGTGCATTCACAATGCGATTCAGGTCAGTGCGCGCCGGCTCGGTACGCTGTAGCCAGCCATCGGCACGTCTCCGCTTTCCACTTCTAGATAGAGCTCGAGCAAGGGCTTAATACAGCTTAGTATAACTATGTTGCCACATTTTAATATATGTGTATATGTATATGTCTACGTGTTTTCTACGCTTTTGTGAAAATTAAGCAATTCTTAATGCAATTCGTACTCGTGGCAAATTTATATGCAGATGTGCTCCTATGTGGATATGTGCGCATGTGTGTGTGCGGGCGCTCAACTACAGCACCAACCGCCTTAATCACCTCCTTCACACACTCATCCTTTTACCAGGCCACTTGTCGTCTCGTGTGTCTCTTGTTTACCGACGCACACACACACATGCCACACGCACGCCTTCCGCCGCTGCAATTTAATACAGTCATAGGAATGCACGAGCACAAGTGCCACAGCCGCGGCGAGTGGCTGACTGACACGCAAGCGCTCACAATGCAATTACAGCGCGAACAATGATTGTGTGAAACCCAAATGTGAACCCAAATATGACAGTTGCAACGACCGCAAGCATATTTGCAAGTAAACTCGGGTTTCATATGGCAATAATTTGAATTTTTATTTAATTTACCGGTTCTCTTTTTATTTTCGGCCATGCAGTTGTTGGTGTAAAGTTACAGTTCGGTTGCAAGACGGTGCTGGAGGAAATGTGTGTGACATTGAGGTCAATCCAGAAGAGGCTTAATGCTGTAGCGCAGGCAATGCGGCAATTAAAGACAGCCAGCCAGTTGTTGACAATTTGCATAAAGTGCCACACAAATTTGTGGAATTCAGTAACCACGCGAATGTACTTGCAGCTCGACCAGGTCATAAAAATAGTTGAAGAAGTTTTGAGAGTTCTTCAAAGTAATATCTTGCATAATTTCAAAATATTTTGAATATATGCACAAGAATTGGAGTTGTGAGTGATATCACCAGTCGCTTTTGGTTCACGCTCTTCTGGTTATGGAATGCTTGCTGTAAAATTGTTATTGTGTGATTGTTGGGTCTTAGCCAGGACTTTATAACCCTTGAGTGCCTTTGAAAATTGAACACCTGGAAAGCCTGGTACTTATAAGCCTTTAACTTGACTACTGCTAGCTAAAATATGAAGGCAAGGGAAAACCTATTACCACTTCCAAGGGCAATGTTGTCACTTCACTCGATGTAGGTAAAATTGAACCCACTACAGTATGCTAAAATTATGCTTGAACATCGACATAAATAAATCCCAGTTTACGCCGTATCATTCTTAAAGACTGCACGCTAATATTCGGAAGGAAAGCGTCAGAAAGTCGTTAAAGTCTGTAAGGCATCCGGTGAAATGACACCACAACTCCCCACGTGGTGTCATTTCAAAATATAAAATTTTCGGTCATATTCTGATCATTGTAGGTTCAAGAACTAGAGCTGAATCAACGCTATCAGACATTGTTTCATTATTTCGGGAAAAATATCTCAAATAACGCCTCAGCCCGTAAATTGCTATTTTTTTGTCCCTTACCCGGAAGAGTGACTTAACCTTTTTTGCAGTCGTACTCCCCACTTCAAAACAACTCCGATAGTAAGTCTAACGGTTATGTTGCTATGACAGAGATCATCTTAAAGTGATGTTTCTTCGATGAATGAAATATTTTTCATACCATACATACTTTAATAAATATCAAGAGCCGCAAGGTCACACATTTCGACATGCTAGTGCCGATCTAAGAACGAATTGTTTCTCATACGAAATAAAAAATATTTGGTATAAATAAACTATATAATATTGCTTATTTAAATTTACACAAAGTTAAGCACTCTTAAGTTATTTCCCTTTTATTGATATTGGACTCTACCTCTGCAAATATAAAAAAATAGATACTTGATTAATTCCAAGCAGCAAAATAGGCAGCAAATGCAAATAATAACGAACATTGAAACAAGAAACGTAAGGTTTAAAGAGTTTCAAAGTAGTTGCCCATAGGCTCTCGGTATTGAAAGTCCGCGATATAGTTGAGGCAGTAGTGGTGCGTGAGATCACTTCACAATAGCGTTGAACGTTGGTTAAGTGCAGTTCGAAGGAGTTTCTTCTTCGTGTCGTAACCACAACCGAAACACACATCCACTGGTATGCATCACAGATCAAGAAAGAATTGAAACAGTGGACTACACCCGACGAACTTCCTCCGAAGAAAGCGAAGACTATTCCATTGGCTGGAAAGATGCCACGGAACGGTGCCGAACAACAACTATCAATCAACCGTTTTCTTTTTTTCCTTAATTCGAAACTTGAAGAATTCACTCACTGGTCAGCAATTTCAGTCGAATGGTTGCAGCATCGCTGGGTCAAGTCGACATAAAGAGAGAGCTAAGGAATAAAACGTCATATTTCCAAAGTTTTCGTTTTTCTTTTGTGGAATGATGAACTTATCGGACCGCTCTCGCAAATAATTTTGACAAGAATTGCTTTCGCTATGTCGGTGTGTTCTTTCATTCTACCGACAGAAACTAGAGGAGGCGTAGAGTTTTTACTTTCGGTTATATGATATCCTGTCATAAAAGATTCGAAATAGGAAAGGGTACTACTCTCACTTCTACTAGTCCACTTCTCATACAACGCCATTCCTCTCAAATTTTAGTCGATAAACAATTTAACATAACTTATAATTTCATATGTATTGTACAAATATCATATAATGACAAATCACATAATTCTCCATTACCTTCACCCTATGCCTATTTAGTGAAAAGAAACTCTTTAAACACGCTGCATCTTCTAAGTTTTCTTGAAGTTAAATTGGTTTCAGTTACAAATTTCTTCTTTGCCACCAAAGCGTCTTTTCTCTCCATATAAATTCATTAAGCTTTTTTTTAATGCACTTGATTAACTCAAAGTGAATTATTCGCATTAATTAAGTAAAAAGATGTTTGCTCTGAGCAGAGTGCAGCATTTTAACGGTATACAAGGACACGACATTTCCTCAGCCAAGAACAACGTTTCTTCGCTGATTGTAGAAATTATGTTATTCCTACAAGTTTTTGTACAAACAAACATACCCTGAAAAGAAATGTAACCCTCTTAAACAGACAAGCAGCCGATCATCTCTCTGGTTATAACAGACATGCTGAAAAGTGCTCCTCACTATAGTTGCCAAAGATGGCAATAGATCGAATCGCCCAACTCCGGTACTATTACGAGTATTACTATCCCGACTGGCTTCTTGGTCCAAAATAAGCCTCAGCTGTAGCGATTTCTTTCCAGTGATCATTCTCTGGAGATCTGAGGATTGTCCATCCGGTATTTACCTAATGATATCGGCCCGAAATATAAGAATCTCGTAGTAGTTAATATTAAAAAATACCACTGGTTTTAGTTTACAAATATAGTCAAATAATAAATTCATAGCAAAAACCTTTTCGACAAATATATAATGACTTTTACCTTAAAACTTATTAAAAAATTGTTTGCATTCAGTGGCTGAATAAATTATTTTATGAAAGAATTTTAGTAGACATCTGATCATTTTCGAACTAATTCATTTTGAACTGCAAGTTTAAAATTTAGCTGTGAACTAGTAATTTTCCGATTAATTCAATTTTTGCTGATTTCTCTTTATATGAACTAGTTATATCTCTGACTCCTTTGCTATATACTACTGGATAGTTTCAAGTACCCGCTTTATTAGAGCACGTATTTGAGCAAAATATTACGCAGATGAAGCATGTCAGAATGAACCTATAAAGTGGCAGCGTCAATAAGAGCGATAAGCTTGCGCTTTAAAGGCAAAACGAAAGAAAGAAAGCCAACGATAATAATGTTTTAAGTGATGATAATAATTATGCCATTGATGTTGATGCTTCTTTAGTCATTCGCGAATTTTTCACTGAAAAAGCAACACCAAAGAGTGACGACGGTCGAAGCAACGTCTTCGCTTAATGTGTCGGATTTTTTTATCCGTCTGAGCAAACGGAATTTTTTACGAAATCGTTAAATTAAGGAAGGTGAGAGAGCGGAAGTGAGCAAGAGCAAATGAACCAACTTAATTGAATGGTTGTCATGCAACGATGCATTCTTCATATGTATGTTTCATTGTGTGTTTTTTGATCATGTTTCTACTACTTTAACGGGAATGCAGGTGTGGCTGCTGCTTGTGCGAGCACTTACAAGTTCATAATTGAAATTCAGTTCATTTGTCAAAGTGAAAGGAAATGTGGAGAAATGTTGCGTGGGAAAACATATTGTCTGAAGAGTATTGCGAGGTAAAAATGAATGGCTTACATATGTATATGGGGAACGAAGAAAATGCATTTGTCCTTGAAATAGACAGACATTAGAAAGACATATTTTTATAGACATCTCTTCTTTAGAAAGACATATTATGTAATTTCAAATGTGAATATTAGCAAAGATTATCCATCTCTTAAACTCCTACAAAATACATACTGTAAATTGTCTAAAATTTGTGATGAAACATACCTAATAATACACAACACACTAGTTCCACATCTGGAAACACAACACAACAAAAAAATAATCGATGTGTTTGTATGATACCAGTGTTTTCTTTCATAAGCGATAGGAACAAATTCTTGGATTGAACTTTCATCCGCTCCATTTTGTTTGTTTCGTTTTTCAATAGCTCATTCATGGGGGATCTGCTTCTTTCGAAACCTAGTTTCTTGTCCTCAAGTTTTTATTCAAACTTTCGGAACTGAATAAAATGAAAAATTTTTGTCCTCTTGCATACATATCATGCTACTTAACAAAATTTATCATAATGAAGAGAACTCTTCGTAACAACTTGGTAAGTGTTTGTTTTCATTGCTCATTACCATAATATATATATATATATATATATATATATATATATATTGTTATAATCTAAGCCAATTAAAATACAAGACTGAAGTTTGTCACATAGGACCACGTGGTGTTTTAAAACTGTTAAGATAAACTTATTTTGAGAACATTTATCAAACGAATTGTTAAGCCTTCAATACCTTGAAATCAAATTTGAAGAATTCTTCAATAACTAGGTCCCCTCCGCATAGAACCTTCTCTTCCCAAAGGCTATTAATACAGATTCCATATAATTTTGATTTGAAATTGAAAGTTCTTATCGCTTTGCTTAAGAGTATAGAAAAATTTTAGTTGTCTTGCCAACCGAGTTTCATAGCACACGCATTTTAATCATTATAGGAAGTATTTATTATTTATTGCATAGAAAAGTGTGCAATGGAAAATAATCACTTTTTGAGCTGTTTTGTGAATACAAAAGTAGCAAACATCTCCGTAAGGTTATATTAGGGGTTTAAATTTTAAATTATAACTGTGCCAATTTCCTTCCTAAGTAATGCTCAAGACGTCCTCAATAATCCTCAAAATATTAAATGTACATATAAAAAAGGCTCTGATAAATCGTTCCACTTCCTTCAATATCTCTCCGTTATGCAGTTCAGCAGAGAAGTATTTGCATCTTCGCTAATCAAATATTTTTTTTTTTTACCTTTTTTAATGAAAGAAATAAATCTACACATACACAATCCATCACACTGCAGCTCATTCTGTATGCTTGTAAAATTTTTGTTGCATACCAGACGGCGAGGAACGCAGCAGTACGTGACGATCTCCGGGCACATTTATCCTCGGCTGATAAAAGCCAGCTGCTGCTTGCTTTCAAACATTAAACAACTCTGTATAAACTTAACGCAGTCTACGCTATGCTAAAATACACACACATACATAAGCACAAGCGAAAACATATTTTGGAAAAGCCAGTTTTTGTGCAATGGTTCGTCTGCGAGTAAAAAATAACGCCTAAAAGCTCTCAATTAAAGAGACGTGCCGCAACACCAGCCGAACGCGAAAATGGCACGCAGCATTGCCGGCGACTGTTACTGAATCACAGCCTCACAGCCTCACAGCCTCGCGACCTTTTACCGTTCCACTGCTGTTGTTGTTGTTGTCACTGAGCTTTACCTTTTGTAGCTCTCGGTCGCCCGATTCTCTCTGCCTTGCTATTTACCTATTATGTATCCGCGAAGCATTGGCTTTGGTAGCCACCACCGTAGAATGTCTTAATTAGCGTATTTGTTGTTGGTTATGTGCAACATTCGGGAGCTGCGTTCTCTCTGCATCTGTGTGTATGTGTTTGCCTTCCATTTTTTGGTTTGCCAAATTAGTGTTTCTTCCGTGTGCGACTACATTGCTGACTTATGTAAAAGTTGTGTTTGAGTATTTGTGTGTATTATCATGAGAGTGTGTGTGTGTAGGTGTAGTTATAAATGAGGTGAGTGCGCTAATGCGATTTGGATTTGAGGTTGGAAGCAAATTAGCACATCAAGTGCGTAACGGAAATTGCGGTTGCAGCCTTAAATGTACTCAGTTGAAGCTAGTTTTTCATTGAATTTAAGAGTGCGCGACAGTATTGAGTTCAATTTGTGACTTTAAATGCATACTTTGCTGTAAAGAGTTCGGTATATAATATTTGGTAAACAAGATGAATAAGAAATTATTCTGACATACTTCGCATATACCTAAATAAAGGCATACATTGAAAGGATATTATATGTGCCTGTATAGATATGTAAATGTTTTAAAAATCGAACTCCTGCTCCAAGCGAAAATTTTCAGCTTTTCGTTTTAAAGAAATTTATACATACATATGTGCTACAATTAGAATAAAAAGGGAGTATAATAACATACTTCAAACTGGTAAATTTTTGCAGTAACCCTGTGATTATTTCTTCTTCCTTCTGAAATGCATAAACAACACACATATTTTTGGATGTAAGTTTTCGAGTACATCAAACAAGCCCTAGTGGGATGTAATCACCTCAATAAACCCGGACTTTAAACCGATGTGTACTCTTTCGGCCATTGACTTCGGCTGGAAAATATTATTACTGAAATATGTGGTTGCCAAGATAGTGCATTGAGCTTGGTCACACCATTTGCAACTCCCGATTCTGGTGCATTTTTTTAACCTCCAACAGAGTGAAAGAAGCTTAGCTATTTTTAAATCGTTTCAAGCTTTAGCTAGCCTACCCGAAAATCTACTTAACTATTGCACACAAAAGCCATATGTTTCACACCATACTCACTCGAAAAGAACTCTAAAAGCTGGATTATATGTCAGTTGGGATAAGTTGGTAAGGCAATATCCAACATCAATTGCGGTATTGTAAAGTAAAGTCACCAAACTATTGATAATGAGCTCTAGAACTTTTATGAAACTACAGCCAACTTCACTTTATTATCAATTCTTTCTCAAAACAAAACGAGATAACAGCAAGAAGTACAAACAGGTTGGATTACTGAAAATATGCTGAAAGGATCTAAGATGTGTATTTCATGAAAGACGATAGACTAACAACGAAATGTTAACTTTAAATAGGTGAAGACGGGTTTTTAGCTATATACAATACAAAGTCCACCGGGAAGACGAAAGACAAGCGCCGTGTAGGTATTTTTTGGTCGGAGATGTCGGTTATCAGAGCGGTGTTTGTATTAAGGTTTTTCTCGATATCTTTATTAAAGCTTAATTGAAATCTATTATAAATAAAATAAGCTGACGACATTCAAAAGCACTTTATAAAACAAGTAGCCGTGGTTGTAGGCGCTTATTTCCATTTTCAAACTTTGTTGAATTTTTTGTTAGATATGATGTTCACTTGAAAGTAAACGGTTCCACGTCCATAGTTTAAATTCATAATTTTGCATTTCTTGCAAAGTTTTTAAAGAGTTATTGCACTTGTAATATTATCCGATAATCCGTATCTAGCCTTAGGTATTAGAAACAATGCTTAGAGAGAACATATCTCTAGGGGTCCAATATTCTTAAACCAGATCTGTTTTATCTATTGCTATTGATTTTTGGTTTTATCATTATATTATAAGATCCCTGAACTCTCACCACTCACATTAAATACCCTAAAGATTTTAAATAGCTATGGGAAATAACTATAATAAGAAATTAAATAAACTGTAAGTATTTATAAGATATTATTTCAAATAGATAAAGTGGTCTGTGTGGGGTTGATTTTTGCATTGGCGATGAAAATTTGGCGGAATGCAGTAAAAATATTATTTTAGTTTGATGAGTGTGCTAAATTCTATCTTGTTATACGTTTCCTGGCAAATATTAACTGCTGATTTAACTGAAAAAATACAAAAGATTCTTTTTATGTTTTTTTATTTTGAAAATTTAAAACAGATTGGTTTCATAACGCCGCAGTATAGCTATAAATAATGTGCGGAAACCGCGGTCCAGCATGTGGTCAATCTGTTTTTGCTTAATTTATTTTTGGTTTTGGCACACTATGGAGTTTGTTCGGTTTGTTGGCAACGCTTTTGTTGCGCACTGATTTGTGGCGAGTGATAAACGAAAGCGGAAATAATAAAAATAGAGGATTTAGCATTTGCAGTGACAGTGTCAAAAACAGTTTTGAATGGATTTGCAAAAAGGTTAGCAAAAAGACCAAACACAAACCACAGTTTGATATTTTTGGAAATAGTTCACAGCTGCTCTCACAAAATGTTTGAAAAATTTTGCACCAAATGAAGCGATTTCTGTGCATCTGCTGGCTGGTTTGGATGTGATCTGCACTAGACACAAATTTATCAGCGCCGTCACCATCGCACTAACACTGCAGTGACCCTCTCTAAATACCCAAGCAAACAAGTAAATAACCGCCATCGATTCGCCATCTCCCTGCTCGCTTACATTCTGGTAGCAGTCAATACAAGAGAATGTATGGATAACTCATGCAAGTGCTATAATGACTTTCTTCAATACAACTACGTTATGATTCTAAACAGGTTTTACTATAACTGAATGGCTTCAATGTCAAATATCTTTTAAAAATTTCAGTATAAATTTTGCTATTAAAGAAAAAGTTTTTATTTTTTTATTTTAATTACTTAAGGTCTGAATTAAAACATAATATTTTAAATATATTTAAAATCTTCTTATAAAAGAAGTTAAGTTGTTTATATAAGAAGTAAAATTATAATAGAAGAAGTTAATATTTTATAGAAGAAGCGAATCGCATGTGAGATTTTTGCTGGTATAATATGTTCGATTCGCTTCTTCTGATGATTGGTGCATCCAAGGTAGCTACGAATATAGCTAATTATTCAGCTCTTACATATCTATTATCTATGTAAGTTCTGTGTCTATGAGTCAAATGACACATCCTAATTATGTTACTTGCCGTTATAGATCATTTGAGCAAAAGTGGTGTGGGATTCTTGATATTTCTATATAAAAGTAGGGACATACTAGCCTTTTCAAAATTATGTCTATAAGTGGACTTGCAAAAAACGTTATTATGGATGAAAAACTACAAAAAATTATGATTATAATATATATATATAAATATATATTAAAATGGTGTAAAGATATTAAAAGTACGTCTGAGGCACATCGGTCATGAATATTTGCATTTGCGAAAGTGCGAAAAGTATGTGCCTTATAAGCCCACAATGAGCTGATTCACAATGGCAGAAATATATGAAAACCGTTGAAAATTTGCTCCTTTTTGTTTTTGTATTGGCCTATTTTCCGGATCTGGCGCCAGGAACTTCATTGTCCACAGACCTTCTCGCTGAAAATAAATTTAACTAAGCGAAGGAACTCAGATTGAGGCACGTTCCGGAAGAAAGTATGATATAAATCGAGCCACAAAAATGTTATCGGAAAGTTAGAAACTCGTTATATTCAGTATAACGCTCTCGATGACAAATATGTCGAGTAATAAAATCAAATCAAAATTGTACTCGGTATAAGGGCAAATTTCGTGCTATCTTTCTAAACTCTCACCAAAATTAAAGAAACATTTTAAAGAAACATTTATTGGCCATAAACTAACTGTCTGTTATAGTCACAGCATTTTCAGTGACGACAAAACAGGTGATTAACAAAAAAATAAAAAAGAAAACAGTAAGAAACCATGCATTTATCACATAAGAAAAAAATTCGAAAACTACTTAAATCAAACTGCAAAAAAAAAAGGATCTAGTGAATAGATATGCGCAATAATTTCCAAAAAGGGAAGAGTTTATGGCTCGCCAGATGGACAAAAAAATTTATCTTAAAATGTGGAAGAAAAATAAAAATAAGCTCAAATTCATTCCAATTTCTTAAACAGAAACTATTTTGCTTTGGCTCGAAAAGTTTTAAATCGAATATCTAAATAACACCTTAACCATGATTATCATTAATCACTGATAAATGTAATGCAACACTATATGATTACTCACAATAATTAAAGCAACAAACATATTTACAAAATTCATATCGAAAGTTGTTTACGTCAATTATAAGGAATAGATAAAGACGAAGACTATGAGTGCTTTGCACTTAACTATCTTCCTTTCCACTCCTCGCATTAAAACATATAATTAGAAATGCGAGTAGTTGGGCGAGTGTCGTCCACACATCTACTATCATCGACGAAATTGAAAAGCAACCCATCATCATCAATCAAACGACACCACGTCAGATCACAAAGTTAATAATTTGTTACATATTGTGTCTGCGCTTCCTTAAAGTACGAGCGCAACGTTTTGTCCTTGTAGTTCATTCTAATTAGCAGGATAATGGTAATGATTTAATTAGCGCAACATTCATTGTCACTTTGAGCGCCCGACATTTATTGGCACAACAAACAACAACCATTCACAACTGCATTCATATTTACATACACACACACACACACATACATTCACTCTGTTGCTCTTTTGTTTATGAGCTTGTATGTAAGAAAAGTGGTGAATAAATTGCAAATGTTAATTAACCACCTACAGGCAAGCAGTCCTCGCTCAGTTACCCAACTAAAAGGATTATGCGCTCGCAAAGCAACACAAAGCAGGATATGTGGACCATGTAATGTGTGTATGTATGTGTGCATTAATTATTACAAAATATGCACACATATACAAAACATATTAAATGTATATGTGTGCAGCTAAGTTGTGCATACTCGCATTTGAGATTACAATTGAATGCACCGCAAGCATGTTGCTGAGAGCGACCGCAGCTGCCTCGCCTGAAAGTAATGAGCTTAAGATACACAAATGATAAGTTCACGAATAATGGCACTGACGTCACTATCTCTTGTGTGCTTTCAAGTTTCTCGGCTAACCAATACACTTACAGTCGGCTTAGCAGCACACTTCAGCTTTAATTATGGCTTCTTGTAGTGCAGAGGTGTCGCACGGCATCAAATGAAGACTGCATGGTGATAAAAACAGCAGGTAATAAGATTATTTCAAAGGTGCGGCATGCCATAGACGTTCACAATATTGACAATTAGATTTGCGATACTGCTAGATACTGATAATGAAGGTGACTTATGTACAAAGTACATTTGTATGTAGGTTGAGCCCTCATGGTGATACCAAAGTATTTTAGCAATAATCTCATTACAAATCGTCCTTTATCACACTGTTAGAATAAGAATGGTTATCAAAGCAGTAAATTGAAATAGCTATGCATGCCGCAAATTAGCCCGAACAAAATACATTTCTGATTAATTAATACTTTCTTGTACTCCGCAAATGGTTCATACATCGCCATTCAAGGATAATCGACAAATGAATTTTATCTGGGTAACTTCTGCAATAAAGGCCTCTTATCTAAGTTATTAATTTATAGGTTTAAAATTCCGATTCCATGGAATTGAATCCAAATGTTTGTTGTCAGACCTAACCTTCAAAAGCCACAGATACCTTACAAACCCTAACAGCCCTACAAATCATACGAGGATCGTAGACTATAAATGCATTGGACGTCCTAAAAAATCTGTTATGGACGAAAACATCAAATTATCTACAAAATGATTTCGAATGATCCTAAAATAAAGTTGTTGCAGATTTCAGTCACTATAAAGTTATCAAGGGAATATGTTTAATCGTAGTAAGCCCGAATATGTGAGAATGTAAGAAATAAGGCTCCATCATTACACTCCGGATTTCAATCAATTATAACCCGTGTGTACATAATAAATGGAGTCCAAAGCGTGCAATGACGCAGCAGTCAAAGTTATGGCGTCTATATTTTGGAATACGCACGTAATTTCGATTAATAGTCGACTATCTCTTAAAGGGAAATATCATCAACAGCATAGAATATATTGTTGTTGTGTTGTGGTGTTGTTGGAAATTTTAAAAGACGAAATCCGGTAAAAACGGCCCAGTTTGAATAAGCGATGGGAAATTTCTTCGAACTGCTTCCACAACTTCCTTATACTTTGGATCTGGCCTCCAGTGACAATTACTCGGAAAAGAGGGACTATGTAATCCAGTCATATTCTTTACTAATTCTAAAACTGTTCAGGTGTTCACTTGTATAAAAACTGAGACATCATGATGGACTCTACTACTTAGTCTCAACTCGTAAAAAGTAAGCCGCCTTTTATAAATGCTAAAACTTTATATCTTTTCTTATCGAATACAGTAATGATTTTTTCTTGTTCCGGAGTCAATTTATTATTACATTCTTTATATCTCTTTCAGTTTTTACAATTCCCTAAAAAAGAGATCACTTCGAGAATGTAGACAAACAAACACCAGCTAATTAGCGTTTTTACAAATTAAGTCACTTACTTATTCTGAGTAGTCTTCATGGTTTTTGTTTGGGTACCATTACGGAAATCATTACCGAAATGACGTCTGAATTTTCAAAGTAATGAACGCGACTAGTGTCGGTAGCCTTTCTCCTCCTAACCTTCACTGATCGGTTAAATGAACGTAACTGAAAAAGAGCATATCCATATTGGGACCATGTTGGCTTTTTGAATGCGAAATGCATTCAAAGCACACAAAGCTTGCCAAACCTAGCCAAAGTGAATGTAGTAAATTTAGACAGATATCTTCTCGCATTACTAAAATTTGTGCCAATATTTAATCCACCCAAATTTGGGGCTTCCTTATTTGCAGATAAGTATGGGAGGTGGCAACTACCTTTTCTACCAACCAACCAAAATATCAAACTTCTTTCGGGTTCTTTTTAGATACCATCAAAATCAACGAAAGTTCATAATATGGAAAATGTTCGAGAGAATAGGAATCGTCGCCTTAATCTGAACCCTCAAATAATATAATATGTCTATGTAATATACGTTTCTATTATCACCTTAAAAAAATTCTCTCCATGGGTAATTTTATAAATATGAACGATTCCAAATTTTATCATTCATTGTACTCATTATAGAAGTTGGGCATTAAGGACTTTCGCACCGTTAGCTCGTTTAGTTAGTTTCGCCGACTTCTATCGTCTTAAATGACTACATGATCTTACTCGACTTATATTTGAGCTAAAGTTGTTTCGAAAATAATCTGAAATTGACATGCTGTATGCCGTAGACTTCAACAAGAAAAGTTCTGTGTTGGTTCAAGAGAAGTGGAGAACCCTTACTATCTCTCTAAAGCTGGACAATCCGGACTACTAGTTGAACAGATTATTGAATGCCTCTCCTGAGGCCAGTTTTCGGTTAACCCTCGACCCATGTCGAATTTTACATTTGTGCCTTAAATCCCGGCGCTCCTAAGGAAAAAATATTTCATTTTAGTTCCAATTAGCTTGATTTCATTTGTGTTAGTCATATCTTTAATAGATCTCGACTTACTTTCCTGTTTACTTTCAGCTGTGCAATTGAGTATTCAAAGTCTTTGGATTACTCGTGAAGTGGCATGCCATATTATGAATACATACATACATATGTGAAGTACACCGTGAATGATATCTGTTCGGAAATGCGCTGCCGTAAAAAATTATCGCGAAATTATAGGGAAGGAAAAGGAAATGAATGGAGGCAGGCGATTCCCAGGAACAACCGCAAATTTTCAACGCAAAGTGCATAAAGCCAACAAGGCAAAAGGGCAAGCAGTGTAAAAAAGCACGCTAGTTAAATAATAAGCTGTTCACTAGGCAAAAGCACAAGTTTGAACAAGATAAATTAAAAAAAAAAACCATGCAAAGAAAGAGCCAAAATATACAAAGCGAAATTTTGTTGCTTCAAACGCTTTTTATTTAAAATTTTACGCGTTTCTTGCGCTTTTTGCTGGTTGGATATTTGCTTAGCGCCTTCAGTTTTGCTTTCATACTTCTAAGCGTTCCGTTTTCGCTGCTCTACTATTTATAGGACAATTTGACTCATTATCCTTGCAGCGACAGAACGATGACATCCACAATACGCCGTCCTTGAGCGGAAGAGCAAGCGGCCAGCAACAAAAACATGACAAAACATGTGTGCAAGTAAAAATATATATGTTTACTATATACATTTGTTTATATAGAATGCTGAGCTTGCTGAAGTGAAAAAGCGCCAACGTCCGCCGGGAAGAAGTGCGCCGGCGACGCGTCATAACGTGGCTTATTTCAAGTAATAATAATAAATAAGAAATAGACTAAAAAGAAGCAACGAAGAGTAGGAAATAAATAGAACGCGCGTTGCCAAGCAGAGCCAAATAGAAACATAAACAAGCGTAGCGTTCACTTCGTTGCACGCTCCGTAAAAGATTTGACAGACGGAATTGCCATCAGCTCGACTGCTATATGTATATATGTATGTATATGTATATCTATATGTTGCTAAGAGTGCCTTTGCGTAGGTGTGTCTTTAATTTTTTGCAGGTTATTGGCCTATTTGGCGTTTTTGACTGCCTGGCTGTGCCATTCACGCCGCTCGTTGATGATCTTGATGATTCACGGAGTGAAATGAACGCTTAGCACGTTCGCCTACACCATTATGCACATGCACAGTGAGAATGTCAGGCGAACATATGCACCAGCACACAATACTTTATATAACATTTTACATCACATACATATATATATAGTATATGCCTATTTATAGTATATATGCCTATGAACAGCCAATAAATAGCAAATCTACAATGTCGTTAGAGGCATTTACGCACAAAATTACCATGAAAATGGTAATAAAAGCGAAATGAAAACGCTTCACATAAAACGCGCAAAGAAATAAAAATGAAAATAAAAATAAAAGCAATATGAGAATCAGAATGGAAATAAACAATTGAAAATCATTCTCAAATTGTATTAAAATAATACAAAAACAATAAGTGTGGATAACAATGTGTAAATGTCCTGTGATATACCCCCAGCTCCGTCGTCAGCAGAAGAAGCATTACAGTAACTCATATAAAAATATATGTACACACATGCACCATACATGTTCTGACTAATTTAATAAATATGACTTTTATAAGACTTTCCTTTATATTTACAACAAGGTTGTAAAATAACTTCATTTAAAAACAACTAAGGAAGGGCTAAGTTCGGTTGTAACCAAAACTTCTTATACTCTCACAATTTGTAAGAATCAAACGTGAGACAATACTTCAAGGTCTTGGGAAAATTTTAAATCAAAACTTTAAATGTTTCGTAAGAATTCGAAATTCATTATTGAACGAAACCGAAAGGGATTACAATTTTATTAGCTATGGTTTTATTTAGCATAGTTAGAATAATCCGTTTCAGGTCATATATGCAACGCTTTGTTCGATACCTTGTTGTCATTTTAAAGGTAATTTCGTAATGACTTTCCCATTGAAACCCTCGGCTCTATTGACAAAAAACAGGGACATATTCACAAGCGTCTCTTGAGGCGCATTTTTCACCAGCAAATCATTCGCCATAGGCAGGAACAGGTAGCAGTCCCGTGGTGCCAGGTCCGGACTACAGGGTGGATGTATAAAAACTACCCAACCAAACTCCTGAAACCTCAGGTGAGTTACTATCGATGGTGTGGCCTGCTGTTATTCTGATGAAATACAATACCTCTCCTATTGACCAAAGCTGGCCGCTTCTGAACGATTGCTTCCTTCAGACTGTCCAATTGTTAATAGTACAAGTCCGAATTAGGAGTATGGCCGCAGAAGAGCAGCTCATAGCAAAATCTTCCCGACCGCCAATCCTGGCTTCCAGCCTTATTTAAATGATTGCAAACGTTTTTTTGCAGTCGCTTACATGACGGTCCATTATTTTAGCGAAATTTTCTATAATTTGTCTTCCAGAACGTGGGCAATCTTTGGCATCAAAATTACCAGAACGGAGTCTACGAAACCAAATTTGCGCATGATTGACAAGTAACGGAATCATAATCACAATTCAAATTTTCAGCCACCTGGCTAGCGTTTTCCCCTTTATAGAAGAATAACTGTAAAATATGGCATATTGACGTGCGCTCAAGCAATAATGAGTCAAGAAATCACAAAAGTGCCTCAGAAGTTTTTTTTTGGTATGAAATCTTAACTTTCTAACGCAGTATAGCGAAACCCAGTAGCACTTATGCAACGCGATAATTATTACTAAAACCTCTTTTGCAAAACTAATACATTCCTCTTTACTAGACTATCCTATTTTATTAGGAGATGTCATGGGTCATATACTCACTTAGCTTTATTGCAACATTTTGTATCGTGTCCGAGATATGAATAAGTCAACCTAATTAATACATCTCATTCGTATTATATAATAACCAAAGGGTTAAAAGTTAAGTTTAAGTTAACCAAAGGGACTAAACTTAATATACTAAGTATACGAAGGATAAGTCAACCGGAATCGGATGATCGGAATAATCGGAAAGAATTATATTAAGGGCATGTATATACATATATAAAGCTATGCACCAAATATGGTTGAATTTGATATAGCAGTTGCTGAGATAAAGTTGGTTGAATTTGATAAAGTAGTTGCTGAGATATAATATTTTACATGAAGGTGGGTGGTTGTGCAATTTTTTAAACCTATGAAGCCGGTCCGTATCATCTTGGTTGTGAAATTTAATTCCTCTGGCATATTTATTTAGTGCGTTGCCGACGCGCGGATGGACACACAGTCACCTGGAAATCAACCCATCTCATCATCCCGATCATTTATATATATAAGTCTGTATCTAACAAACCATTATACTCTGAGGCACATGTTGCTGGAGTATAAAAAGTAATTCGAAAAGATATTCATATCAAAGAAAATACTCGAATCAAAATCCAAATAAATATGAAAAGGAAGAAATCCAAGAATAATCAAGTTGATTGATTTCAGTGATACTTTTTATAGACGGTATATTTCTCTATTCTTCTAAAGGTTCTGACAAGTCTGCGGCATATGGTCCGAGCAATATTTTTATATTTATTGGGCGATAGCCATCAATGATGAGATTATAGTCCACTATAATTTTGTGTATTATATAAAATCAAATGGCAACAAGTAAGAAAGCCTAAGTTCGGGTGTAACCGAACATTTCATACTCTCGCAATGTGCAAGGATCAGAGGCGGGGTATGCTTTCAGGTGCTGGCACAACTACGTATTTAAAAATTTTGCGACAGAATTCCACATTCATTATTCGACGAAATTGTAGATGGATTTCAATCATATTTGGTATCTTATTAACTTATATTACAGGCCATAAACTCATATACTTTCGTTGATATATTTTGGTCCGTGTCAGAGATATTTATATTAAAATCTACCAATTAACTCAAAAGTGATGTATGCGTTATACACTCAATCAAAGTGGTTTAATAAATATATTAGATATATAAGGAAAAAGTCAACCAAAGAAAAGGAAATCATTATATTAGAAATAAGCGGTTTAGACCATGATCGAGACCGATTTCTTTCATATTTAGCGTGAAATCACATTGTGTTTAAGAAAACATATCCACTTAATTTCATTAAAATATCACACATATTGACCAACATAAACGGTTTAAAGTCAGATGGAAAGTCAGGAATTCTTATATCGGGCATTTTTGGGATAGAGGAAGATCTGCACTAATCACATTAACTCTTTTCATTATTCAAGTATATTAAGGAACATGTATCCACCCACTTTTGTGAAAGTAACTCACACAGTGACCGACATATTCGGCATAAAGTATGCTAAAAAAGCGAAAATCATTATTTGCAATATATAGGAGGTTCGATAATTCGTTCGCCGATTTCACACATTTTCGGCAGTAAACTATGGCATATCCAATATTACACGTTCACTTAATTTTGTTAAGGTATCTTAAATATTGACCGAAATATATGATATAAAGTCTACCCGGAGGTTGAAAATCTGTACATTAGGTCTATTGGCTAGGCGAAGTATTTATCCGATTTTCCCCATTTTTGATACCAGAGCAGACTGTTATCGTGGAAAGATAATCCTCCAATTTCATTACAATATCTTACAGATTTACCGATATTTTCGATAAAAAGTCAGATACAGGCACTGAAGTCCTAATATTGGGCAACTCGTGGCTTGAAAACTTATAATCCGATTTCAACTATTTTTACGCATAAGATGGCATAGCTTGAACGTACTACTGGTGGAAAGATTTGTTCCAATGTCTCAATTGCTGCTTGATTTATCTGCTTTAAAGTGAAAAGATCAGATGAAACTTAAAATTGTGTTATATGAGAAGTAGGCGTGGGTTTTATCCGATTTCGTCGACTTTCACAGCGTGACATAAGAATGCAAATCTCCCATACCAGATTTTGTCGAAATCAGTTTAGGGGTTCTGGAGATATGGGATTTCTTTTAAAAGTTGGTGGTGCCACACCCATCATCACAACTTTACACGGATTCCTATGCAAACCTTTCTTGTCATATTTTCTGCAAGATAAAATGTTTCTAACGTGTTCCTTCAGCGAATTGTCACACTTTTAGTAGTTTTCAGCATAACTTTTTTATGGGAGGTGAGCGTGATTATTATACGATTTCACTTATTTTCTCAGTATATGAAGAAATGCTAGAAAACCTTAGTGGGAGCAAGTTTGATTTGTATAGCTTTAACAGTTCCCGAGATATATATATTAAACGTGCTGGGGGCGGAACCATGCCATATTTTACAAACATTTTTGCCCACAGATGCCCCACCCTATTAGGATCCTCTGTACCAAATTACACGTTTATGTCTTAATTTACTGCTTAGTTATAGCACAGTATCTGTTTTCGATTAATGGAAATTTTGCGGGCGTGACAGATGTCCAATTACGCCCATCTGCAATACCAACCGTCTTACGGTGACGTAGAACACGTGTACCAAATTTCATCAAAGTATCTTAATTTTTACTTAAGTTATCGCTTGCACGGGCGGACGAACGGACGGACAGACAGTCACTCGTATTTCAACTCGTCTTTTCATCCTGATCATTTATATATATATATGTGTCTATATCTAACTCGTTTAGTTCTAGGTGGTACAAACAACCGTTAGGTGAACAAAACTAATATATTCTATAGCAACATGTTGCGAGAGAATAAAAAGGCAGATTCTTTAGAACTAATTATAGTATATATAATTACATATGCAGAGTACGTGTGTATGCAGATACATCTAGTGCTTTATTAAATTCCACCAGGTTTCTGCTGACCTTTAGTCCATAAACCATTGCTTTCATTTACTAAGAAAATCGATAGAACTTTGACAAACATATCTAGATATGAGCGCACACACACACACAATGTGTTTATTTCAAGTGAGTAGCATAAATCAACTCACAGCGCCTAAATGCATACTAGGCCAGTTGAGGCAATCAGAGCAATCTTTGCGCTGATAAGCACTGCCAGCAACTGTAGCATGAGATGGTTGCCCGAAGTCACTCCACACATACATAAATACACTTGATCCACTCAGCTGCATCTGATTAAAAATTCCAATCTATCACATTGCCTGTCAGTGGTAGAAAATTAAATTTTCCAATACTAACAGTTACCCCCTTTGGCTGGAACCTCAAGTGGCAGCTAAGGTGTAAATACTAGTACAGTTGCGAATGTGTTGGGGCCGACATTGGATTAAATGAAGGGATCACCACTATTTCAAGTGGAATTATGGATATGATTACTGTAATGCTGCCCATGAGGGCAAAGCCGATGAACCGTGTGCTAGCCATCAGTTTCTAGTAAGTACATATATAACTGTGTGTGGCAGTGCAAATATGTGCATATTTATATGCATATAAGTATATTGTCTGCACTTGTATTTTCGCAGTTCACTGCAATCATTGAAAGGCTCAGGGCATATCGGAATAGTTGATTCAAATGACAAGAAAGTAACGAGATAATCTATGCCGGCTGACCCACATACATATTCATTTATATGTATATGTCTGCATACGTAGGAGTGTTAGACATATATAGGGCAGTGAGAAAAATATCAATTTGTTGTAGAGCAGCTTAGCGCCACACAGCTTCCGCTCAGCTTTCAGCACATTTTACGAACTATGCTTCATTTGCTGAAAACCTTACACCAGTCATTCACGCATTAGGATACACACATACTCACACATACCTATACAACAACTCATCACTAGTGCAGAGAATATCGAGCAAAAAAAATTATGAAGAAATACGTCATGATAGAAAACTAGATTAAGGTCAATATCATAAGTTGCCGACTCTGAAAGGTTCCTAGTAGTAACCAGCGGATATGTGACCATGTGCTTGTTTGGCTGTGTGTATGTCTGTGTCACTTCAGTGTTGAGCTTGAGTAAATATTTGCTTTTTGCACTAACCAGCTCGCGCTGGAATCTTGCAGGAAATAGTTCTGTACGTCTAATTAATTGCTGGGTACTTGAAAAACTTAGAAGAATTCTATATGCAACTAATTTGTAAGTGAAAACGGGAAATACGTGCCTGAGGAAGGATAAATATAGTTAAGAATTTTACGGTATTAGAGCGAAGATGAATCGTTCAAATGAAGTGAAATATTGGAGCTAATTCAAAACAAGAAAATTTGTTGTTCGAATGCCAGGTTATCTCTACAAATTATTATTGTATTCACGAAACAAACGAAACTAAATAGAAAATGAAAAGTAAAGTAGCGAGTGTTCGAACGAATGATAATTATATAATTATTTAAGCAGTTTGAACTAGTGAAAGATGCCTGTAAATATTTTTGAATATTTATAGCTTTGCTGATAAGTTAATGAATTTGGATTGTATGTGCAGTTGACGTGGCAAGTATAAGAATCTTTAAGAGTAAATTGACCAGAAAAAACGGTTCCCTAAGCAAATTTGCGTGTTGGTAAGCGAACCAGTTGAAAATACTTCGAAGGAGTAATCCAATGCTTTTCAATTTTATTAACTCGCTAGAGCAGATTAGTAGGTTATCTCATCATTTTCCAAATAATTTAACTGAGAAACGCACTCCCTTAATCTCTCAAGAGTGTACCACATATTGTTAGCAAAACCCCAACTAGTCCATTTCAACTTTAATGACCATCGCCATTATGTAAACATTTATAAAAACCTGTAATTAAAATTAAACAAATTGAGCTGACAGTGAAGCGGCGAATTTTTAGCAAGTAAATTACAAGAAAATCTGCAAGTACAGATACTTAATTTGAAAGTAAACTTTACCACAAAGGAAAGGAAAATTAAAGTGCACGCAAGTCTTTTCTAAGAACTGAAAAATCTTGGGGATATTTCCCTTAGTTCACGGCTTAGCGTGCTGCAATATATCGACAATACTTTTTGCAAGTTTTAGTAAAATGTTAATTACCTTGGTTCAAGCTAGACATTCTAAAATGCTAAATTACCTCAAAGCAAGTTAAGCCTAAGCTGAAAACATTAAATAAACTAATTAAAGAAAGGCAGTGCATAGCTTCTTGACAGACTCTCTCTCTCTCTCTTGACATAGCTCTCTTGTAGAAGACCTCTGAAGTCTTCAGTTCAACCAACGAGCCTTTTCACTTCAGTTCTTCTTATGAAAAATAATTGAATTCCACCTTTGCTGGGTTACGCGTAGCTAACAGATCAAGTTTTTCTACGAGTGCATAACTGGTTCTTTACCCCTGAAAAATTCGATAACTCGATCGATTTTCATTGCCTTCAATATTAGGTTGTAATGTAATCGAATGAGGGCTAAGCTGTCTCCCTTTCCAGAAGTTTTCAACTGACCTTTAATAGGTTTAATGTACACATATACTCAGAAAATAATAAAGCTATATTTCGTTTCATTTATTTGCAAATATTGGAAAGTGGTCAATAACATTTCCCATAAAACGATTAAGCTCGAAAGTACTTAAAGAGAGAAAGCTGTCTCACGAATATAGTCAGGAAAGTTAATATAGAATTTAAGGATAATAGAAAAGACTTCGACATGGATCTATCTAGAAATTGGTGATATTGGATTTTAGAAAGCCCATTTCTGAAAACAGTTTCATTTTTCAGAAAGGACTTAAATCAAATTTGTTTCGCATTATTTCCACTAGTTTCTCTTTACAAGATTAGAAAATGGTTGAAATCCGACTGCAACCACACCTACATCCCACGTAACGTTATTTGAAACCACGTCGGCTTCTCTTACTAAAAAAAAAGCAAAGCAAACCAATAGATATTATTCCTGATAAGCAAAGAAGCTAATTCATACTTAGTCGCAATAGGTCCATATCATCTTTAACTTCCAATTACGAAATTTGAGCCTAATGTCTAATACATCTGTCAATATGTTAGGTACTTTAACGGAATTATTTGTAAACGCTTTCGGAAACATAAAGCAATGTGAAGCCAGAAATAGTTGAATTCGATTTGTACGTTACTTTAGCGCTCACGTATTCAAAATGGCACAACATCCTAATGATACTATTTGGGCAAATGCGCTAATGAAGTTTACGAAAGCAATTGGTTAAAAGTTTTGCATAATAGTGAGTGCCAAATTGAAATAACAAAGTTTTTAAAATAAAATTGTCCAAGTGCCTCTAATTATTATTAAAGAGTTTAATACTTAAAATTCAAGAGCATATAATGCTCGAATGCTCCTTAGCTTAGCTTTTCATTACCTGTTAACCTTTTCTTCTAATTTTAATTTAATCTGTCGTTGTTTATACGAATTATTATATGGCTCTACCGGGACCCACTTTCAGTACAGATCCATTTGATATGGAATGATTCAGTCTTATTCAAATATTGCTACCTTTTTATACGTTATTTTATACGAATATGAAATGCTGAGAACTTTTCATATTTCGTATCAAATGGCAGCTGCATATTAGCACCATTATGAAATATAGAAAATAAGTTGAGAGAACTAAGAAAGCGTAAAAGGTCGCACATTTCCGAAATATTCAAATATTAGCTTCTTTTTGAAACTACACACAAGTGAAACCACAAAAGTTTCTGGCTTTTATGCCGCAACAATACGTTGCCAAATTGTGTCAAGCACAAAAAAGAACACAAACAAGCAAACAGAGAAATAAGAGAAATGAAGACCAGCAGAAAACAGATTGGCAGAGTGAACTTTACTGACTCCAGCCACCGCAAGGAAGTCGAGGATTGTCTGCTTGACGCCCTTTGGTCGCTTTGCATGGATAGTAATTTAATAATTTAGTTTTCTTCTGGCCATTGAAATATGTGGTAACGCCGGGTCGACTTTTCCGAACTCACAAACCAATTTGAGCGCGACTGTTTGTGGAAAAACGCTGAAAAAACGAGAAAAAAGCGAAAAATACCAAACGAAAACATCGAAAAGTTTTTAAATGACAAAATGTTCTTAGCGCAGCAACTTATTCTTACTTAGCCTTCAAATGGAAATCCTGCACATAGTTACATAAGCATTTATGTATGTATGTCGAGTTTTAAGGTTGTCTTTTGAATTGTTTTTGTTGTCGCAGAGAAGTGCAGCACAAACAATCGAATTGACACATATTGAGCGTATTTCCGTTTTCCATTCGATTTCCGAATGCCAACGACCAAAAGTTTCAACTGATATCGCTCGTCTTCCTTGTACTTCTCCTTCGTGCCATATTATTGCTTTGCATATAGCTGTTGTTGTTTTTTGTGTCTCTTTTTCTTTGTATTTTGATAAATTTTCAACTATTTGCCGCTACTTGCTCTTGGTGTTTTTCTGTATTAGCGTAAAAAGTTTCTAAACAACGATACTAATGGTCGCAGTAAAATGGAATTTGTTAGAAATAAAATAAGAAATAAAAATAAACAACAAAAACTAACAGAGAGTACGTAGCGCACAAACTCATTTATTCAATTGTACCCTGCAGGAAAATCAAGTAAAGTCTAAGCATTTCGGTTTATCTGAGTTCTTTTCACCGAACATTAGAGAGTAACGAATCGAACATGCTCTACTAGCTGTTTAAACAGACTGGCAGCAATTTGGGTGCAACCATGTGATAACATGTGTTTATTATTAGTGGAGACATATTTTTTTCTACACTAAATAACAACTAACCCTTTGGTATCGAGCAGCAGACATGCCTTACTTCTTCTACAGTTCAATCTTTAAGTTACTGGGATCAAGAAATAAAAACTTTTTTTGACAGAAATTTTACTATTGTTCAATCACAATAGTAAAACTTGTCAAGGTACTGTTTCTAGCTAACTTTATTATTGCTTTAACATGCCAATTTTTTCTGGAGAGAGCAGCGTTCCTAGAAAGCGAGCAGAAAAATGGCGAATCGAAAACAGCTTTTTTGAACTATTCTGACAATTCTTTGAACAAATTCTACAGTTATTATGGTTTACGACACCGAAATCTGAAAGCTATCATAAAAAATTTTACATTTTTATATTGCAATAAAGTGGTGAAAATATTGCGAAATTGAACTAAATTTTCAATAGAAATTCGACTTACAGGTTGGAGATTTCGTGCGGGGTAGCAACACATGTGGCATGTAGGGATGATTATGTAGATGTTATCATACGAGTCTGAAATTGAGCGATGTGCTCTTAATTCTGCAAAACTGACTTTTGTAAACAGTACTACTAGCAGCCGGAAGTGTGGAAGGTATTTGTAATAAGTTTTCACACGTAATGCATCTGAACAAAAATATGAGACAGAATTTCTACATGTTGGCGTTCCGCAGGAGGTAATTTTCAGCTGATTTGCTTTTTGATACATTGATTTTTATAAGGGAAGACCACTGAAAAATTAGGCCGAATTTGTATCGGTCAGAGATTGGTATATCAATGATTGGCTAGGTTCACCACCCAAAGGGTAGGTCTAATGCTTCAATGACAACTTTCAACACAAAAGACTAACAGCATATCTAACCTAACCTTCGACACATTATTTCGGTATTCAAATTGTCAATTTTGTGCAAAATTTTTGATGAAAATATAAATTAATTTCTTTATTTTTTCAAAACCATGGGATTAAAAACTTAATAAATGTAAAATAATTAACCATTTCCGATGTAAGAAACGTATAAATTATTTGTTCAAAATTGTGTGTGACAAAGAATAAAATCGTACAAAAAATTGCTCTAAAATAGAATCTCGATAAAAATAGTATTCAATATACCATAATTCCCTAAACAGTCATTATAAAACATTAAGATCGATTGTAGAGAAGCAGACAAAAAATTATTAAATTTATCGATTAGGTATCGACTACTTTCCTACTCATAACTGTGTTGTGAATGATGAGAGCTATTTCACAGTCGATGGCAACGAATGGCAACAAAGCATTCCTTTGAATAAGAAAAATGCAAAATTTATTATGAAGTTAAATATATTCGAAATATATTCAAATATATGACCAAAAACTTTCTCTGGCAATCAGTGAGCGTGAGATAAACGAGCCGTTTTTTAAAGATGATTTGGTAGTTCCTGCACCAACTCACATAAAGAAATTTGCGTAACATAGATAAATTTAGAAGTATATACCACAAAAATGACAAAATACTCTTCTGGATAGATTTAGCAACCCCACATTGAGAAAAGAGCTCACTTAGAGGCTTGAATATCCAAATAATTGACTTTCCATCTCCAAATGTGTTAGAATTGAGTTTAATCTAATTTTTAAAGCCAAGAGTGAAGTTAAGACTATCAATACAAGAGGAGTTCAACAATTAACGAGTAAACCTTTCAAAAATATACCAATGATAAACCCTTATTTGGCGAATATTTTCTTTTAATTCTTAATATAAAAATAACCCAAATTTAACTTTCACCAAAGTTTGTTGGGATGTTATTCTAATTCCGTTTAATATTCATACCGCAATTAAAATCTAATTACCCAACAGATTAAATTTTAACACATTTTCATTATGACCTTGCTAGAAGTAAGAAACTTTTCTTTATCGGCGAGAAGTTAAGGCGAAAATATTTACCCAAAACCTACCTTAAGGTAAAAAAAACATGCCTGGCCTAACTGTGCATAAAAGCAAACCTATGGGATATATTAAAAATGGACAGCGTTTATTTCTGGCATGAAAGGGTTTGACATTAAATCCGTCAACCGTCGGGAAGCCGTTCACAACATGAAAAACCTCAGCTCAACATGCAACATAAGAGTAAACTCGAATTATTTTTCCTTTTTCTAATATTTACAAAAAGCCCTCGATAATCACAATAAATCGGTTAATGCCGGTTTGAGACCTACTTCTCGCTACCGGTACTTACTGTGGTCATTAAAATACTGCAATCTTCGTTGCTGATAGTTGGTGGTATACGAATGAAAAAGTCGATATGACATCCAAATGGTCAGAATAAGTCTGCCCGAAGTCTGCACAATAATAATAATAATATTATTGTTATTATTTATTAATATTATTATATATATATAATATTATTTATTAATTAATATTCCTCAATTTCTCTCATTTTCGGCAGAACTTTCTTTGTGAATCGATTTTTGCAGCAACCGTAATCAATGTAACTGCTTGAATTTTTAGAGGTATGTATTATGAAATTAGTAAATCTAATATATCCTCGAATTTGTTTTTGATTTAATTTTAATTGTTTTACAATTAGAAAGGCATAATTATTCTAAGTAATTTCCAACTGTCATATTTACAAAGTTAAATGAAAGTATTACTTAATTCCATTAATGCGCTTTTGATAAGACTCCACATCATCTATGTATCTCTTCATCGCAAGCTACTATGTCAATAGTTGAGCTGTGCTGCTAAATAATCATAAACAATAAAAGATAAAATGTAAATTATAGATTCGCTTGTCAGTCAACCAATCAGTTGAAATTCCACGAATAATACTCCGCGAGCATAATAAACTTTTCTGCGACACTATTCCAACTAATTCTGCCGCATCCCACATCTGAGTTCCCAGCCAAGTATATTTACAGGCGCATGTCTTTTGTTGTCCAAACACACACTCGCACGCTCGTGTCGCCCACTACTGACATTTCATAAAGTTATGAATTCTGAAAATGTCGTATTTATTAGTATAATTTGCTTTGTTTATTATTGCTCTTGTTTTTGTTCTACTGCGACATTATACTGCATATTAATTATGAACATTAAACAAATTACCGAGCATTGAGTAGACAAGCAAAAGCAAAGCGAACGAAAATGCGAAGATTTGATGAGAGACGCGAGTAAGGCGGAGTAAGGCGGGAGTAAGACAGGAGTGTCAACAACTTCTCTGTCAAAAAAACAAAAAAAACCAAAAATCGAAGAAAATATCGACGGCATAGTCGAGACTGCGTGTAGTTAGACCCAGCGTGAGGGGTTCTGCCTTTTGATGAAGCCATTTAGACGGCGAAAACTGGCTGAAAGATCAACACGAAATTACGCTATTGAAATTAATGTTTCACATATTTGTGTAGTGAATGTCTGCGATGTAGAAGTTTTGCCGCCGAACTTTGATGAAAACATTGGCTCATAATTAGGCGTAAATGCTATTTTATTAAGGCTAAATGTTGACGATATGGGACGAAATTTATGCTGCCAATTATTTACCGGGTCTGGGTGGGTGGTAGTAGACATTAAACAACTGTAGCATTATGGAAATTTATACCCCATAGTATACATAGTATATAAGTGTCTTGTATACTTAAGTATACAAGTACAAGTAAGTATATACTTGTGTCACTAAAATGCTTAATTTTGTTAAGTAATTGTCCAACAGATTTATGCACGTGTCTTTTTAATGTTTGGTCTACCTATTCAGTCGGGCTGGTATTGCTCAAATGAGTTAACATCTGTTAAAGGGGTACTGTAAAATCTAGTGAAAACACGTGATGAAATTTGACTTACATAGTATAATACTTTTGAATTGCACATTTCTACCGACAATCGGATGCAGCTTGAGCGAGACGTGATTATTAGTTTACATTTGACCACTATTTGTTATAATAATATATAATTTATATATATATTGTTATATAAAAAAAAAATAATAATCTGCTCTAAATTTCGTGGTTTCAATATCTAATATTTTAAATCCTTACTTCTTATGAGTCATTCATCTCTGTTAAAGACGACAGTGTCATAAATGTGTAACAATTTGTGTTAGAAAAATATTTGCTTAGAAACAGAAAGAGATACGAGAGATACTAAACAGCTTCTATTGTCAAATATTGTTTCGACTAGAAGTCAAAACGAAGAAAGGGCACGGATGGTTCTTAGTTAGGTAAGAAAGCAACTGAGTTGGCCAAGGTACATTTGTGACGAAAAATCCAGAATCCAGAATCCGTTTGTGGGCTCATGAGTACATTTCGTATGGCTACTTATTGAGGAATTGAAGAAGAATTCTGTACCTAAATCAGGCCTGTTTGTAACAGCGCTCTCTGAAGGGGAACGCACAGAAATACTCTTAGGTTACAGTTGAAACGCTAGTCATTCAGAATGGACCCAGAAGCATTCTAAGGGTTCAAAGCTAAAGGCATTAATGACTTAGCGTCAACTGGGCGACCTAGTAACTGCATTATTCCATATGTAACATAACATAACATACCAATAAGACTAATATGGAAAAAGAAGTGTCTGCTAACAGTAAATACACAAATTTCTAATTTAATGCTACTAAATTCGTGTGCACATTTAAAATAGCTTTTACTTACACTGAGTTTGTTTTATCACACACTACAAGACCTGCTTTCATTACATATTTAGTCTGAGGTTTCGACCTGAAGTATGCGCTTTTGCAGCTTAAACTTCACCATTTGTTGACCTAAAACGTAAAAGGTAACGCCTGATTTTATTCCCGACCGTATTTAGAAGCTACGAAAAGTAGATTTAAAATTTTTTGATTTCTTTATTTTCCACTCCGAATATTCAAACACACGTATTTACTTCAATTCGTTTGCGCCTGCTTTTATATTTACTTGATATTAGAGTAATTCGCAAAATTCAATCTTTGTGCCAGAACCAGTCTAGTTAGAACAGCAAGATACTTACACATTTTTATTTACCGTTATTCTACTATTTTCGTTTTTCCGACAATCATTTTGTGTTCAATTTGTGGCGAAAGAACCTTTATTTGTTTGACCATTCGTGTGTAAGGTTTTTGTGTAAATATTGTATTATCCAGTCGGCAAACAAACACAACTGCACTCAAACATACACATATACAATCTCATATATATATATGTGTGTGTGTAGTATAGACGTTGCTGAAGAGCGTACTCTATTTAAAGTGAAAAATCCTGGTGAGCAAACGATTTGGTCAAACCCAGCGGCAAGGTAATGCTACTGACAGCTTCTACAGGGAGCGCTGAGTATTTAACTTTGGTGTATATATATATTTATATATATATATATTTATATGTGTGTTGGTGAAATGTCCTAATTCGCCACGAAAATATCGTGAACACTTAAGTAACCATAAAAATACCGAAACATCGTGTAGCACCTGCGCAAATGTTTGCTTGCATGTGTGTATGAATCTGTTACGGATTTAATCGAAATGCACACATACATACATACGTAAGTGCATCGGCATACACAGCCAAATGTGCATGAACCTGGGCACGCTTTTGTGACGGCAGCATTCACAGCCAAGCGGCCAACCAAAAATAAATTGTCCTTTACCTTTCACTATTTTCTTTACGATTTCAACGAAATACCAGCGCTTTGCCGATTTGTAGTTGTTGCATTTGCAACATAAGTATTTTCGGTAGTGTTTACATTTCTCTCACTTGTATACAATTTCCATTGCATGGAAAGATGTGCATTTGTGTGTATTAGACATATGAAAATATAGGTGCGCGTGTGTGTGTGTTCTTCACTGTTCACTGCATATGCATTTCAAATGAGACACTAAAATCCTTTTAAAACTATAAAATGCTTTCAATTTCTCTCTGACATTTTGCAATTTGAGTGTGAACTCAATGACTATATGTACACAGAAACGTATACATAGAAACATACACGAAGGCTATATACATATGTACATGTTATAAAAATGTCCTACGATGCCTGTAACGTTGTCGTCTCTGCCGGTTAATTATTAAAGTAATTTTGAAGCAGTACAAAGCCAACGTGACTGCAATTATTGAGTGGTTGACAACTCCCAGGTGTATCTCTAGCGAAGTAAAATCAAAAATTACGGAAAAACCTTACGCCTCTGCAGGGAGTGCTATGCATCCAGATGCGTTTTCGGTTTGGAAAGCTTTTTACAAAATCCATTAACCATTCCGAGACCTAAATCCCGTAAGACCCTATATAACATCAAGCCACACAATACAAACAAGAGCAGGAGATCGCATAAAATTTTAGAAAGTTCTAAATTCTAATTTTAGGATACTCATCACATTTCTACGAAACCTGCCAGAAGAATTATGACATATTCCGGGCTGCTAGAGCTACAAGAACAATTGCTACTGCTAGTTGAATATTCTCGAAAAGTTTATTGTTTTCTGAGAATGGTAGAAAAGAACACAGAATAGAGAACACTTCCCAAAATCAAATGCATATTTAAATTAACGGTATTTGTTGTTTGTAGTTGCATCAATTCACAACTTCTGATTTCAGTAAGATTGAATATAGTATCATGGCTGACAAATCTTCGAATCAACCAAATGCGATATGAGAATTGTTATTGGGAAAAGGTAAAGTGGCATTAAGGTTACAGCTACTTCGAAGGTTACGTCGCTCAGAATGTGACTTATACTCGAAACTCATGTTCACAGGGAAGCGAGATGGTGCTGTAAAGTTTTAACTCAAGTGAACTACGCCGAAATGTTTCCAACTGAAGCTATGCTGATAGAATTCACATTCCAACCACAAGATAAAGCTTAACTTCCAACTTTATGATCATTAATATGGTATACATATGTTATATATTTTATACAGAAATCGTGTGAATTACTGAAATCAATACCCGGTCTTGTATATATGAAAAGTATATATATATAGGTATATATGAAAATACGGTGATACTAAAGACTCTCTAACCGCTAAATGTTGATAAAGTAGAAAACTCGTGAGAATAAAACAAGAATGTTGTGAATCAAATTTGATTAAAATCGGTCACGCAATTTGTCAGAATGAAAATTATCTTAAACTCTGGCGACCCATGCCCATTTTACATTTTTTATTATGGAAAAATATTTGTTAGTATCAATATTACGAATTACTTTAACCGAATGTATTATTCTATTTTTTCGCACGACTCAGGCACGCAGTCCATACAAAATTCCGCCTTTATCATATACCTTCCTTAATTGTCCATACTTTACTACTCATAAATACCCATCTAGCTGATTACTTGCACTTAAACATTGTTATATCTTTAACGAAGAGTCTTGCCTAGAAAGTAATATAGCTGGTAAATCAAGTGACAATAACTAAACAAAATATAATTTTGGTGTCTGCAGCCGAAATTTCGAAGGTTCGATTAATCTGAGAGCCAAACATTCTTGGTATATTAAGATATTTGATCTTTTTAGCATTTTTGGTACAAATTATTTTGTACTTTCGACCATGTAAAGCGGGTCTAGGATTTATTCGAGAATTTTATTGATCCACATTAAGAAATTCTTGTTAGATTATAAAACAAATAAATATGTATGTTGTTTATTAATAATATTATGAGACCATCAGAATAAATGGCAGAACACAAACCAAACACAGAAACGCCTTCTGTTAATAAAAAAAATAGCACTTAAATAATAACTGTCGTCTTCTACCTTGCCCTCAAACATTGACTACGCTCTTGGAGTCTCTTTCTAAAAGGACGACTTCTCTCTTCACTTATTTTCCGGGTTCCGGGTAAATAATAAACGAAAGTTTTACGCAGCACAGGCCGACGAATTTCTATGGCATGAACAGCATCGAACGTAGATAACACTTTTGGTTAAATATTGGCTCTGGCGTCACCAGTTCATAGCTGAAATATGACCCAAATGGTGTTGATAGTTTTGGTAATATATATATATATATATATATAATTATAACTTTGTTCTAAATGCAATATTTTGTACATTAAAGAAAGCAGATTTTTAATTTCAACAGAATGGTGAGAAGAAGATATATAATTTCACTTTGTAAAAATGAAGAAAAAAATAGTTAACAACTTAATTTAAATTAAGGAGGTTAGAGAAAAAATTTCCACACTACAGAAAGCATATAGTATAGTTCTGATCTCAATTTCATTGAAATGGATCTCTTGAATAAATAAAGAAATGGAAAGAGCACTCTTTTCCAATCAAACAGAAATATACAAACCAACTAAGTAATTTCGAATGTAATATGAACACAGTGTGATACATATTTAAAAAAGTGTGGACAATATATAAATAAACCACGCAAACAATTATTTATACCTCGACGGCCAATATCCGTACTTAAATTGGGTGGAGGCGTAAAAACTTACGAGTATACAAATGCATTTCGTATTTTGGACAGCATCCAAATTGTTTACAGAACTCCACAAAGGGTTATGTTTCAAAAGCACAACTTTGAATAAAATAAATAATTATGCAATAATAGAAATAAAGCGGTCACTTGATGCTGAATGTGTGGTGCTTCGCTGGAATTGATTTCTTTTGTTTTTATATATGATATTTTTTGGCACTTTCGCCTCACTCTTTATGTAAATATCGCACATCAATAGTTTATCGAAGAAACCAAACAAATAAATTTTAATTCTTATTGTAATCGCCTAAAGATTGCGCAACAATTGGACAATTTCAAAGCGCCACATTCGCAAAGTTTTAAAAAATCATTGTATATGTCTGGTGGCGGCTGCAAAAAGTTAAAGCACCACAATAGTTGCACGAGGGAGTTTTTAAATTGGCATTTTTCTGTAGCTACTTTGTGTTTGCCCTCTGCCTTGTTTGTCAACAGCAGACACATTTCAATATTGTAAGTGAGCTATTATGTGTATTCCCGTTTTTGTATATGCCCTTTTGTTTATTTGTCGGGCATATATCCTGTGGTGAAATCAACTAGTTACAACTAGTTACTACCTTACCGCCATTCCAGCGAGAAAGTTGCCTTTTTTCCCCTTTTTCATCGTTCATGAGGATTTTTAAAAAATTCGGTCAGAAATTTACCAGTTTCATCCTAGTGCAAGAAATGTACATAACTCTAACTTTAATATCTTGTATCTCTTTCTTGTATATACTCTTGGTACAAAAATGTACATGTCAAAGCAGCAACAAAGTTAACATGTTGAATTCGAAATACCTTACTAAACCGATTACCTTCTTAAAACGGTACAACTGATTTCTTCAATGACACCAAGTTTTGTTTTCCACATTTTAGAAAAATTTTGCTATTGCGAATAGCTTAAAATCATATATCTGTCAAAAATTACACTCAAAATGTGTTTTCAACAGAAGATATTTACTTATTGATGAATAATAAAGAGAGGAGTCTTTATTAATTAGCTTTCCGAAAAAATATAAGCTATAGACTTATAGTATCTAATGCATAACTGACTTGTCCATTTGATATTGCAAACTAGTTTTCTTCCGACTAGTTTGCTCCTTCGCTGAACATTACTTCATATATCTATATTTGTTTACGTTTTCAACGATAGCCAGCGGTAAAATGTTTTCCTTGCTACATATGGATGTATTTGTTCTTTTGAATAACTGGTTTTTTATATTTCTCTGCCCTTTATCAATTTGCTCCTACGCAACCCACGATTGATAAGGCAACAATGTAGCCTGAAGTCTAGGTCGCGGTCACGACGCGACTGAGGCAAAAGCTGCCGCCACCAGTAGTGCTCCTTTGTCATTGGAAACGTTTGCAAACCGCCGCTTTTTTGCCACAATTTTCCATTGTTGTAGCTATTGTTGTGGGTTCTTGGCGTGGCAGCAATCGACCGCAATAACCACAGTTATTGTCGCCGCCAATGGTGACAGCTCCACTACTTGGCACCAGCGATCGAGCACCAACCGACAACGCACCAATGACAGTCATCACTCTGTCAAAGTGACAAATTGGGTCGTTTGCTCGCCTGCTTGACAATGTCGCAAGCAAACAAGTGCACATTTATACATACATATTTATATGTGTGTTTATTAACCTCACGAGAGCACTCGTGCAATTGTTTGTATATCATATATATGTACATATTAATATATTTGTTTTTTACTTGAAAAATTATTTTACCGCTAATATTGGTCAACATACATATATTTTTTACAGAAACATAATGTTCTCTTCCCAATTTTTGCTTTCTTTGTATTCCCCGGAAGCATGTTGTCTATATCCTAATATCCATATGATATATGTTTATTATATTATATACACATTGGGTTGTTCGTTGACTATGGTGAACCACATTTAAAGTTACCTTATAATGTCAAATAAGATTACAACATAATTGGTTAAAGATTCTCCCTGCAATGACAGCAACAAGTAAAATATAAAATACATATACATAAGCATATATAAAAGGTACATATATACATACATACGTATTTCACAGACTTAATTGAAAAATTGCCTAAGTTAATCTTAACAATTAAGAAAGACTAAGTTCGGATGTAATCACACATTTTATACTCTCGAAATGTGCAAGGATCAGAGGCACGGAAATGTTTTCAGGTGCTGGCCAAACTTCATATTAAAAAATGTTGCGGAAGAATTCAACATTCATTATTCGACGAAATTGTCAATGGATAGCAATCATATTTGGTATCTTTGTAACTTATATTATATTACTATTAACTTATATTACAAGCCATAGACTAATATACTTTCATTGCTATATGCATTTTGCTTCGTGTCAAAGAAATTTATATTAAAATCTACCAAATTAACTCAAAAGTGATATATGCGATATAAACTCAACCCTAGTGGCTTAATTGAAAATATTAGATACATGAGGAAAAAATCAACCAGAGAAAAGGAAATCATTATATTAGGAATAAGCGCTTTAGACCATGATCTAGACCGTTCTAGACCGACCTAGACCGATCTAGACCTTTCTTTCATATTTAGGGCGAAATCACAATGTGTTAGAGAAAACATATCCATTTAATTTCATTAAAATATCACACATATTATACACCAACATAAACGGTTTAAAGTCAGATGGAAAGTCAGGAATTCTTATATCGGGCATTTTTGGAGGAGAGGAAGATCTGCAATGATATCTTCATTACTGCTCGATTTATCTACTTGAAAGTGAAAGGATCAGATGAAACTTAAAATTGTGTTGTATGAGAAGTAGGCGTGGTTTTTATCCGATTTAACTCATTTTCACAATGTGATATAATAATGAAAATTTAGTGCCACGCACTAAATTTGGCTAAAATCGGTTAAAGCGTTCTTGAGATATGGGATTTCTCCTAAAAGCGGGCGGTGCCACGTCCATCGTCAAAACTTTACACGGATTCCTATCTATATACGGACTCTTCCGTATCATATTCGCTGCAAGATTTAATGTTTCTAACATGTTCCTTCAGCGAGTTCCTTCAGTGTGGTTATTATCCACTCGATTATCGATCGACTCGATATTATCGATTTCACTCATTTTCTCAGTATGCAAAGAAATTCTAGGAAAATTTAGTCGCAGCGAGTGTGATTGGTATAGCTTTAACGGTTTCCGAGATACATATATTAAACTTATTGAGGGCAGGGCCATGCCGAATTTTACAAAAATTTTGCTCTCAGATGCCCCGCCCTATTAGGATCCTCTAAACCAAATAACACGTTTATATCTTAACTTTCTGCTAGTTATAGCACATTACCTGTTTTTAATTAATGGCATTTTGTAGGAGTGGCAGATGTCCAATTACGCCCATCTGGAACACCAACCGTCTTACGGTGACAGAGAACACGTGTACCAAGTTTCATCAAAATAACTTAATTTTTGCTCAAGTTATCGCTTGCACGGACGGACGGATGGGCGGACGGACGGACGGACAGACAGTCACTCGGATTTCATCTCGTCTTTTCATCCTGATTATTTATACACATATATATATTTCTATATCTATCTCGATTAGTTCTAGGTGTTACAAACAACCGTTAGGTGAACAAAACTGATACACTCTGTAGCAACATGTTGCGAGAGTATAAAAATAATATCTAACTGACAAATGCAGTGAGCTAGCAGAAACATTTCTTGGGAAGCACTCAACTTCTCAAGTCGAAACGAATAAGTCCGACGCATTTAGAAAGGATGATCGAAGAAATATTTCCCGATTTGCTACGTCATTAAGCTAACTGAATGTTTCTAAATTATATATGTTGTCCTCACAATCATAGCAAGAACCTGTAGTTATACAGGCTCGTTCTAAATACTTCCAGTTCGGCTAGATTTTAAAGAGCATCAGCAGCAAAAGAGGTGATACCATCCTTAATGAAATATTACGAAATTTTTTAAAATTCTTAAGATCGTATAAGTTAGTGAAAGTCATTGAAGTGAAATCAGTTTTCGAGAATTGTATCCGCAGTGAGCAGTTCCATATGCAGACTTTATGGGATTATTATTACTTTGGGTCACCAAATAGTCGATTCATGGAATATTATGGGCGCCTGTTACGTAGATGTTCGTGTTGTTATCTCTACTGGCATCAGTCCCCATATCTTACTTTCAAAATGAAATCCCCACGCAAGGCACGGAGGGAAGGGTGCTCACTTCAGTCAAGTTTTTCGAAAATTATGATTGTAGAGAGATATCTCTCACAACAAAACGTTGTCGACGCAACACGGCTAGGAGAACTTAGAGAGTACGTTATGAGTTCCGAAATCAAATCTAAGATCAAGAAATTTTAATGACTTAGAATTTATGAAACAAGCAATGAACTAAGTCTTCAATTAACAATCATATTACAAAGAGAAAATATGATTTTACATTCTTTCAATTTGTTCACATTCGGAAAATGTGGTATGGGGATGGTATACGGGTGTGTCTCAAGTTAAAATAGTCAAAAGATGAAAGCCCGCCTTTTACTAAAACCAGACATTTGAAGTAAATTTTCGATGCTTGGACAAAGGTATTTCAGAAACGGTATTCGGAAATATCTAGTGAACTAATAGCTCATAAGGAAAATTTCTGAAGCTAATAATATCTTCACACTCATAACATATCAATGATAAAATTAACTGGATGTCTTTATTATAAACCTTCTTAAATGGAAATTTCTTCGCAAAACTGCTCTTTGTCGAATTATTTGTTGGTTAACCCTGTCAGCGCAATCTTCCACTTTGTTGTCAACGTGTGTGGCAAGTGCGAGTGAGTATTGATTTACATGTATATTTTGATTGGTTCTGTGATGCTGTCAACTGTACTTACGTATATACATACATACGCATGTATATTTAAAGCAGAAAACCCAAATAAATAGTGAAATGAAATACCTAGCGACATACATACATATATAAGTAGTAAACACACGCTTAAACTCTTTAAAAACAGAGGCAATGTGGCGCAAGACATATCATATTTCCATAAAAAAAAAAAATCAAGAAATATTTATGTATGAAATGAAAAAAATAATAAAAGTCAAGACCCACACATAAAAATTTTCTTAGACTGCTGTCGGCGTCTGTGGCAATGTCCTCGTGTCGCTTGGAGTCAGCTGAAACATGTGTGCGCCTGGAACAAATCATCCGTATTGATGTTATATTTCCACTTCATTTGTTTAATTTTCCATTTACAGACGCATACATATGTCAATATATAATATGAGTTTGGATTAATAAATATGAGTGTAAATAGAGATATGAGCTGGTATACATTATTTGCTGACAAATTTGAAATGTTAAATGAATTTGCATTGAATTTGTAAATTTGGTATATGAAGAGCGTGTGAATTTGTAGCTGCAAATGTTTTGAAATGTTTGTTTATGAGCTTATGGAAAGGTATATGAGTGAGTGCCTTGCGTATTTCGCTTTTGGAACGATATGAAATAAAATCTAAATTTCAGGCTCGTTACAAATTCCAAACTCCTTAATAATTGTTAAAATATTCCCTAGAGACTGATTTTGCTATCAGAACTTTTTCACTATCTCAGAACTCCATGTTGAACAAAAATTAAACATAAACCGAGAAACCGATAAGACACAAGGACACTTACGAAGAACTGTTCAACCGGTGTATGAAACTGTTGTGTAGAAGAGAGTTCTCTAGAATGGAGAACCAGATTTACACATAAAGAATTTAAATGTACAAACCAAGAGAAAAGATGCTTAATGACATTCCCAACGATAATAAGTTTTCATATACATATGTTATATATCATTGAAACAAGTTCAAAACCGATATGATACCCATTTTTTTAACTTTTTAGTAACTTGCCTTATATGAAATATTATAACTTCTTCAATAAGCTCAATTTCGAAACCCGTAGGCACATAATTCGATTTCGGAGGATAAATTCGAAGAACGGAGAAATTACTTTTTATACTCTCGCAACATGTTGCTGCAGAGTATATTAGTTTTGTTCACCTAAGGGTTGTTTTTAACACCTAGAACTAATCGAGTTAGATATAGACATATTTATGTATATAAATGATCAGGATGAAAAGACGAGTTGAAATACGAGTGACTGTCTGCCCGCCCGTCTGTCCGTCCGTGCAAGCGATAACTTGAGTAAAAATGAAAATATTTTGATGAAACTTGGAACACTTGTTCTTTGTTACCGGAAGACGGTTGGTATTGCAGATGGGCGTTATTGGACATCACAGCTTGCAAAAAGCCAGGGTAAGTTTTGTCTGATCTATTGGAGTATCTATATATCAGTAGATCTATTAGTAGCATAGTATGTATTACTATACTATATGTATATGTATGGAAATATGTACTATATTTACATATATGTACGTATATAAATGATATACACGCACATAAAGCGGTTATCGTGTTTCAAGATTGTTATCCGAGATGTGTTGCACTTTTTTCGAAATAATTTAAGTGGTGAAAGATGTTATTTTCTTTACATACTTCATTTCTTCATAGCAGCGTCGTGAATCACCATACCCGCATACTTAAAATAGCATACTTATTTTTATGTATCATATCTATTGTTTGTAGTTCTTATGCGCTTATATTCAAAATGCAATTTTTGCATTGGAAATACAATCTCAAGTCAAATATATTGAGGAATTTTGTAGATTTCAAGTACGCACTTCTCGATTTTCATATTTTAGAATTGCTACTTTTACTCTCTTGTTTATTGTAGCAAGATTATAAGCCACTATAAATATGAGGGTTGTTCTTAAAAGTGAGATAAAAATTCCAGCATGCTTCTCGAAATTTTAAGTAACCATCGAAGGCGACCAAATTCATAATTTCTTGGTTAGAATTACCGAATATAGAAGTTTCGCTTAACAAAATGAAAAATCACATACTTATTAATTGTATTTTTAAGAGCCACCCTACTTGTAGCAATGTCTTTTATATATTGTTGTATTATAAGAAGGAAATACGCATGTCCATACATATATATTCAAAATATTCTGTACCAAGTGGCAATTGTTGTGTACAATATGTTGTAACATTTTCTGAGTTCGCAAGCAATTTACGCATGTTGCAATTGAAAATATTAAATTACTTAAACTTTGGATACAGAAAATGTAGTTTTTATTTTCATAAATAAATCATAAACATATTTTTAGAAAGTATAAAGAGTTACTTGAATAACTTTACACTTAACAATACAGGGTGCGTCATGCTTATTTGGTTCGGCATGTTTTGAAATCTTAAAATTACCAAAATATTAGCCACAAATTTCTTCTAACGGAAAAACTCTTCACACCGAAACTATTTATGCAACCGTGTAAATTCAACAGTCCAATAAATGAGCCAATTTCTCATTGTCTCCCAACTCTAATAATCAAAATTTGTGTATTTGCGAAAAAGATAACCCATTTGAAATACTTCGAACTCCTTTATATAACACTGAAAGAGCTATTTGAACCGGAGTTGATTCAAAAATATCCTAGGCTAAAAATTTCAAACGAAGCCAAACGGTCGATGGAAATCGATGTCGATAGGAGTTAGCTAATTGACTGTTGACGGCTTGAAACAGATGGCCTACCATGTCACAACAGGTATAAAATTATTCGGTTCCTGCACAAACATTTTCTGTGCCTTTAATGTCCGAGGTCCCTGATATAGAGTGGCTCCAGATTTGACTCCATCCGTCTACCTTTTGTGCGACTATTTGAAAACCGAAACCTCAGACCACGGACGAGCTCATTGAAAGCAATTTTCATGCAAGCCGAAATCTTCGCTATAAAGTCCGATGTGCTCGATAACGGGAAAATAGTAGAAAAGCGGTGGCCAGCATATTCAAAGAAGTGTGTATATAGATAATATAGAGTCAGTTTATATAAAAGCAAATCAACTGCAAAAGGCGGTTATAAATAAAAAAAACGGCGCACCCTGTTTTTTCAAACTCTACGAATTTACATTTTCGACGAAATTATATTTAATTGTTGAGTTATGTATTTGGTTCCAAAGTGTTTATCATACTCCAAACACTGAGATAATCGAATTATTTCAATACTGTGCTTGGCATTCAGAAAGTTTGTACACCAACAATGCTTTATTATTTCAACCACTTTGTACGTATTTTCCATTGAAAAAGCAGTGCATAGAAATTCTTTTGAAATGCCAGCATGAAATTTTTCTAATTAGAAAAATAATATGCGGCGAAAGTAGATGCATACAGTTGTAATTACTTTTGAATGGGCAATGAGCCTGGGGATAGGAAAAGGTGGAAGAAAAGTTTTTGCAGTGTGTCTGCTGCCCATTTTTTAATCAAACTTACATGTCAGCTGGGGATCTGTGTCGGTAGTCGCACTTTTCTGTAATAATAATGTGTGTGGCCTTGACACTTAAGTAACATATTTTCTACCTACACAGACGAGAAGGAATGTCTCATAACATATGCCATGGCGCAATGCCTCAAGTTACAAGTTGTTTTAATCTCAAGTCTCAGGTTATGCTTTACTCCTGCTACTATCTGAATTTTAATAATTTGATTAATTATATTAACTATATATATGTAAGTAAGAAATTTGTGAACGGAAAATGTGTTACTAAAACTGCAGACAAACATCTGCAATAGTACAACAAAAGCAAACACAGCAACATATTTCAAGCCCATGCGGCAGAACCATTCGTTTAGGCGTAAATATTTACCCGACAAAATTTTGAGCGAAAGAGGAGCATTTCCGCAGTAAATTTCCTTAGATTCTATTTGCAGATGTTTTTGATTAGAGGATTGCAAGCCAAAGCCGCGTCTACGTCCCGTCATCCACTTTGCAAAGTGTTTCTTGTTAGAGTGATAAGGCATTTTCGCATCAGCAGTTTTGAAAAGGGAAAGTCGAATTGAAAAACTGACGGTTGAGAGCAAAGGCATTGGCGGAAATTTAGTAAAAGAAATATGCACAAAATGGCAGAGCCAATTTTTCTGGCAATCTCCACACGACAGGTGACTTGCGCCAACTGAAAGATCCAAGTAGAACAACAGTTACTCAAATGTATATATAAAACGGAGTAGGAGAGCGCACTAGTTCACTGGCAATAGTGGCTTTAACGTCAAACAGTAGAAACGACCGAAAGTGGAATGAAGAGGAAATAATAAAATATTACTTGTTTTAAAGTTCTGAAAGAAAGTTATTTTAAAATGTAAATAGGATTAATTTTCAATGTCAAATGTAAACCAGTTCACAACACCCATGACCCTTGATCCATGAGGAATGGAATAAAGTTACGCATGAGAAAGTCACGCGCGGTAAAATTAGCTATGAATATCAGAAATACTTTGAATGCCAATTAGGAATTTTCAACAACGAAAATTAACAACAACAAAATTTATCCGTACAGCAATTAATTAGCGTCCAATTAACTAGGAGACGGAATTACCCTGAGATAAATAAAATACGAAAACGAAACATGAAGAGAAGTGGGGAAGCACTAATTTCGGGAGCGACCGAACACTATATACTCTGAAGAGGCGGGTATAATTATAAAGCTAACCTGGGTCTAGGGATAGGTCTACATCGCATTGAAAACCTTTACAACTTTGGTACATAGATAACCGAAAAAATCTCACCATTTTTAGTATCAAACTTCATTATATTCCAGACTACAAGCTTATTGATTTTTCTTAAGGTATATAAGGTATGAAGTCAATCGGATGACCGAAAATCTTTTTATCATACATATATATGTCGATGTCAGTATGGTCCATATTGTCGTCAGAAAAGCATGCTTACTTAATCTAATTTGGATATTTCCCACATTGGTCAACATAGTCCATATAAAATCACCCGAAAGCACGGGAGATATGGGCCAACTTCGATCTTTCCTTATAATATATACCCATTTATTATTTTATATTAGTTTAAGGTGTTACAAGCAACAGTTGGATGAAAAAAATTGCTATGTTCCTTGCGAAGTGTTGCGAGAGTATAAAGAAATGTCGCAAATAATTAGCAATGTTCAAATTACTGAGCGAAATAAAAAGCAATCAACAGAATTCACTTAATTGTTAAAAATGAAATTAGAAAATTTGTATTTTTTCAATAATGAATTTCATCTTACTTCGAGTGGAAAGCTTAATTTCACTTAGTATCGTCTACAAAGACTACAAAGTATAACGTTACAAATTAACCGTTTTCAACTGCTAAGTTTCTAAAATATTCAATGTTCAATGTTATATGTTCAGTAAACGAACATTTCTATTAAGTACATGTTATAAAAATTAATAAAAAATTTAAGTATATATCCAATTTTCCAATGCAGATTTTTTGCCAAGTAAAGGAAAAATGATTAGTTGTTAGTTGTGAAGTACTCATTGTGTTTTGCTTAATTATATGTTTGCGAACACCATATTGTCTCAATTTATGATTGAACAACCTACGTTACTATCGTCAGTCTCGAGCAGGTATAATTCGGCTTGAGTGTTATTAGTCCATGTTCATCCCTAGTAAAAAATACTAAGTTCTGGGCCTCACTTCTCATCACATTTTTTACAAGCTTCCGAACTCATTCCACTCACTGCAATCCCTCCATTTATGAGAGTGTTTAATGCTAGATATTTAGTTGGGTTATTACTTTTCAATTGACTTATTTTAATGTCCACTTAAAACAGTATCTATAAGCGCGCAAATTCACAATAAATCAATATTATCAGACTTAGTTCATGTGATCCCACCACAGACTTGTAAAGAGCTCCAAATCAGCCAAACGAACAACGAGAAAACTGATTTAGGCACCGGCAAATAGTTAGAACTTTATCTGTATTTACCTGTGAGGTTAATGCACAAGTCGCCTCTCAGCGAAATACTAAATGATGAAATCTAGAACTGAAAGTAGGGTTGTGATAATAAAAAGTTTAGTAGTTGTTCCATAATAATGTTGGTTCTTTCTGGCAATAAACGACTTTAAAGCGTATGCTAGCACGCCAGCTCTTGGCAGATCTAAAAATATTCAGCTTCACCACTTAATTAAACAGCTGATTAAAAAATCAATACAATTTAACTGGCATAACCCATTTATTGAAAAAAGGTAAAATCGTCTTATTAGTTTTAAAAATAGAATCAGATATATCAAAAGCGTTGGAATGAGAGTTAAAATCAGGGCACAACCAACAAGGCGGCTCGCATAATTTATCTTTCCAGACTTCCAAACTAAGAGAGAACCGTAAATTATACTTAAATTAGATAGAAATGCTCCAGCTCCAGCAAAAAATTCATAAAGTAAAAAGAAGGAATTGCCTTTGAGCGACTTTGGTACCTAAAAACGTTACACCTTATGAAAAGTGAAATGTTGAATCTCCGTGATAATTCGTTCACTTAATTTTGTTAAGATATCTTTTATATCGACTAGTATCGTCGACTACATAGGGTTTGAATTACACTAAAAATTTCAGAAACCATTTAACTGAGTTATAAAGAAGTTTTGTTGCCAGATCACTTTATTTACAGGAAGAGGAGTGCACTGAATTTTCCTAAAATGTCTCGAAAATTCGATATTAAGCCTATCTATGGGTCTATGGGAGGTATAGTATAAGTATAAGTATAGTATACTGGTTGTGTACAAAATATTGTTCTATGACACCATAATTTTCAAGCCTATTTCGCTCACCTTGGTTTCCAAATAAGAACCACAGGCACGAATTGATTTAGCTAGTGTCGTAAATAATAATTTTAGAGTAAATTCTAAAAATTTTGGAGTAACTAGTAGACTAAATTCTCTTCGCTATCGCTATACACGTAACTGTACAGCTATAGTATTCTTCTGTAGTGTATGAATATGTGTGCAATAATTACGAATAGCGCGTTATATACTTCAAACCAATACAATGCTCTTTAGGTCCCTTTGTAATAAACCCCTTTCGTTAGTTGAAGTGCTGTATTGCTAAAATTTTACATCAGCCGCACGCATCAAAGCTTTTAAAAATCGATTTGCAATGGAAATATCGTTTCTATTATAGAATATTCTACCAAGTTGCGAGTCAAGAAGGTAAATTATTCTGGAGACTTTTAAGCAAAATCAAGGAATAATAATCATACCCAACGGGTACTGAAGTCTCATATATTCGTTGGTGATAAAAACAAAGCCAAATTTCAGGTAGAAGTACAGGAACTTTTATATCCCTTATCGGCTCATATCTCCATTTATTGGTACTATTAAAAAATATTAATATTGATAAAAAAAATTTTTCTTGTACTTTATCTATTCTAATTATTTCTTTATATTTCTTCTAATAATAGGTATCATGTTTCCTCTTTTACTTGTAAGTAAAACAACTTATTTTCATTGTCGTTTTCAAAAATCATCCAAATAGCCCTCGGTTTAGAGAAGAAACTTCAATACATATGACACAAGTGGCTTATATATTTTAAAAGATATTTCTTTGTTTAATATTTCATTACGTGTATGAAATACTAATTGGGAACAAAGTTTTTATGAATCAAATATATAAGAAGTTTTTAAAGGAAATAAAATATACGAGTATATACAAATATACACATGTACATCATTATATAAGAATAAAGCCACAAAAGCATTTGTCTTCTTTCTTTAATCTCTTTATTTAAATTCATATTCGAATAGTTCATTTTATAGTTTTTCATCCCACCATTTTCATCACCGACTGATCACCTGTGTTATTTCTGTTTCTTTGCACAAAATTCACAATGCAATTTGCTTGCAGAAATTTTACAGAGACATTAACTGTTTTGCCTGTACACAGCTCCGTGCATTTGCAAAAGAGAGAGCACACAAAAGAGCAATTGAATAATAAATGTGTGTGCGCCCTAGAATATGCTTCATGTCGCTTTCATAAATCAAATTAACTTGCACTTATTTGTAGCGTTTTCGCATTGTAGTATTTATAAAGGCGTTATGAGCGCAAATAGGATTATAAGTGAGGACGAACTTCTGGCTTTACATGGGCGCTCACCAAAAGGGTGTTTTGCATACCCGCGAGTGGTGAATAGCAGGCGGTTTAGCATTGTATGGGAATACTAACATACTCACATACACTTATTTGCGTATCTAAATATTAACGCATGTGTAGTAGTTGTGCGCATATTAATCATACAAGCTATTAATCACCAAACAACATTGTAAGTAATTGATGCGCGATGAGCCAACAAAAGGATTCTGTCACCACCACTACCACCATCCACTCATATACTGACATGTATGTGTAGCGTATACTAATGCCAGTTATAACAACGAAGTTTAATGGCGGGCGTAAACAAAAGCATTTTCTTAAATGCGAAGTTGTGTATCTTCACACATGTGAAAGGATATTTCAAAGGATATTTCTGTTCGTGTGTGCGCGCCGGTCTATTCAAGACAACATTTATTTACGTTGAGTGTATCCGCTTTTTGAGCGTCTAGCTTCATCCTTAAAAAGATACTCTATTGTGGCAACGCTTTAATGAGGTCACCGACATTAGGCTGAAGAGCTAAATAAATAATGAGATTTTATGATTTCAGGTGCGGTTGGGTTGATAAATGTCTTGCATGCATACCTTCCATGTTTCAAGCATTCAAAGTGTGATATTTATATGAATATTTAATTTCGGAAGCATTTGAGTTGTTGTCACTTGTGTAAAGATTAATTAATTTTCAAGGAAAAGCTAGTATTTTATTGATTTTGGTAGCTGATATTTTAATAGTGGTTTTGAATGAATGAATAATAATGGACCGCAAATTTAATAGGGCTCATTATAGTCTTATGTATACGTTCCAGGGTTATAAGAAATTTTATAGATGCCTTCATAGCCACTTATCTATTCAGATTTCTTTCACTACAAGTATCGCTTTTATTTCCAAAATAATTAAATCCAACCAACCAAGTAATAATACTTATTCTCTTGCTGCGTACTTGTTGCTGTTCTCTACTTAAAAGTGAATCTAACTAATAAAATAAAATTACAAAAATTAGCTTAGCTTTATAAATTTTCGAGGGACGGATATCATTAAATTAGGATTGGATGCTGGAACAAATTCTGAAGCGATGTCATTTATTTTTAACACTAAACCACTTGTTAACTACATTTCGACCGATATGTATGCTGTGAAGTCAAGCAATAGCTTGAAAATCACTTTCTTACTACAACAAGACCTGGCCTTATTTCATATAATTTTGCAATAAACTAAAGTATGCCGGAGAAAATATTTACACTGAAATTTATTAAGATAACTCGCAAATGGATCGACGTATTAAGCAAACAATTAACTAGAATAACGAAAATAATTTTATGTACTATATTAAGACTGGGCTAATTCATGGGTCAATTTCAGCTACTAGTATTTCTTAGTTAATTCATTCATTTATGGTATTTTCTTTTACCGCCAAAATGTTGCACTTATTCTGCCCTATGCTCGGCTGTCAAATTTGCGTATTTTTTTTCTCAAAATGTTGCATTCTAATCCGGAAGAAGTACAATATTTTCTACTCTTCTCAAAACGTAAGATTAAGAGTTGCTCTGCTGATGTTTATTCATTGTTTTGATAGTTGTTTTTTAAATCAAGTTTTTCTATTAAAAGTAATGAAGCGGTTAGTTTTTCTAAGCTCAATAATGGAAATTGCAAATGAGTTGGTGGATTCATCCTCATTCTCATTTGAGAATGAAATGGGGATGGTAGTTCTTGGAAGAGATTCCCTACCTAGAGTGAAAATATTCGCAGAAGACATCGTGAACGTTCACTCAGAGTCAGAGCTAAAAGAAAAATTGTTAAATGAGAAACATGTTTTCATTATATTCATAAATTACAGTTTAAAAAGAACTTTCGCATCAGTCGTGAACTTAATTATAATCTCGTGGTGCAGCATATGACATGTAGCAAGTGATCTATTCGAGCCCTTGTGCAAACTCAGCTCTATGCCTCTTAGTGGAAGAAGTGTGGTTATGATCAACATTTGCTTTCTTTCTTTTAAGCACTGCTTTGTGCTTCTCCTCACACTGCTTTTCCGATCATCCTTCGATATCGGTTTATGTTCCTTCCCATATTTCTTTTTCGTTTCTTATAGCTTCATTGGCCCTACTTCTGGAGAGTAGGCGGCATATCAATCAAGTAGAAAATAAAAACATGTAATTATATATATAACCTATATAACCTATAATATACGGATTTACCTTCCTTTTCAATATTTTTTAATTTAATTTTTCCTAGCAATTGTCTGCTCGTCTTTTCTATTCGAATAATTTTCCTACATGAACGAAAACAATCGAATAGCTGACCCATGACGGGATAGAATTTTTTTAGTTCTTTGAAATTTTATACAGGCTGTAATGGGGCACCTACATGATGTTGCCATATAATGAGGTAACATTTTCAGAGAGAAAATAAAATGCTATTAATTTTATTAGAATTTCTTCTATAACGACTAATATACATATAATATAAATACAACCAAAAGTTCGAAAACCATTCTAATGAGCCATAAGGGGGTTTTAGTAGCCGATCACTTTATTTAGAGGAAAAGGTGTCTATTAAGTTTCCTTAAGATGTCTCGCAAATTAATTGATAAATTCGATATTAAGTCAACCAAAAACAAAGAAATCGTTTTTTTTTCGATAACTGCGAGCTAGGAAAAGTGTAAAACGATTACATCTAAAATATTGTTCCGTAACACCACAGTTTTGAAGCTTATTCCGCCCATATGTCCCTAGTTTTTTAGAATCGTTTTCATACAATGGACAAATAGAGTTATTTCTATTGAGTTATTTTCCGAGCTCTAATGTCTCTTATAACTCTTAGCTAACTGCCCATGACTATAATCAAAATAAATTGATTAAGTTTTTCACGAGCATACAAGAAACTCTTGATAATGTTTTATGTACTTTTAACAACCATAATTTTCTTAACTTATATGTAAGTAGGGGTGTTTTATTTCGTATAGTTTCCTTCTTTTCGAAAACTTTGAAAACAGTGTTTCGTATAATTCTTAAGCCTTGATGAAAATTCTTCAAAAGGAGAGGAGTTTGTTTAAATTGTATAAATAAAACAAAGTCGGGTTAGCTGCTTCATTTATAACTCAAGAACGACTGGCTTTTTAATTTTTGATTTCCTTTCCGCTCCGAATAGCAGAATAACTATTAAGATATCAATGACTTATTTATTTTTTGCGATTAAAAAAGCAAAAGATAAAATTTTCCCAATAAATCCTTAACGGCATTAGGCTTCGTAGCATTGTACACCGATCCAGTAAAGAAGAAGAACAATAAATCGAGAGAGATCTTGAGAGAGAACCGAGCGCCTCGTTGATGTAGTCCGAGCTCGTGCATATCTAACACACAGCGCTGCTCAAATAAAGATGAGGCGGTTCTCATTCCGAGAATTACGTGGATTCCAGCCGATATGCTTTTTGACTTTAAATTTCAAACTAATTAAATTTCTTTAGGCCAATTCTTGATCGTTTACCGCCCGAACTCTCAAAATTCAAGTTTCTCTCACGTTCGATTGTTTATAGAGTGCATATATACATATATGTTAAAAAATACGAGTCACCTTATGCTTTACAAACTCACTTACACATTGCCACTTCGTTCCATTTAATTAAGCGCAATTTTTCCGAAGTGTCATGCTGGAAGTAACTTCAAGCGCCGGAATTTCGGCTTACAGTTGTCATAAAATCATGCGGCGGCACGATTAAATATTCTCTTTAAAGCCGTTTCCCTTGAGTTAAGAAGCTACTGATGATGACAAAGTGTAATGCAAAATTAATCAAATCAGCCTTCGTGTTCAATGGCAGCCGTTAAGCATCCACCGGATGTTCAGCAAAGCAGTAGAAGGGGTGTTGGGAAAGTTTTTAGCTTTTACAAATATTTATTACACTTTCCAAGAAAGTACTGGGCATTATTCTCTCGGATTTTTACTGATTGGCTTCCTTTTAACAGCTTCGTAACCTGGTGTTTGCTTATTTATGGACCCAAAGTGACTTTTACCTATACATAGGTGAATATATGTTTTTCATTTTCACTCTACCAAAAGAAAGGCGCGTGGAGCTATCTCACAGTCCGACCTAAAATAATTTTGCTGCGACGCCTTAGACGTAAGCTTATTTCAACAATGCATGCTTTGCAACTTCGTTGTATGCTCGTTGTAGCTGTTGTTGCTATTGTTGCGGTTATGTTTGATTTTGTGTTTGTTTGGCTTCTGACAGGATGCTTAAAAATTCCGACGAAATCAGCGTTGGCAACCGACCTTTCTGCACACTCTACTACGAACTCTGCAGGTGCCTGAGTGATATATTGCCGGTGTGATGACTTTTGAATTGGGCTAAACAGGCGTATTTGCTTGCAAATGTACCGTAAACAATTTCGTATGTGCATTGTATATGTATTTGTGTGCGTTTCGCTGAACTACATGAAAGCCCTGCAAACAAATCTGCTTAATTTTATGCATAAATAATGGCACGCCTGTGCAAGCTTATGTGCCAGTGTGTTGCATGTGCAACAGACAAGACCCTAAAATAATCTTTTCTGATTTTATGGTTTGTTAAGAGTGGGTTAAATTTCAGAAACTGCTCTGAAAGCAAAGCCTATTCAATACCTATTTAGTTTACATTGGGGTAAATAAAAAAGAAACTATGCTTGTATTAAAGGGTTGCGCGACCCTAGAAGGTGGAGAAATCAGGTAATTTGAAGATTTTTTTATAACTGTGTTAAGGCGGCTTTGTTAGCTATGAAACTAAATATGTGTAAGGGAGACCTACGGAGCGGCTGTGAAGTTGCTTAACTTTAGTCCAGCCGTCATTCCCATATGGATTCGCTGTAAGTAAAGATTATCCTCCAACTTGAACAACTTTGGAGCAAAAAGTTGATGTTTTCTAACTCTGGAAACTCGACCTTGAGAAGGATAATCTTGCTTGAAAAATACTGCAAAATTTCAAGTTAAATGAGGGTTACTTCTCGTGTTGAAAAAATTGTTTCGAGAAAGGCACGTTAAGACCGTTTTCCTGCTCCAAGGTCGCAGCACCTCACGTCGATGAGAGTTAAAATATAATACTCCATCTGGTCCATCGTTGAATAACATAATCGCTAACGCAATATAAGTATCTTGACGTTAACTTTATTCAATAATTTGATAAAACATATTTTAATAAAATATTAACCCATCACATTAGAATTACTAGTTAAGTATGAAGTACATATTAGGTCAGTCTAAAGCCTTTAGAAAATACTTTATAAAACCTTGAAAAAATAATTTATTCTGGGAGTAATGAAAGCGGAATTAAGTCTTCCTTATTCAGGCTTTGTTAAACTCGTATATGGGTATACAAAAAATATTTATACTGAGGTTTTGACTTAAAATTGCGGCTACTTGGCCAATCTTCGGAATCACGTCTTTCAAGAGGGCCTCTATGGGCGACCGTGCTTTCTAGGAACTCTTACTATCTGTAACGCAGTAAGAAAGCGGGATCTCACTTTATATAAGGCTTTCTAGGAAAGTATGTATACTTTTGGTTTAACCTAAATTTTTTTCAAAATGGCGCACTTGTAGAAAGAAGGTAGAAATTTAACCGAAGATATTAGAAGTAAATTATTTACAAAACAAGTTGCAATAATAACATGCAAATGGTAAGTAGCTTACTAAGAAATCTTACTATGAAATGACAGTTAAACTTTCAAGAGGATGCGTGCGAGTAGAAATGTTTCGGAAAAGACGGCTTTGAATTTTGAACTGACTGACACAAACGCTTCGACACTGCAACGGTTTGGAATAGAAAAATTCGTTTTTCACTATTCTACCACCAATTTTTGGACCTTAGAGTATAGTTTAAGAGAAAAAAAAGATATAATAGATTTTTTGAAGATCCTACCCCTCAAGAATAAAGTGAAGGAAGATGGAAAAATATGTTATTGTGTGTGTATCAATACTATTCATTAGCTGCCAATTAAACCCATTTAAAAATTAATAAGATTAATAAGTGCTACTATTAGGTTTTAGTTGAGAAAATTGTGACATTATTTCGGACACAACAATTTGTATCTGCTTCATTTGGAAGTAGGCGCACCAGACCTTCTCATGTTGTCAATTACGTAAATTGCAAAACAGAATGTGAAAGTTGCGCCAAAAAAAAACACAAAAACATAACGGTAAACGTATTGAGTAGGAAATCAATCATAAACGATTTTCTTTTATATTCGTCCCAAAGTATTATGACACAGCGAATATGATTACAATTCATATTTTAGGTTGAGCTAACTTCTGGAATTCAATATAATGGCGAATTATTTCACATTTTGGTATGACGTGCGCGTGTAAGTGTTCGGACCTCGCATCCATTTTGTTAAGTGCGGTTTTATAAAATTTTGTTGTAATTCATCATAACTCTCAATCAAACGTCTTGACACAATAGAAGAAATTGGGTCGTGCTTCCATTCGGAAATGTGGCTCTCCAGACGACAAAAGACGAATTCATAATTTTTGTTGCAAATTGTGTTTCAAGTAGCATGTTTTAGACATAACAGACATTACCCTTAATGAAGGAATAAATACTAATAGATCCTATTTAATTACTTTATGTCAAAAAATTATTTTTAAAGACTTGTAAAATGGTAAAAAGTTTTAGTAAGAAGTGATCAAAATTTATGTAATTATGATAAACTAACTGTTTCGGCAAACTTCGTACCGTCTACCAAAGGAAAAATAGAGAACAAAGGATTTTTCTATTTTTAACATTTTCCTTTTTATTTCGGTGAAAACTCAAGTATTTGATTCGAGTATTTTCTGTGAATTTTGTCCTTTTTCTTGGTTATCTTTTTTGAACTTTTCAACACGGTAAGGACCTTCAAAATTGGTCTAGTCGTTCTTGTGTTATAAATGGTGAAACTAATCAGGAACTAATAGCAATGAACTAACTGTAGGAATGAAATGTTTTTACTGAGATAAATAGTGTCAGTTTTCAGCGCTTTCTTCGTATTAACCTCACAACCTGAGCTTAAAGCTCAAAATATAGAAGTCTTCTGCATTTTTGCACATTTCAGTTCAAATCGGTAGTTTAATTCATGAAATTTTAGTTGACTATGGAATTATTATTATGAACGCCTATTTCTTAATTTCCGACAAATACATTTTGAAGCTTTCTGCTGAAAATCTGTGTATAATAAACTGACGTATATATGGCGTGACTGATATATGACGTTTTAATTTTTATTCCTTCATTGCAATCCATTGCTAAACCAGTTGAATCAAAAACTTTACAATAAAAACCACTTTTTGGAAACTTGTGCTTTGAAACCAAAACTTATAAAATTCTAAAGCTTCTTACAGCGAATTACAAGTTTCTCTCACAAAGTCGATTTAAAATGTAAACAATGGCAATGGCGCCGACCTCTAAGCAGTCGAACGGAAATTTAATTTCGGCTAACAAAATTTCGACGAAAACAAAAATTATCAGCATCGGCGACATTTGTCCACTCTTCGAAGCGCAAATGCTTTATTTGCGCGCACATCACATAATAAAGCCCAAACAAGGCACTAATACACTTTGATCATTATTTTATGTTTCGTTTGCTGCCTTGTCCTTTCTTCCTTGCAATTGGCGGCTTATTGTAAATTTATTGCCTACTTCAGTTGGTACTCACTTTGCATACGTTTAGGCGCGTCACAGTAGGCGAAAGGCGGTGCCAATGTCAAAATACTGATGCTGTGATGGAAGCAGCTTACACAAATCCTGTGTTGTTTTTTGTAGCTGTTTAACTTGCTTTTAAATTTTTGCGTCTTTTGTTGAGGGTTATTTATTTCGAAATTCACAAACACTAATAACTTATATGTGTTTAATGTTATGGAAAATTTTTTATGTATTTTCTAAGAAAAAGAAGCGCGAAGACACGCAGTCACATAAATATAAGTGGGGACGACACAATCATTAAAACAACTTAAGATGGGTGAAGAGTTTTCGAACTTGAAAAAATTTTTTTTTTAATTTTACTTTTTCAACTTTATTTACTACTGTTGTTTTTTATTTAATTAAATATTAGTTTTTTTCTTATATGGGTTTTTTTCGGTAATTATTTTATGTAACAGTATTCCTTTTACTGAAACTCCTTTTTACTAATATAATTCCGAAAACTTGATGATTAACACGTGCACACTTTTCTAGGCATGCTCCATAGCTTTCGATCATTCGTCAATAGAGTGGTTCGCGAAATTTTGGGAACACAAGAAATCAATAATAAACAAACTTAAAGAGTAACCTTTCTACTGAGTGAGGAAATTGTGCATAAATATGGTTTATTTTTAGAGCAAGTAGTTTTTTTTAATTTTTTGGTTAAGCGCTTCTGCTCGAAAGGTTCATTAACACATCTACATATTTATTTTAACACAAAGCAAGAGCTTTTTACACCAGTATGTATATTTTTTTTGTCAAATAAATCACTTTTGCTAAATTGTATATTCTACACTTAAGTGGTTTTTGATGTCACAAAGGCTTATTAAGCACTAAATTCGAAATGTTGCTTCATTCGATCCCAAAGTAACTGCCGTCAGCAGCTTGCCACACTCTCTTTATTCTTTAGTTTATAAATAACAGTAAGTATATGCTGGAGCAGCCATTTCTTAATATTATTTAAACACTTCTAAATAAGCACATAACCTCAAACAGTACTCCTGTAGACTTAAATTTTCGTTAACTTGTTAACACTCGCGCGTAAAATTTAATTTTCATTAAATTGTCGATTTCGTTTCGAAACCGGCGCACTCGTTGAATATACGCTACACAGCCGACAATAACAATGCGTTTGACAGTGACACTGACAATGGCAACAGCAACGTAAATGACGATGACAGCGACAATAAGCACATACGCGTGCGAAGACAATGTGACGAACGTGTTGACGACTTTTTCCGCTTAGCTCACGCGCAATCGTTAACGTTTCGTACCGTTCACTTTGAATTGACGTTAACTACTGGAAATGCTGTTAGCCATGAAGTTGCTGATAAACGTAAGAACTGCGCGCAAAGCGGCAAGCAACAAAAATTCACTCACCAACACGCATTGCATCCGAGTAAAGGGGCAACATGCGTCGCATGTGACAATACGAATGTTTGATACGACACGGTTACGACAACATAACAGCTAACCGACCGACGAACTAGCCGCAAGTCTACAAAAACACTCGCTACTAGGCAAGTGAAGGCATTAGCATCAAATAACAGTTGCTAGCGAATCAACAGTAAATAGCCTCCACTTTGCTGCTTCACTTCCAACTTCGGTTGCCCCAAAGAACATAATGAAACTTCATTTGTATGAAGGCGATGTTTTTACTGTGCCGTGACCTCGCTGTTTCAGTGCTGGTACGAAGGCTTATTGAGCACTTTAAAGTTCTCTGTTGAATGCTGCTGTTAGTTAACATACTGACAATTTCGGTTGCTTAGCTCGACTTAACAGTTTCATGTTAAATGGTATCATTCATAATTTCTTTACTTCAGGCAGTTTGAAGTTCAAACCATCTATTTTGAAATGTCTAATTTCAGCTATAGTAAAACTTCTATTGAGTGTCAGATTATATACATTATATGATAATTTTCGTTTCCATAGAATTTAGTTTCAGTAATCAATAGGATATTTTCTTCATTTTCCATTTTATTCTTATCTTCCCTTTTGATTTACAATTTGTAATGCTTCAGTCAATTTCATACTGCTCTCTGTAGTTAATCTCATCAAAGTAATTGATCGACATTTTGATGACACATTGATGAGACTTTGATGAACCAGTCTTAAACTCGTAATTTAATATTTTAAGTGGCAAAGCTTTGTTAAATATTATTACCTCGATAGTATGGAAACACCCAATAATTTATTAATTAATAAATATATGCATATGTATATATATATTTGAACTAGAATTACAAACTAAGCTAACTAATTCGATGTAAGCGATAAAGGATTGATATAAATGTTTAGCTACGTCATGGATAATTTTGGATTAAGTACTCCACTTTATTGTATTGAGAAAGGTTCGATAAACAGATCTCTAAATTCTTTCAAAATATCCTTTAGGAATAATAAGACGAATGTGATTGACAGAAAGAATGCTCTTTGATGGTTTGATAGATAGTATCGGTCAATGTGTGAATTGTCTAAATGAACTTAATATGGAATGTTTTCTTGCGCATATATAAGTTTGATGCTAAAAGTAGATGAAATCGGTCCAAAGCCCCACCATACCAAAATAGTGTTTTTCAACCTTCCGGTTCACTTTATTGGCGTATACGAGGTGTGTTCCAAAAATAATGGGAATTTTCGTTTTTTGAAAAAAATATTTATTTATTCGTCCACATTAATGTCGTCACCTTCAAAGTAGTCTCCACTCCATATTATGCACTTATGCCAACGCTTCTTCTAATCGTCGAAACACTTCTCAAACTCGATATTTTGGATAGCCTTTAGCTCTTAAAGCGATGTCATCTATCGACTGATCGAACGACGACCCCTTAAGGTTTTCTTTATTTTTCGAAATAGGAAAAAGTCACACGGAGCCATGTCTGGCGAATATGGAGGCTGAAGCATTGTTGCAGTATTGTTTTTGGCAAAGAATTCACGAGCAAGCAATGAAGTGTGAGCAGAGCAGAAAGCCATGAATTGTTTCTCCACAAATACGGGCATTTTTTCGGATTGCTTCACGCAAACGGCGTTGAACATTACCTACGTGTTCTCTACTACTATTAGCCACATCTCACTCCTTACAGTAAGCATAACCTTCACGTTCGAGCGCACTTGTCGAGCCTTTTTCGGTCTTAGCGAGCCAGGATGCTTCCACTGAGACGATTAAGCTTTAGTTTCAACGTCTTAGCCATAAATCCATGTCTCGTCACTTGTTCTAACACGCTTCAGTATTTCTGCATCTTCTTTGACTTCATTTGGTGTTTCCTGAGCAACTTCCATTCGCCGCTCTTTTTGTTCAAAATTCAGCAATTTTGGAACAAATTTTGCTGTCACGGGTTTCACACCCGCAACATTTGAAAAAATTTCATAGCATGAACCAATAGATATGCCAACATCATCAGCGACTTCTCTGATTGTGATTCGGCGACCATTTATAACCATTGTTTTCACTTTTTCCACGTTTCTATCGGTTGTTGATGTGCTGGGGCGTCTCTCCTGTTTTACTCATAACAGACTCACCATAGGCGTTTGTTAACATTTCGCACACTTTGTTACACAAAATATTGATACAAATTCTTTGATCCATTTCTTTTAACAAACGAAAATCGCCAAGCTCATAAAAACACGTCTAATCTTAGCGGCAGCTACAGACAAACTTACTTACTTTCCCTGAACTTCAGGGGCATGTATATCAACATAATAAAAAAAAAGTTTTGACCACTGGATTCTCCAAACCCGCGAAACTTACATGGACATTTTTATGACCACTTTTTGGTTTAGGTTCAATGTGAATGAAATCGGTTCAGACCTTGATCTACCCCCTAAATACCAACTTTAATACCAAGATACCGGATTAGACTTTTCCTTCGCCTCATTTTTATTAATTTCTCTGGTCAACCTTATGTCTTACATATCGATTAGTGAAAGAGATACCCCATTAAAATGAAGCGAGAATATTTCGCTAAGCATAGCTAGTTGAGACCAACAAAACTTGGTTTAGGAAATAACATTGCCTACATTGAGAACAAAGGGAGAACAATGCCTAAAACCGAGTGTCTGATTTATCAAGTAGTGGCTTGTAAAAAATTTTCCAAAAATCGGGACAGAAAACATCAATATACGACAAATTCTTAAAAACGGTATTTCGCCTTTATTCGTCTATTTTCGCTAAATCGCCTTTAAATAAAACCATACCGGCATTGTTGAATTTTGAGTACGTAGTAACCCAGAGATTCCTTCAGAAATATTAAGTTTTTGAAGCCATAAACCATCTCAAGCGATTAGAAGAAAGGCAATTTAAACTGATACATGTACCTTCCACCAACATATAAACATGTGCATCTCCCTTGTATAAACCTTTCACACCTATCTTTTCACTTTTATCTTATCTGCGTATTAAAGTATTCTGAAATTCCTACTTGATGCAAAGCATGTGCCACTGAATTTGAATAAACGACCTTCTTTAACCTAACCGCGAAATCTTAGCGAAAACCACTCACAGGCGAAGGCATTAGCTTAACACGAACAGTGCGCCTCGGCAGCTTTTCAGACGACGAAAAATGCGAACAAAGCTCCTGTGCACACATTCACAAATACAGTCACACATAGGCATAGTGCGCTGAAGAAAAGCGAAATTCCGACCTACCGCAAAGGATGCGGCTTGTGCAGGTATACGCAGCCACTTACACACACACGCACACACACACACACACACACACAGGCACATAGCCACTCAATAAACACACAAATACGATAGGCAAAGTCAAATATTATCAGAGTGTGTGTGCGAGTGTGTGTGTGTGTGTGTTTGAGTCTTTGAATTTCGACTGTGGAAAAACAACAACCAATCATGTGGACTGTTGGTAACAGCAAGGCGCTGACAAACAACGGTAAAAACGAAGTGTTGACGCCGATTAACCCAATGAAAACAAAAGTGTGTGGAAAGGCAGTGAAGGTGGCAAAACCAACGAAGCGTGACAAGGCTAATGACGGTGGGTGGCCTCTCTAATAATGAAGATGATGAAGTTGCTTTCTGGCTGCCATAGTTAATTTCAGTTTCTGTTGTTGCCACTACCATTAATGATATATGTGAGCTAATGAGCATGGAAATTATAATTATGAAGAAGTTTTGACCTGACACAATGCTCTACATTCGATGTTGTGACGATGTTTTACTCTCTGCAATGCGCATGCGTGAGACTACATGAGCAAACAATCAACAAATATGCTCTTTTGCTTACATTACTCTGTTAAATAGATGTCGCTAAATCAGCTGTTCCGAATTCAGAATCTTTCAGTGATGCTGGAACATCGTTTAGTGCTGATGATTACAATAAAAGTCGAAGTGCAAAACAAATAACTGAAATCTGGCTATTGCTCACATTGAATACGACATTACGACCCGTTTCAATATTAAAAAACACGCGTATTTTATATTAAATAATAAAATAGGCAGTTTTGGTTACTATTGAAACCGTTTTGAGATCAATGGGGTTTGAGCTGACCGCTATACCAACTTAATTTAATTCTTAATTATAGCATATATTTTACAAGTATGGAATTTTTCGGAGGGATAGCTGTCAAACCACCTGTCAAAGCAAACTTATGAGTTTGACATTTATGTTCAGTATAACTCGAGAAATTACCGCGTAAAGCTTACTTAAAAAAACGCTTCAAAATCATTTCCGGAACTCTGATTTTGTGAGATAACCTTACAAAACATATTTCGATCGACAATTATCTTCAACGATGAGGGTACGTCAATATGACAGGTACGTCAATATGAAAAATTTTTATATTTAGAGAGCAAACAGTCTTGAAGAATGGATCTAGGCTTTCTTGAATCTAGATAAAAGTATCTGCCTTTATGGTCTTACCAAAGGCATTATTGGTCTATACTTTATTAAAACTGTAGGTGGTGGCAACGTTATTGCCAGTAGTGAGTTCTATGGCAAATAATTTACGTTTTTTGGGATCCGTAGGTCAATATACTTCAAGACTAAGTACTAAATCTACCGCGGCTTTTAGAATAGAATTCGGCATTTAGAATAGAAAATGCTTAAATATTTCACTATATCCACCGCGTTGTCAAATCGTGCTTGGTTGGGTCTCATCTGAGAGCACAATGGGCCTAATGGTGGCTTAATTGCGACCATTTAACTAACCAACTAACCTTGTACGAAATAATTCAGGCAGAGTGGATCAGCTCTAATAGCGCGCGAAATCAGCTCTTGAGTCGGAAGAACTTTTATAATTGAATATACATGTCAAATGGCTACCTAATTTATAAGATTTGACTCTATTCAACTACTTTTTGCTGGGGTAAGCCAAGTAAAATGTTTATATTTATCAAATAGCTTCACGGCTTCGGTGAGAATATTTAGATCTTTATTAATTGTACTTCTTCAACCAGAACAAACAAATAACCCGATAACCTTTATAAACATTTGCTTTAAACAAATCACTGTCAATATCTTCGATATGTTTCCAAATTAGGTTCTTTCAGCTAATCTTTCCGATGTTTCTTTATTTTAATAATTATTCTGCTATTTAGGGTGGAAACGAAAACAACAAATCAGAGGTTATCAAAACCGGTTCAGCCTCTCTTGAATCATAAATGGTGTAACTAACCTGAGTTTGCTCTTTTTATGTACTAAATTGGCTGACAATTCTTTGGTCTGTCCAAGAGACCGCACCACAAACAAAAATAGAGTTAGAGTAGCAGCCTTAAGTAGAATATTTTCAAAGTTTCACGATATTTCATCCAATTGTTCTCAAATTATTGTTCTTAAAGTGACGCTGCCTCTGCTATTTTTGTTTACAATGGAAAAATCCGAATCTCGTTTTTAATAAAACATTGCTCCCAGTTGGAAAACAAGCGTTGATGCAAAACAATGGCTTGATAAGTGTTGCGGCAAATCTGCTCCCGCATATTCAACGGTTGAGTATTGGTTTACCGAATTTTTACGTAACCGTGCCAGCTCAAACATTGCATCCCATTCAGAGAGGCGAAAATTCGTGAAATTATATTCGGTGAATCTAAAATGAAATTGAGTGAGTTAGCTAACATCACTGGCATCTGAAAGGAATGCATGCGTCATATCACTCACAAATTTTTAGAAATGAAAAGGCTTTACATGGGGTGGGTGTTGCGTTTTTTGAATTTATTCACTCAGTAAGTTTGTGATACGACCGATAAATTGAAGGAATTACTCTATGAACTAGCCTCCCATCCAACGTATTCGCCAGATTTGCATGGCTATGTGGAAAAGGAGCCACTCAACTGTGTAGGTCAAGATGGGAACAAGCGTCTAGACTTAGAAGCTTCACCCTATCAAACCGGTATGGAAATGTTGAATTTTTGTTAAAATAAATAAATAAATTTAGATGGAAAATATGTCGAATAATTGAGCTATATTTTCATTAAAAAAAAACTTTTTATTATTGTTACGCCAAAGACTTTTCATCTGAACATTAGATCCTAAGATATTATTGTTCCTAAAAATGTCCTACATATATCAAATACTGATTCCGTTGCCTCTTGTTCTGATGTTCTTTAAGCTAAAAGTAGTCATATGACTAACTAAATGTAGAAAGTTTCAATATGAAGAGGCTCCAATTTTATTTGGAAAGATACTGTCATACCGAGTATTAATCTCGGACAGAAGGTTTTGTTTAATTGTATTGATATTACATTAACCGAATGGGGTATTGTATTATGTATTGTATGTATTGTATGTATGTATTATTTATTGTATTATAAATACATTTTCAAAACTCGTCCTTTAACATTGGTCAGTACATAAATACCGTTAATAATTTTCATATATGTATACTGAAAGTTGTGGACTTTCCGTGGACATCCTGCATATATCTGTTTGGCTCGGACTGAATATAGTTTAAGGCTTACTCATCTCATTTCAAACTCAACTTATGAACCATCCTCGTTCCCAACCACGTCGCTTTAACTGGAAGCATCGAAGCTCTATCAATAAAGCACAGCACATATTTGTCAATACTAATTTGAGGCAAATATAAAAACACATCCATTTGTACAGGAGTATAGGTATATAATGAGACAGATCAGAGTGTCACAGAGTGGCAAGCGCTTCGAGGCCGTAATGCAGACAACGCACAAAGTAAGGTTTCATTAACACACTCATTGAAAGCCGTGACAGTTGCAATTACCATTGCCTTGGCAAATCGAACCCGAACAGCGTTTAACTGGCCTTTGCGATATAGCGTTTGCTTCTGCTGTTTACAATTTAGCACGCGTGCAGCGTTGTGGCACAGATTTGATACCGTACACCACATTTCACACACACCGTTCTTGGGCCTTTGGGCGCCGCACTTATTATTGCTATGTCACACAACATCGGAGCGCTTATTGCGACTTCAAACGTGACGGCAGCGGTCATATTTCAAAAGCCTCAACGAATTGCATGCGCACATACCATACTTGCAACAAATGCAATGCCCCCTACACACAACCACACACACACACACACATGTGCATCCAAATCAGAGCAATATTTTCTGGTTCACTACAGCAAAGTTCCCTTTCATGCACTTCGCAACGCATCCATATATGTTTGTATGTATGTATGGATGTGTGTGTGTGTGTTTGTACTGGTGAGCATTACGGGTCCACCCACATACTCAGCTTTATTGTATATATTTACTATTGACATTTCGACGCATGAGTACACACAATCTACCGTACGTCACTATGTGTGTTTATGTGTAAGTATGTGTGGATGTATTGATCCTTGGGGCACTTATAATTTAACTTTTTCGCTTGCTGCATCCGTTTATTTACATTGATTTGTTTGTGTATGTTTGTATTGTATTTTATTTTGGTTTTTATTTAGCAAATTGTTGTTGGCACTTTTTACCACTAACAACTCCCTGGCTTTTCGCTTACACATTTACCATTCCCGCTTTTCATTCAATCATTCTTGTTGACTTCCGGTGCGCAGTGATTTGTAAATCCAGTTAAAATGTTTCGGACTTTTCAAATTTGCTTTGCATGCATTCGCTTCCCACACTTTTCACGGTTATTTTAATTTTTATTATTACAAATGCCCTGCGGCCACTTTGGTGCTGAAGTGGAATTTCTCAATGAAGCCAAAACAAAGCTTCCCGACTTTATGCTTGTGGACTGCGCTTGTTTTATACCCTCGCAACAACTTGCATAGTATATATTAATTTCGACCAACTAACGGTTATACAAAACAGTTGGAATAACAAAATAAGCTTAATCACTGTAAAATGAGCTCATCGCAGGGATGGCTGTCTGTCCGTCCACAGAACATCAGACCGCGAACAGGCAATTTGAATATGGCAAACAGAAACTTGGTGAAACTTAACAAGAATTGTTCTTGATAGAATAACAACCAATGTTATTCAAAGATATATAATGGAATCTAATTTAATACTCAATGAACTCCTCACTCTACCTGCTTAAATGTAGGTTTCTAATAACTAGTAGAGCCCACTCGGTCAAACTCAACAAACCTATAATGACAACGCACATATCTTATAGAACATTGTTCTATAAAACTTCGTATTCGGTGGTATTAGGAAATATTCGGAAAACTTACGTTCCTTTTGAGGAATAGATAATGGAATTTACTCAACTTTTGGCAGATATTTTGTGTCCTGGGATCATCCTGACCAATGATAATTTAGTATATTCTGATATATTTCTCATAACACCTCTTAATACAGCTTAAAACTGGACATAATAAAACCACAACCATGTCCTTTAAACAATATTTCTTTCGTTCAGCTTGCCGGACTGCGGTGCAGATATCTAAGAATTTATAGCGTAGCTTGTTGTTCCTAAAAATATGCGACATATGTCTTCATTTTCCCGAAAACCGGGACAATCGGTCATTAATTTTGTCTATCACTTAATTTATGGGCCTTATTTTCCAACACACTTATACTAATAATATTCCTTTCGTTTGGTTGGATTCTGTTTCACTCGAACTTAGAGCTTCCTTATTTATTTTCTTTGCGGCAGTGGTGGAGAAGCCAGAAAACTCGAGACGTAAATAAAATAGTGTGGGTTCACTTAACTGTTATTTACATTTCTGACACATGTGTAGCAAAGGATATTTTTTAAGTATATCTTTTCGACTGCCATTTCGTTCGTTCTAAACATACTCAAATAGTCAAATATAATAAAATTTGTATCAATATTATTTCAGCCAATTTATGGATAGAAAGTGTATGTATATAAATGATGGAAATGGAGACTACAACAATTTCGCCCTAATACTTTTTTTTGACAATTCGTTTCTTTTATAAGGAAAAATCTTCTGCTAGATCATTTATTTTTCATCTATGTAAGCACTATTCGGATTTTGTTTTTTTTTTCGTTTTCCGTATTCAGTAATTTTTTACGCTGTATGAAAGCAAAGTTTTGAGCGATTGTATGTGTAATTATATAAAACTCCAGCCACCTCGCACATAATAGTATTCGTTTAAACTACTAGAATAGTGACGACTATCTAATCAAAGACTCTGGAAATAATAGGAGATAGTTTTATTTAATGTGCCCTTTACAATTTATTTGTGAATACAATATTGAATACAATATCAATCAGGTGGACAAGAAAGACGGGCACAGCAAAATGAAATCTTCGGCACGAATGTTGCATTGAGGCCGCGGGATGGGCCGAGGATTGCTGGTGTACAATTTGCTTTCCAAAGGGCAATACAAAATTAATGCAGGGGAAACAAAACTGGAGATCTTGGTGACCGCTCAGTCATTTCCTTTCAAAGTCAGCCCAAGATGGTTCTGGCGTAAATGCAATTTCATGGATCTCTAATGGATTTGTTGTGCCCCAAATGTAGCGCAACTTTCTTAATAAGAAAAAATATTGTGAGAACACAAAACTTTGCTTTCAGAACTCATGTTAGGCATTAAGCATTCAAATAACTGTTTAACCGTATTCCAAGCAACTTGAAAAGTCGGTCAGTTATGGATTGTGGACACTCTTTCTCACACTCTCTCCCTCACTCTCTCTGGCAGCCTCAATTGAATAATTCGAGCGCATTTTTTTAACTTCGTAACTTTATTTCAGAATTTGGATAGTTCAAATGTTGCATAATCTTAAAATTAATTAACAATTGTGAATTTGTCAATTCAATGACACTCTCTCAATACACTTGATGGTCCGGTTCCGATTATTTGCTAACATCAAAATGTACTAGCTTCGTTGATTTCCATTACATTGATTTAAAATTTCGTGCCAAATAGAAATCGAGTGAAAGCAAAGGAAATTCTATTAATTGAAATCATTTAGTTTTTGCCATTAAATGTTCAAATCACGTCTAAATCAATTTCGCACCCCTAGGATCACAAAGGGAAATGTGTCGTTAACTAATATGTAATTAATAAGTTGTAATGCGCGTTTTATTGTTTTACAATATACTAGCAAAACCGAAATCGTTATGCTGGTTGACACAATTTCCCAGAAAATAATATCTACAGCATTATTATCATTACTGCGGTTGACTTTATTTCCTTCTCAGTTTTATAATACTGTTTCGCTATTCCGAAGTTATCGAAATGCCTTTGGTCAGTGATACAATCGCTATATTTATATACTATAGATATATGTGTGCGTGTGTGTGTGTGTGCGAGCGCTTGTCCGCAACAGCACAGAAACTGTACAGCAACTCCCATAAATCATTTGTACGAAAATAGTGTCCAAAGCTTGCGTTTCAGTCCAAAAATTCTCTGAAGGTCCGTGAAGTGCTCGTACATAATAAATTCATAAGTGGAAGCGGTGCGAAGAAGTGATGAATGCTATTGTGTTCCTACCGTACTTTTGTTTTTACCTCAGCATTGCCAATGCCTTTGTACAAACTAAAAAAAAAACACAAAACAAAACAAAAAAAATAACAAAACCACAACATTCTGAGTTAATAAAATACACTTGCCACATCGCAAAGGCAATACAACAATAGCAGTAACCAAAGCACGATAAAAGCAGAAGCATGTCAATAGACCAAGCCTACGCTTCACACTCAGCCTGCTGCTAGGCATACAAGCCGCTCCAAATATGGGCATGTGTGCGTGTGTCTTTACATGTAAATAGTCGGGAACGCGCGTACACACACACACACACGTTCGTCGAATGTCAGTGGCTAATAATAAATAGTGGCATCTTCCGGTCACTTTGTTTCCACAACATAACTCAGCGCTCGCAGCGCCAACGCCGGCCGATTGACAACACACGCACACACTCACCCTCGTACACAGAAGCATTCAAGTGTTCCCAAAGTGGGTGGAGCAGGCGGAGAAATTTACATATGCCCACATACATATCTGCCTTGTCGTACGAAAGCAAAAAAGCGCAACTTAAATTGAAACTGCCCGTACGTCGCCGGCCGGAAGCCGCATAGACACGGACCACATACATATGTATGACAGCAATAATGAAGTGGCATGCAGCACGCGCGCTGCCCACACCTACTGCATTCCGCGCAGACGAACATGTGTTTATGGTGTGTATGTACATATGTATTTGTGTATTCGCAAGTACAAAAGTGTAAGCGCTCACATTCGCTCAAGCCCGACTTATCGCTTTTCTACATCGACCGCACACACACATAATGAGTTTATTTTATGCGGGCGTCCATTAACCAACCAGTGACCATGTATGCCATTGCCTCCTTATAGCGGAGCGATCATAATGCCATAAATGTGCTGATAAAGTTTGTAGCCATTAGTAGTTTGTGTGTTGAGCAATATGGCTGAGCGGCGGAGAGTTCTTCTTGGTAGCGTAGCACTTTTTGGTTAATATTTTCTAAGTGTCCATTCTACTTTAAAATAGTCGTCCATGCTTTATGAATATTTAATTGCTCGATGAGTGAGGCGAAATAATGCAGGAAATACTATTAACAATTTAGGCAACGCACCACTTAATTACCTGTTATTGAGCACTCTAAAAAAAGAGGAAATCATAAAATTCACCTAATATTCTCTAATAAAAAGTTGTAAGAGTTTTCCACTACTTGAATTACGTCAATAAAACTTTGATGATTTAAAAAACCTAAACATTTCTAACCACTACACCACGATCACCACTGTAGTGGTTAGAAATGCGCGCCAACACTTCGGACCTACATTCGGAACTAAGTACACTACCAGTTAATGACAAATGTTCAAAAAAATGTTTGGAGTGAAACTTCCCCAGGCATATTAGTGAATAGAACGAAACTATATTGGACAGCATAACTCCGTCCTCTGTGCTTTCAGATAAACGTTCTTTCAGATAACTTCCACACTTGGCGTCCGGCTGATCTTTTAGTCTCAATACTTAGCCCTATTTCTATTGAAGTCAATATTTTCGTAGCACAGATAGGAGTTTCACTTCTGCCGCAATGGCGAAGGTCTATGCACATAATATCTCTATCTGTTCTGTATGTATACCTTGAGTATAAGACTACTGCTTAGTTTATCTCTGATATCTCTGAAGCGGTAGTGGCGCTTTGACAATGGACAATGACGGATTTACGAACATCAATCTTGACATGACGAGATTCAGTAGAATTTCGACTTGTCGGAGCTGCCAATAACTGTTCTGCCTTAAATTTTAATCCATGAATAAGAAATATTAAAATAGTCCTATCAATCAGATACCATTGTAAGATTCAGATATGCCTGGTTAAAGCCCAGCAACAACCGGGTTTTGGTATGCTGGTCAATAAATGATATATGTGACCAGGGACAGCCCGAAATTGAGATGCTGCAGGTACTGCATACAGAGAACAGGTTCGCTATTTTACTCTCACTCTTGCTCTCTGAGAGCACAATTCAGCACTCAAACATCATTCAACTAAAGGTACATGAGCTAACCAGTTCTTATCAGTGTGGTATTGAGACCTGAGAAGCCTGTATGCTAATTGAATAAGAAGCTATAATCGCGTTGGATTCTCTTGAATGCTTTTTGTTGATCGAAGAGAGAGAAACGAATAGACATCCAAAATCGATTGCTCCACCTTAACGCTGTATAGATCCCAAAAGCGATTTGCCCATATACCGCTCAACCTAAATGTGATATCTTCGCAAAGCTTGTAGTGCTATTTACAATGTCACTAAATAATACGAATAATCAAGTCAAAAATAAAAAGAATTTTTACTTTACAATGGCACAAACCGAGGTTTCAGAAAGACGTTTCTTTGTCGCAATTTATTTAATCTAATTTTACAGAATATAAATTTAGCAACGGATTTACAACTATTGTCGAATATTGGTGATATCGATATTGGTCTAAAATGCGCGAAGTTTGGTGGTAAACGGAATTTAACTTTGTGACAACATCTCTTTAGCGGAATAAGAATCAAGGGCTACACCAACCTATATACATCTATATATCCTAACGTCTGTATATACTTCACTAGATTAAGTGTATGCTACGAGTGAAGCTTGAAATTGGCGCTAATTAGTGAAGAGAACGAAAGGCTGGTCGGGCGTACTTGACTCGGCCAAAATCGCTCAGACATTTTGAACGCCAATGGAAAAAAGAATAGAATTTTTCGCAAAATGAGGTATTGAACTTGGAACGATTCAATATTTTTCCGATCAATATATTCTCCTATGCTTATATAATATAATGAACTGATTTCCATCTTTCCGATTCACATTTACTTGAGGAACATGCTATATATTGCGGAATTAGTGTTTGCTTTATTATTTTCAATTATTGTTGTTTTAAATTTTCATTACACCGATTTAAATTTAACTTACAGGAAAAACGAGGTTCTTGATCTTCAACTTTGCATAAACATTAGATCAGATAAATAGATCTAATGTCAGAATCTCTCAACATATCATATGTTAATCCTACACAAGTTAATCATACTTTAAAAAGCCAGTACCCATAATTAACTCAAACACTACCATGTTACTTACATATTGACAATAATACTCCACTCAAATTAAATATTTTTAATAGGTGGATGTGGCTTATCAAGCAATTGTCGGCGCTTGGCTGTTGATTGCGCTTGTCGTCAGTGTTGCGTGTGGAAATGCGATGACATTTTATGCCTCTCTGGTTACCTCTCTGTAGGTATGTACGCATGTGCGCTTGTGCCCAAGGCTGTGTTTGTCCGACTGACATGTTATTTCCGCAAGTTGTAGATCACTCTTTTGTTATTCACGCAGCGACTTTATGCAATATTGATTGATTAATTGACAAAGGAGCTGATTGGACGCGTGAGATGACCGTTAGCTACCTTGTACACACACCAACAAGTAAGCAATTGATTAATGGCAAATTATGAGAGCAGCCGAAATGCATAAGGAGAATAAAAAAATGACAAACCTGCAGACAAACAGATGAGTATGCGGGAAGGAGAGAGTGTAGAGAGAGAATGAGGCTATGCCGATGGGCATAACTATTGTAATTTGTGTCATGTGTGCGTACATATATGCAGTTATGCACATATTTGTATGCAATATGAAAAGTATGAAGTTGTTGTAGCACACATATTCGCACCCAAATTCTTCCATAAAGTGCATTATTGCTGCACTTGCACACAAAATGAGGCGAATTTGTGTTTTCGAATATGCAAATGCGTTTGGCGCTTCCGCATTGTTGCCTCTATTTAATTATAACTGTTGCTTGCATTGTTACTGTTGTTGCCTGTCTACAGCTCATTAATATATTCACTGCACGCTGGTCATTTTAGTGCATGTAATGTCTTTTTGTCTCGCCACTAAATGTGACACTAAAACCGAAGTCCGTTAGAACACCATAGAAGGCTTACTCGAATGTTTGACTTCGACTTGTATAACCCAATTTTGGTGCTTAGTCTGGATAACTGTGTAATATACTTCACAGTGGGGCAAGTGTACAACAAGCACAGTGTTTTCCACAATCCAATGAAAATTCTCAGCTTCCTTTTCACACGATTGAGAGCACGGCTTACGCACGTCTTTCTCATGTCCAACTTTTTGCGACGCAATTTTGCTGACTATGTCTCTCTTGCCAGAAATCTTAAAGTTAATAAAGCTTTTTATTTCAACATAAATACATTTTATTCAATATTTGAACTAACATACTCTAGGAACAATATAATTTGTGATAACTGAAGTTCAATATAACTTAACTAATGATCATTATAATCAATCGTATCCGAAAGTATGCCTATACGTCTCTTAGTTCATGTGAAAACTTAGATGTCCAGATGAAATTTGATACACGCGTTTCCACGTGTAGTAGTCATCAAGTAAGCTACAAAGGTCAAATTCGAAAAAGAGTTGAATCTAATATATAAGGCTTGAAAAATATTTAAGACTTTGCATGGTCCTACCCTCCAAAATGTATTGTATATACCACGTACATATTTCGTAAACCAAACGAGGCGGAAACATTTCTTATTACAGTATGAGAAATGTGGAAACAGGTAAGAAAGGTAAACTTAAACTACAGGCATGATACAACATAATCCCTGTGAATCTGTTTAAAAATTAACGTCTCCCAAATTAATTGTGCTATTTGAATCTATATTGAATTTTACTTCTAACATTCTTATTCTATCTTCATCAGATGAGCTCAATTAGAAGCGCCTCAGTTCACAGTTCACTTTATCAAAACATTATTTAATACAACTTCCTGATACTCCTATTGATACATGCCAAATCCAACTAAAAATTGTTACATTTGCTCTCGGCCTACACCAAATCTGAGGATCGCTGGCCTTCTGTTTGACTTCATATCATATATATCATATATATCGGGATTTTCGTACTATAATGTATGTTATTGTGTTTTTAATGATAAATCTTAAAGCGAAAATTTTCTCCAAAACTATTTGAATATGCGAAAACTTGATCTTCAAGTTGATTTGGCTTTTAACATATAGGTTTTAATTGAAAAATATATTAAAAGTGCTCTAATAGCCCAATACAATGTATTGTTGTTTGAAAATATAAACTACTAAACTCCATTTCAAGTCATTATTTAACCGTATCTGCAAATCTTCTACATTTCCGAGTAAAACTCATCCACTGTACATACATACATTATAATCAGCTCAATAATAAGTACAAGTATGTCGTCATATGCGCTCATCTATTTGACTATTTGTAAACACTGTTTGGTTAATTGTATTTGTAATGTATGACAATGGGATAGAAAGCATGCAACATGCAACAGCGCTGTTGATTTTCCAGAATTATTACAATAACTTGCAGCAATTATAAATGCACTGTTGCTTCATTCCATTCGGCCAAATGGCATACAAACATATTTATATATATATATATATATATATAACTATTTATAGTATATACTTCTATATGTATATGCATATGGGGTCGCTAGTTTGTTGCATTATTTTGGATATCTTGTTTATTGCTGTTGTCATTTAATATTGTCATTGTATTTATATTCATACACACATCTACAAGCATTTCGAGCGCAAACAGTTAGCCAACTAAATTTGGTAGTTTAACAGTCTTATGCCACATAATATTGTTATTGTTATTGTTTCCTTTATAGTGATTGCATTGCAATAACATTAACGAGCTGCAAATGCAACTGTAATCACTTTGGCATAACCGTTGAACGGTCACTTTGTGTTGCCCTTTGGAGGCAGGCATTCGGTATTTACTTGCCCCAATTGCATAATTGTTTCGCCATTAACACACACACATACATACATACATATTGTACATGAAATATGCGAGCTATAATGCACACATCTTAACATAAATATGCTCCGATCCTGTGTATTTATAATACATGAGGCCAACCTAAGTGCCGTTTCAGCAACGGTATGTCGATGCGTAAGCAATTCAATGCAAATGTACATATGAAATTATAATAGCTTTAACGCATCCAATCGAGTTATCAAAATTTAATCAATTCGTTTATGATTAATGTTTCACACTTCCTCGCTTTCGTTTGCCGCAATCTGTTTACTAATAATTTCACATATCTCTCATGAAATTGTATGTATGTACACGTGTATGCTCTCGAATTTATATTAAATTTACAGCATACCCGAACAACAACAACACTGCAAATACACACACATATGCACAGCAATGAGCAATTAGCACTGTAGCTCTGTTTTGGGCGTGGCAGAATAGTCGCATTTGTTTATTACGGTTTGGTATTAAGCAAAAACAAAATATATCTGAAAAAGGGCTAATATTAGGAGTGACACTATGTTTGGTAAAAATCTGCAAAAATTTAGATAGTGTGTGTTATAGTAAAAATATAGAAAAAATCTGCAAACATTTCCAACAAACTAGTATGGAGAGGCTAATAAGCCCCCCACAATGAGTAATGTACAACAGTTATTGTGGTACTTTGAAATAAATGCTCGAAGGAGTGTGTGTGTAGTAACAAGTGGCATTTGTGGTTTAAAAAACTTAAGAAGTGGGTATAGCCGCCCCTTATAGGTTTAAAGTACATATCTCATAAACTACTACAAAACATTAACCATATTTTCTGAGCGCATTTTTTTATAGCACTTCCTCCTATATATACGGATGTATTTGTGTAAAATTTTGGACAATAGGTATTGCGCCGCCCTACTTTAAGTAAAATACCTTAACTCAAGAACGGCTCTATTAATTTCAATCAAATTTGGTGCTTAATATTATCCTCACACCATTATGTTACAGTTTGAATTGGGGATAAAGCTGATTATAGCCACGCCTACTTCCTATATAACACAATTTTAAATTCCATTTGAGTCTTTCACTTTACAGCAAATAAATCTAGCTCCGAAGAAGCTATCGGAATAAAACTTGGAGCCTTCAAGGTACGCCATCGCACTACTAAAAATCGGACCATAAATTTTCAAGATGCCAGATATCAAATATGGATGGACCTCAGCGCTTACGGCTGACTTTTAACCAAATCGATCAATCTGTAAGATATTTCAAACAAATTCAGAGGTCATCTTTTCTGAAAAAAATGTACCCGGCCCAAAAATGGAATCGGCTGAATACTTTCCTAGCCCTCACGCACTTAATTCAATGATTTTCAAACTCTTTTTTGACTTAATATAGTATATATCAGTCAATATGTAAGAAATCCTAATGAAACTCAGACAGCGTCTATGAGGAACTTTAACAAAATTGTGTGGAAACATATTCTCGAGCGTACTTCAGTTTAATATCAAAGTTAATGCAATCAACTCAGGCCTTCCCTGGCCCCAATACACCAGATATAATGATTTCCGAATTTGCATCTGAGCCTTATGTATAAATAATAAGTCATATGTGTCAATATATATAATATTTTTATGAAATTAAGTCGACATATTTTCTTAACCATAATGTGATTTAGCGTTGAACATGGATGGAATTTAAAATAGCCCTAATGATTTCAACCCCTTTTGTTTGACTTTTCCTCATATACCCAACATATTACACTTGGTCCCTTTGATTGATAGAAATTGATGATGATAGAAACATCGCTTATATCTCAATAAAAGATGTCTCAACAAATTTAAGCGAGATTGCTTCGACTAGTATTATGTCATACGGTGATAAAATTATGCTTATTGTACTTCTCAAAGCACTAATTTGCTGAATATAGAGATTTGTGTTAGTTAGTTTATAAATATCTCATACACGAAGAAAAATCTAGCAATATAACTAAGTGAATCTAAGGCCTACGGAATAAGTTAATAGCATGCCAAATATGATTCCAATCCATTCAAAATTCCGTCGAATAATAAATGTTGAAATCATTTTCAAGATTTCTTAATGCAAAGTTTTGATAGCATCTGAAAGTCTAATTTCCTGGCCTTTGATCTTTCTAAATTGCAAGTATGTAAATTTTTCGACTACACCCGAGCTAGCCAAGTCGAAACGTTAGAAATAATTACCAGCATTGGCTGAATAGATTATATAGGCACCGCTAAAATAAGACAAAGACCCAATGATTAATGGAAACAAGTTAACAAACTTGAATAAATTATTTAATCGCTAAAAGTAAAGTACAATAGTTACATTCGGCATTCCTGTGAGACACTTATCTGAGCCTCCATTTTTCTGCAGCTAAAAAGCCATAATTAATAGGCGTTCGTACAGTTGCTATTAATTTGTGATTCAACTTAAGCGCTAACCATTGCCGAGTCAACTGGCAAAGTATTAATTAAGGAAGTACGACAGCACTGGAGTTCACCACTGCCACTTCGTAGCCTCTAAACCTTACAGGCAAGCTTATGAGACAAAATCTTTGCTGTCGAGTGCTGTTCTTTCTTTGTAACGTTCCATTTTTTACTTCGCAGAGGGCACATAAAAACCTGCTCCGCTTTCCCGTTTATTTTTAGAGTACCAAGGAATATTTTCGTTCTTTTTGCAACTCTCACAAGTGTCCAGTGGTGCCTGTGGAATAAAGGAAGCGCATAATTGTACAGCTCTAAAATATATAATATATACCTACATATACACATTGCAATTATATCACAAATTTTTATAGGGTCTCGCGAAAATCTATGGACTCGTACGTGAACTTCATTTTTTCATTGAGTTCATCGAAATATATTTGTAGGTAAAAACAAGTTTGAGTGTCCCCCTATGGAGTTTATTCTTTCCTCGTAGCCATCCCTCTTAACTGCGTATGGTTATTGCGATGAAACTGATATAACATGTCGTAGTTTCAAGTGGCCAATGTTTGCTGCGCATATTTTACGAACTCGTGATTGTGCGAATATACGAGTATGTAGCGGTTTGAAGCTACTGTCACTGTTAGCGCCGCTCGCAGCACTTCTGCTGCTTCGTTAATCGGCGACTCGCATAAATTCACTCGCCTGCAGAAATCTCTAGTGGTTAGTCGCTTGTGCGCAGTCAAGTGGGAAGTGGGGACTTAAATACTCGTACTTGTCTTCTTCATGAAGCTTTTCTTTCTATTTAGCTGATATTTCAATGTCAGGGGCGAATTATATACTCGTAAACATACAAAATTTGATTTAGAAGTTCTTAAAGGTTAAGTGCTATGATGCTACCGAAAGATGAAAAGAATCCGAACTTTATAGCACTTAGAATATTTACATTTCTTTGATGCAATATGATTTGGTCATTAAGCTCTATCAATTTTAATTATGTTATAGATTCTAGAGGAAGATTTGTGTTAAAAGTAAAGCCAATGTTCTCCATATATTCGTGGGTCTTTGCCTGTATCCTTGAGCCAATCTTAATAACATTGCCTGACTTACTCAACCAAAATAATCCAAAGGAGGCATTACTAGCAAGAAAGTTTTATCAGTAGCAGAGTGCTTTAGACTAGTCTTAACCACCACATAACCCCATCTGTAAAGCTCTAAAGTAAGTTAAAGCTCTACTAACAGCAAGTACTGAATAGTACCACATTCACCGCTTAAGCTCTTGGATTCAAGCCATCCCAACAAAAGTGATATCCATCATGTTTACTTCAATTGCGCTAAATAAAAGGACGAATTGGCTGGTTAAAATTGATATTGAAAACATTGCTAATTATTCAAAGAACTAATCTTAGTTTCGCTTCCCAGGATGGAGTTGTTGTTTACTGAAACTCAATATAGACTTTTACTCAAGAGCTCAAATTTAAGCCTTAAGTTTATTAAGTTATTATTAATAAACTTATTTAAGTCTCGATTTTCTATCTGTTGGCTAAGTGATTTAACCTTTTTGTACTGTCGTTGCAATCGCCAATCCTTTTCCCTCTTGGCAAAACGGGATTGCAGGTTCAAGATTTCTAAGGACTCTTAAATAGAATACAACGACCCAATAATAATATATAGAGAGCGTCTAGTCTCATTATATAAAATTCACAATAATTAATTACCGCATTTGATCAACAATAAGCGTCTTCACACTTTGCTGCCTTCCCTAATTATGTAATTATTAATATTGCAATTTATAAGGTGTAAACTCTTCCCCTTCTTCCGAGAAATTACCAATTTTCATATGAAGTATTAAATGTGAAACAATGTGTCGAACAAATATCCGGGCAGTATTTTCATTTGCTATTGAACTTTTATTTATGCAGATCAGTGAGTTGCGTTGCTGGAAAATGAATGAAGCTTTCGTGTTGCGAAAATTAATCGCACCGTTTTAACGACCTGCCATGCCAACACTTCCGACCACTGACCTCTGATAATATCGACAAGTTTTGCCAATGCATTTACAACGGTGCAAAACCCATAACAATCAACTCAACGTAGCATCGTCTATAATGAGGAGTGCAATGCTGCCGTGACGAATCTTATCCGGTGCTCATCATCTTCGAAATGAAATTACTGCATGGACGGAAAGAAGTTCTACTTGTTTTTATTGCGCTGTTCTTGCATTATCAATTTTATACCCGGGCGCAAACTTTTGTGGGAGCGTATTATAGCTTGATTAGTAACAGCATAAGCCGCCTTCAAACGGATGATGGATAAAATCAACATATTTTTAAGGGGATAAATGCGCAGAAGACTGTCGCAGAGTGAACTGCTTTTAGAGAAGACTTGTGCCATTCCGAAACTGGAATCGAACCTAAGTTTTGGCACCTCTAACTCTTACAACGAGGCTACTGTGTTGAGCCTTATACTCTCCTAAAACTTAGGTTCGATTCCAGTTTCGGAATGGCATCATACAAGTGTTCTCTAAAAGCAACTATGAATTTGGTAGCATTAGACTACTATGGCTCGCGTGAGTTTTGTGGGTGCTGATCAATAATCAGCACTTGCGCCGCTGTGAGATTCTTTTGGTCTAGAGACGGTTCATACGGTCGCAAATTATCAAAATTGTCTCGAGGGAGGCGATCTCCAGTTTTTCCTCTATGGAGGTTGAAAAATCTTGTAAGCCATATCTTCGGTGAACCGCGAAAATTGATTGGAATCAACATTAGAGCCTTAACATATTTATGAAAAGTTTAAAAAACTTCATAATAGATGCATACGGGTCTTTTGAACCGTCCTAGGAGTTTTGGAATCACAAAGGTGATCAGTTATCTCTGCCACATGTATCAGCCCCGAAACCTAACCTAGCTATGACAGGGTCTCAGATCTCTAGTAATGTACTGAATTTTTGAGAAAGAAAAATATTAAGTTAGGCGTACTCCTAGAAAAGAGTCCTGCATAGACCCGAATGTATATTAGTGGAACATAAAAAGTTCTGGCCGCTCGATTCCTAATTTACGGTTCGTCTCAACAAATCTGAAACAGACCTTTGTACTGTCGTGTTCATATATCCGCTCGATAGAAGACATTCTCTGTATTTCTGTAAGTATTTCTTAAGATCTTTTTGAATGTTTTTTGAATTTTAACAAAATGGGTAGAAACCCTGAATCGAGTCAAACATTTAGAAGGAGTGCGTTAGATAAATACATTTTGGGTGCGCACGAACTTAGCTCTTCCTTACTAAAGTTTTTCTCGCATGATATGCAAAACTCGCTACAAACAAGTAAACAGAATAACCGGAAAGGCGAACACAACGTTAAGATGATAAAAATACGCTATGCATTTTTGCTGACCAAGAGTACCGCAGCACCTCAATGTTGCCGCAACTGCTCGCCAACAAGCGGTTACAAGGCGCGCGAACTGGTTTCTGTGTAACTTCATTCATTAAAAATTGCAAAGTGTTGTTGGATGCTGTGGAGAATGCCCAGTCGATGTTGTTCCGTCTTCTTTTGCTTCCACACTCTTTCAATTTTTCAATTCTTTTGGCGGATAAGTTTTTATTTCGTCATTCTTTTTATTCCACATTGACACGCAGCCAACACGCACACATCCAATTCATTTCAACATCATGCGCATCTCTTTCGCCATTCCTTGCCGCTTTTACCACTTGCCTGCTGCTCGTGTGCCACACTCTGTCGTGTTGCCGACATCACTCGAAACCAGCCGCATCCTGGCGAACCGGTTGGATGTGAGAATGCATAGCATATACAATATATGTATGAGCACAGGGTGGGTGAAACACAGATTGTGCTGCATGTTTACAGTTCAAACTTGTTTTGGAATGAAAATATTATTATGTATTAGTCAGGAGAGAATTAATCCAGATACTTCCAGATCTAATTTCAGCGAATCAATTAATTCAACAATCTTCATGCCGAGCCTCCAAATGAAGTAATCTAAAATATATGTTAAGTGACTTCATCCACTTTAGGAACATTACCCAAGTCTCGTTTATTGGTCAAAGGAAAGGAGGTTTTCGCTAAGAAATTTGTGTGTCGATATTTTCTAAAATCTGGAGCAAAATACTCTAACCCTGTAAAAGCTACATGTGTAATTATTTCACATTCGTGTGGATCTAAATATATAAGTATAAACTTGTTCCCTCACATCTTCGATATATAAATGTATCCATGTAGTTGCTACGTCACTTCTATTGCACCTGCTGGGCCTTTTTGCTATCTCTCAACAGCTGCATCATTCATGGAACTGTAGATGCTTTTATGCCTTCGGATATACATATGTACATTAAAATAAAAAAAGAAAATTTGCGTACATTTATTGTTTTCATCCTTTAATTTCATTGCTACGAGGAAATATCTTTGTTTCTTTTTGCTCGCGCCATTGCGGTGGATTTATCTCGTCCCTTCTTTAAAATTTCTGATTGACATTCTTATATTTACTATTGTAAATTGGACAGCGAAAAAGTAAGCTACAAGTATGTACAGAGCGTACCATAAATATATGTTTGCGTTTTAATTATACAGTCAGGGTAATAAATTCCTCCAACGTATTTTTCATTTTTCAATAGTTCCTTAACCTTGTCCGCGTGGCATTCATTAACCCAAGAGTAACGTTTCAGTTAGTTTTTGCATTGCGCTAATCTGGTTGCCCTACTTGAGTGGAGTATAATATGGTTAAGCTGATAAGCCTTATTTCGTTAAGTAAGTTTTCGTCTCAGACGTAACTTTTCTTAGGAATCGAAATGGCAATCGACTGTAAATTCAAAAGTATGCTCAAGCTATTACAGGTATGATTATTGATCATACCCTTTTACTCATTTATCGGCAATAATCCGTAGGATTCGAAATGATCGCTACGACTTGGTCAATGAGCAAGACAGTACACCCCTCAAACTTTTGACTTTTATTCCAATAATAATTTAAAACCTGCCTAAAACCCCTAGTATCATTTCACAGCTATCATACAACTGGTTGGTTGCAACAACATTACTTTCTAAGAAAAAAAAAAAAACAATTGTCTGCTCTTGCAAAGGTTCAAGATGCACCTTTTTGTTTTTATTGTTGTCCGAACTGTGCGATGGACGAAGCAACCTTTTATTTGTAAAATTCCATAATAGCAGCAAGAATAGTTTCATCTTCAACTCTGAGCTAGCAAACTTATGGCGATTATATTTGGCGACTTGTAATCTCTATGGAATAATCCTCATGAACTACTTCGGAAATTGAAAAATTGTGGCTATTAAATAATGTTATTGGAACATTTGAAGACAAATTGCGGGAAAACGACCAGATTTAAAGAATGGAACTGCTGCTGCATCAGGACATTCAAAGTGTCTTAAATAAATGAAAACAAATTCAAAATTGCAATGAATTGGACCACGAATCACTGCTGCGTCCAGCCGTATTCTCGGGATCTATCCTCCAGTAACTTTTTCCTCAAGAGAATACTCCCTGGAAAGAAATTTAGCGACAATGAAGAGGTAACCGCCAGACAAAGACCTATTTGGAAGCAAAATACAAATCACACAAAATGTTATACTATTGGCAAATAGGAAGAATACTTATATTGTTATTTGGTTAAACGAGTCTTGCAAACCACTTGATCTCTTTAACCAAAACTTTACGAAAGCATTTCATATTCCCATTCACTGTAGTCTACGGTGAAAACATTTGCTTATAACGGTAATAACCTTTCTCATCATACCTATTAAGATGTTCTTCTAAACCAATAGAGATGCATGAAATATAAATCAACAGTGCAAGAAACACACTAGTTATTAGAAAAAACGTTATGTTAAACTTCCATAGTGGGAATTTGCAAAGTGAAAAAAGACTAATTCTCCCCTAAAAGTTAGATTAATTTAGTACATCAGGAACTGCTTCGCTAATACAAATCGAATTTGCATATTAAATTCTTGTGATACCTCTTTTGGACCGATTAAAGTTCAATGGCCCTATTAAAATTGTGTAAATTGACCAATAATCACTCCCACTTTCTATGTAATTTGCATTTTTAGTCCCAAAAGTATTTTGCAGTGGGTCTTGAATAATTATTTATCCTGATAAAATCATCCTAATTACTTTTAAATCAATGAAGAACACAATTTTTGGCATCTCGAGTATTCTTAAAACCTTCTCTTGTCGCAAAAGGAATGAAAAAAATAATTTTTTATCTGAGATTAATTAAGTCTCTGTTCGGATTCGAATAACGGTCCCTCGAGTAAAACATTGTCCTTAAATATTCCACTTTCTAAAAGCTTCTAACCGTTATAAGAGACCTTCAAGAGGTTGAGTATTTGGGTAATTATGTGTAAATTGTACAAACCAGCAAACAGCTTGAATGCATTCCATTTCTGCACTTCGTTCTGCTCGTTTGTTGTTGTGAGAAATTTCCAAGCACAATTTTCCACTTACTCGAGTGATTTAGATGCTTCTTCATTATCAGCTTGCGGTACAATAATCTGTTGCAGTTCCTTGCAAAACAACAACACGTCTACCATTGGCTATATATAGATGAGGAAATGCACGTGTGTGTGTAAATATGTTATGTAGCAGAAACCCCGGCAGAGTTGAAAAATCAAAAGCTGAAGAAGTGATTTGGTGGCTGTTAATGGAATCGACATTGAAGCATGGTAAATGAATTGATGCAGATGAATGAGCTGAATATTAAATACGAGCTTGCCCTTATGGACTTGCTGATAATGCTTTAAGCCAAATATTTGTAAGTAAAAGTGTATAACAAATATAACAAAAGTATAACAAATTCCATAGTTAGGTATCAGTTCAAGTATTTATTGTAAAGTAGGGGGTGCAACACATTTCATCCTCGATATTTTGTGCTAATCAATGATACCTTAGATAATCTAGTGATATTGACTGAAGTCTAACTAACCTAAAACTTATTGAAATAATATTCGGACAAAGCAGTAATGCGAATAATTCTAAATTGCATAACGCAAACCCCAAATAGGATGAAGGACTCAAATGGGTAAAAGGGGTACAGTGAGAGGAGATTGTCTGATTTCGAAAGTTTTTAAATGAACATGATCGCGAACTCTTATAGTTTTAATGGCCTCTAGATACAGCTGTATACTGCTAAAGAGGGTTACATTTAAAACTAGCAGACTTGCTTGCGAATCGCTTAAAAAATTGAGTTCGCTGCTTCTTGTACCTTGTAATAGTTAACTCAATCAACTACGCAGGTACCAAAGCAAACATTTACCTAAATAGTGCGGCTAACATGTGCAAATGTTCATATAAAAAATGACGAATTCGATCCATTTCTACAGAGCTTTTCTAGCACCAAGGGCTTTTCATTTCCATTCTCATTTTCAGCTGCTGATTTGACCCCAAATAATTGCCAACGTTAAGCCGAAGAGGCTTTTCATTGAGTGCCAGGATCTGTAAAAGGAAGAAATTTTCACTTTTCATTTTCATTTTTCAAGGAAGAAAATGTCAGTACTTTTAAGGCAGTAATCATGATGTCAATAAAGATCTTCTTTTGCGACAAGAGCCAATTACTTGTTTAGGACCAGTATCAGATGCATTTCATCTATTCGTGTATTTAAGATCCTTTCGCATATTCGCATATTTGATAACAAAAGACAGTCTTATCTTATGTTCAACCATAATCTGCTGGCTTCCTTATATATATATATATGCGTACATAGAGATGTATAGATTTATAAATATAATTAACCACTTTGCCTATTGAGAAGTAACTCTCAACACTCCAACAAGTCGAGATGAAAGTAAACGGAACCAAAGCAAAGAGGCTGTGGTGGTGAAAAATTCGGGGCGAGCATAATTGCCAAGCACTTATATACGCGGAACCACATTTTGCCAACAACAATGACCGCGCCAAAGCGTCGGCTAACAATAGATGACACTCAAGTGAGCGAGGCGAAAAGCACTAAGTACAAGAAAACTCTGGCACAGTGGGCGAACCGCAAGTAAAACTCTTGGCATTCGCTTTAATACCGCGAAATTAGCAGGAAAACATTTAACTAAGCGTTTTGGCGGAGAAGCCCGGAGAAGTAAAGAATACTGGAATTTTAATTGTCGAATTCCAGAAAAGGTGGTTAAAAGCGGCGAGAAGCAAAAGCATAAAAGCTCTTCCCCTGTGTTGTGTTGACTTCGCACCGGCATATTTTATGCTTACGGGATTACGTCCACAATTGAGGCACTTGCAGTGCTGACGGTGTTTACCTCCATACAGTGGAATCACAAATATTTGTTGCACCTCTACAGTAAAATACTCTGCGGCTTTCTATTTTAGTAAAGTGTTGAGCACTCGAAAGGTATAGGCTGCCTGTGTGGGAACCGGGTGCAGGTAATTGTGGAAAACCACTTGACAAAAACTTTTTAGCTATGCAACTTTTCTCAAAATTCAAAATTCCACTTACCGATAACTCTTTTCTCTCTCTCCCCACTCTTTCGCTCCTCTCTGCCCCACTCGATGGCATACCTTTAACATTTATGTTATAATTCCTGCTTAGTATTTCTCAGCAGTCACACTTTTATTCGAACAGATAGAACAACTGTAATTTATTACCGCTTAAGAATTGGCAGTTTTGAATGCTAATGGTATCATTTAGCCAAGCAACATTTAAATGCCGTAACACGTACTCATATAATTTGCGTTTATAGAAAGGTATACCATCAAAGAGTTGTCGTTGAACCCTCCTCGTTTTTGCCAAACCAAGATCGCCCGTTGACAACGAGTAATTTCCGTTTTACATTTCGCTTGTAAGGTGTTGCCAGCTATTGATGTTCGAAACTTGTGAACTTATTTATAGTCATGCTGTTCATTTAATTGCATTGCATTATTATATATAAATTTATATATATATATATGTATATATAAGGGCATGCAAGAGTTCTTAGACAAAGGCACAATGCTTACCGAAGTTCCGGTATCATAATGAATTTCTTAAATTGCAAAAGAATAATTTTTGACATATCTGAAAGCAGATATGCAAAGACTTTTGAGTATTCAACTTTCATGATTTATACATTTCCCGGGTTGGTTGGTGGAATGAGTAGAAACAGCAGTCAGACCGAGGTGAATATATAAAGAAAGGCTTAAGTGTCCTTTCCCTTACTTCGTTTTTAATTTCTTTCCACTTCTTAACCCAATTTCCGAGAGAGTTGGACATGGAGAATTGTGAACGATAGTCTGCCTCAGCAAAATTATTGTTGTCTACATATAGAGGCAATTCTCTTAAATATTGTACCCTTACCATTCTAAAGGTCCATCTTATTTAGCTTTTGGGTGTGATATCTCACAGGTGGTCATCAATAATTTAAATATGTTTTGCTCTGCTTGTTTTAATACTCCCCAAAACTCACCAAAATAATTTTAGCTTGCACCCTGCATTGATCGTTTACCAGCCATTTTTGGAACTTGCTGAAGCGTCTAAGGCTTCCGATATATGGCAACGTCTTGTCATGTCAATTGCAGTAAATTTATTCAGAATTTGTGTACGGATTCTTCAGGTATATAAAGCACTGCTGAAAAAGCTTTTGGCAAATTGATGACTAGCTTTCCATCCACAAAATCGTAAAACTTGTTTCTAATTAGAATTATGCATGAGAAATTAAATCCATTAAAAACGATTAAAAAATGTTTTCTGAGCTAAAGTTTCATAGAAAGCTCTATTGTTCTAGCTGCAGTGTTAAATAGAAGGTCGGTGTGATTATTAATTTTTTGTTTTTCATACCCCGGACTACGGTGTAAATTTTTAGGGTAATGATTGAGCAAGGCTCCGAGAGGCGATAGTAAATCTATTTCCTTTAGCCATATATTAGACTACCAACCATACCTTTTTTTCCAATTGGTCACAGAATTATAGACCTTTGTTGATCCAACCGGATTCTACCAAGCTAACATCTTCAAGACCTCAGTGAATTTGAATCAAAAACAGGGTTTAGGAAAACAAAATTTAAAATTTGGTGCTATTCTGGAGAATTGCAAATTATAGCAAAGGTTAATTTAAATTCTATAGAGACACCTGTTTTGGAAATAGAATATAAGTTGCAGTCCGAATCCGTGTTCACATTGAAAATACGAAGATGACGTATGCTATTTCTGATCAAATAAGAAAACAGCGTTATTTGTTTTAATAAATTATCCACCAAGATAAGGATAATAGCCATCAAGCTTTGTGTAATTCCCTTTAAAATTTTTTACTACAAATTATATAATACTTATAACCAAAATATGTAAATATACCAGTGTATACTGCCTATATGGTTTATTGCAGTCCAAATGGACCACTACCCAGATTGATGCATCAGTTGGATTATACATACTTGAGAGAATATTCAATCCATTTTCAATGCATATTGTATGCTCATTACGCACGAAGTGAATTCGGAAGATTGAATAGTAAGGTAATTAGTCGATTTTGAGCCGACTTAAGTATGCTTATGGGTATTAATGCAATTCCATCAAGCTGAGAGGACTATGTGCTCTTCATGTTGCGATTTACAGCCAACTCGATTATATTCAATTCCATGGGCTTTCATGTGCAGCTCGGCTTGCATGCGTACTTATACAGCTTATATGTATGAGATTGTGTGTTGAAATCATATATTTGTAAAATGCAACACGAATTTGTACTCGCTTGGTTGTAAACAAGTATTAAATATCAGTTTAACTTTAGAGAATATGTATGTATATATATAATGACTTGAAAGTATTATATTTACATTTGTATTATATTTAAGTATTTCTATATGATTCAGCGGTTTAGTCTTTCGTATTTTATTTAAATGCCTAACTGAGAAATCTTCCGGTAATTATCAGTTGAAATATTTATAACGTTTAAACTAAGAACGAACTCGCGATTTTACAAAATCTTCAAAGAAGTTTTTTTCAAAATCAATTTATAAAAAAACAGTGAATTTAATAAGTTGGGGGATGAATAAAAAGGTTATTGGAAAAAAAAAAGAAATATTATTTTTTAAACACAAGCTTTTATTCATAATTTCGATAAGCATATTCTAAGAATTACATGCATGATGGTTTTGTGAAAACATAATTGGAATGCATGAAATGCTGCTTCACTTAAAAATTACCAATATATTTAAAGATTTCACACATACCTTTCATTTGACACTAATATTAACGTACAACAAAAATCGATGTAAGAACCAACTGAAATTTTTAAACAGGTGGCAACCTCTCTCAAAAACATATTCCCCAGAAATCTGGCTTTGAGCTCTTCAATGTTATGCATATATTGTTATTTACCTTCTTTTAAATTTTAGAGACTTCCAAGTTTCAAACAGGTGGCAACCCTCGCCAAAATATTTTCAATTCCAAATGTTCTAAAGACACTTTATTTGTAATGTAATTCCATTTTACACAATTTCTTTCATTTAATATTTTAAAGCATCTGGCAACCCTTTAACCTTTACAACTTTAACCAAAATATTACAAAACAAATTATATATATTACAATTACGGACAAGTATTATTCAAATTGTTTCTGCCACTTTTACTTTGTGGACACTCGATATACTACGAACGTCACGAAATTTCGCTACGTAACTTAATTTCGTTGCAGTAAATCGATTTTTCTGTCATGCCTAAGGAAGTTGCGTTCCACAATTTATAATACAAACAGCAACAAGTAAATGTAATCATAAATACATATGGATAAGTAATTTTATTAATATTTACAATTTTATTTATTATTCATACACGCAATTGAATAATACTGCAACATTTCAATTGAAAAGGCATTGAATTTCTCTTTACGAATAGAAAGCTGCGATGAATAATATTTTGTATCAAAATTTTCAATTCACCAACGATTTTCGCGGCCATTGCAGCAGAAACCACACCAAACAGTTGAGTTGCGCTCCTTCTCCATCTGACTAACACACACATGTTGTTATAATTTGCACACACACATATGTGGAATTGCAACAATTTATACTTAATTAAAACTCAGGAAATATGAGGGCAAATTAAATATGTTAAGAGCATATTTTTGATGAAAGTCGCGAGAGGCGACTGATTTAAATCAACATTAATGCATGCAATGACCACAATTAATTGCAATCACTTACTCATTTGTTTCTCTTTCGTAATGCATATGAACTATACAACGCTTTATATTTGTATTAATTATGACGATGTTACAGGCCGTTTACACATACCACTGCATTGTAATATTAAAATATGCAATTATGTATGCAATTGTAAATATGCCTGCATATATATACATATATATATATATATATATATATGTATTTATAATTTATATAAAGCATCTGACCTCAGCGTGGTCTCTTTCACAGTTATGCTTGCTTTAAAGCAATGGTATAATCATTCGCACACACACACTTACAAAATCATTATGCGTATTTATACTTATAGTCATAGTCAATATGCCGAAATCGCGTTGCTGCACCTTACTTAAAGCATAATTAAAGCAGTTTGTTAAGTGCGTGTAACCCATTTGGTAGTATGCTCGAGTGAGTGCGTATGTGCTCGCATATGTAGATGTGTTTATGTCAGATGTATACTAGTATATACTATATAAAATATATTTACACTTCATAAAAATTTATTCACATCGTAAACAGAAAGTGTGCTAGCTTTATGGTTGTTTAGAAGTCAAGCATCTGTGCATGTGTTTGTGAGAGAGAGAGGGAGTAGGATTAAGCAACCGTAAAAGAGACACAGCTTGGCACACTTTTAGGCTTACGGTACACCAATTCATATTAGCATTACATCATAATGTACAGTGGTCAGTAATTATAGTCAAAAGTTTATACAAATTTTGGACTAAACTATGCTAAAATTTAACACTAAAAATATCTAAAATAAGTCTAAAAAATATATGTATATATGCAAGAAGTAATCAAAACCGACTTTTTCTTCTATCAATATAACATATTTTCAACTTGATTAAATTTAATTAAAGCGGCAACAACAAGCAAATCTGGCGAGCAGAGATAACTTTTTCACCAATACGATATTTGAAAGAAGGAATTGGTGGCTAAAAATTGCAGCAGTAAAATTGGACGAGGTCGAACTAAATGATTGACATGACAAAGATGGTAAAGATGAAGAAAGCAATGATCATTTAAACAATTTAGTAATTTAATTTTTATAAAGCATTTTTTTTTTCTCTTAATTTTAAACATAAAGTATGTATAAAAAATCGGGCTCGATATTTGAAAATATATTGCAAGATTTATATTTTTTCGATGGTTTGACCTTTATGGAATCTTAATATAAGCTCTCGAAAACATGTTATACACCCTTACAATATGAAGGAAAGAAACACGCATACAAGATATATAATTTTACTTCACACACTTAATGTATACTGCTTTTTATCATAAGTCCGATGTCGAAATTCGAAGCCTATATTTCGATATCGGAGGGTAACTTCGACATTAGTTTATTATTTAAGACTTAACCTCTCGAGTAAAATGGTTTCGGCCAATGTCTGGGTATTTTAAGCTTTGTACAGTGTTATAACATTAGCACTGAAATTCATCTTTGAATTTGTTTTCAATATTTTCCAATAATTTTTATCGGCTCTAAATATATATTACACTTTAGGTATATTATATATTAAACAAAGAAAGCTGAAAGAGACGATCTGATTTGGTATTGCCGGTTTGTCTATCTTTGCACATGATAATTCGAATAAATACTTTGATATGCTAATATGACACCCTTGTACAAGTAGAGTACAACACCTTTGCATTGCCAAGATACCGTCTGAAGTCTACTCTTTGGAACCCCGTAAGAATTAATTCAAGTCTCCCCTCTGCAAGCTTACGATTAAAGGTTTTGCGTGCATTTTGGCATAACCATATTATAACACCCATCAGCCATCCTCACATAGCTATATAAAATCTAGCAATTAGTTCATAAATGATGATATTTCTTTCATTGTGCTAGATATTATTAAAAGAGATGGATCAAGAAAATTGTGTTCATTTCCTAACGTATGCGAAGATTTCTAACCTCAATTTTTTAACAAAAACAGATTTGTTTTTACATAGAATCATACAGACCTCTCTACCTCTTAACCTTCAAACTTTCTTTCGAAAATACAATTCTTGATAAGTAGGTCAATCCTTCCTTAAGGAAACTTAATAACCAGTTGTGTTCATAACAAATGATAGAGATAATTTCAAATTAAAATTATACGACTGTTATTCAACATATGTGTATATATACACGATATTAGTGTAGAAAAAAATTTTTTTTTTCTTAACTAATAATATAATCAAATCTCCATGAAACTTCTGAGCCGACAGAAAAGTCCAATTTGATTTTGAATTGAAATTAATTTCCTTTTAAAATCAAATTAATTTAAATAATTTATCAATCAATTTAATAATAATTTAATATTTTATTTATTATTTATTTATTTAATAATTCAAATAAATTTAATTAAAAGGCGTGTGTCTCACTTATGTCCCACTGTATTTCTTGCACATCTACGTATATTGTATTGCAACACAGTTGTTAACTTTTGTTTTAGTTCTACTTGTTGTGTGGTAGTAGTCATAATATCTAAGTTGAAGCTTTTCAGCACATTAAATATGCATTTATTTCTTTAAAACTTGCTACATTTGACGCTTAGTTTACATACAAGTTTCACTTATATACCTAAAGCCTTCCTTATATACTGCCGCTGTCATTTACTGTGCTAGTGTAACATAAGCATACGTACATGCAGACCCAAGGGCACACTTACTCACTCTCTTTACAAGATTTAGCCATCGCCACAGCATCTTTCAAAGTGAGGAGTGTACTAAATAATTATAGTGGAACACATGCAAACAAGCACGCATGCTAGATTGTGTTGTTGTACATGGTCTACATTGAGTGACAGAAAGTGTGACAAATATAATTACGTGAGCAAATAAGTGCGTCAGGGGTACATGGCGTATAATACACACTAAAATATGAGTGCCATGCGACACACGACACGACTCGCCCACTTTCGCTATTTTTATGTTGCAAGTATCATAAATTAAGGTAGACAGACAACTGTTGTCATTGAGTAACTCCAAGAAGTATGCTTGCTGTTTGCATTGAAAGCTAACTATTATGCAATTGGGGCATATGGGGGCAATGGGGGATTCCTGTTCTTGGAACAGAAATCGGAAAGCTGTATACGGTGGCTCTTTTCTTACGCTGCACACCAAGGTTGCTTTAATTAGTATCCACGTAGCCGCACGTCGGTTTTTAATGAGCCACACCAAGGTATCCAAAAACGGCTAGCAAGAAGACATGACAAAAGTCTACGAAATCGTATTGGCAGACCGCCTACTGAAGGTATACGGGACATTTGATTCAGTAGGTATTTCAAAACGCTGGATGGGTCATATTCTGCTTGAAATATTAAGCATGAGAAAACTGTCGGCTCGTTGGATACCGATAAACGCTCGTTGGGTACCAGTGTTAGACGCTGTGTAGGCTCAACCCAAACGTGTTTCTGTATCGTGTCGTGACTGTAGACTAAACATGCATCTACTGCTCCATCGAAGGTAAAGCCTGAGCTTTGGCCATGAAGGAGATGGCCACCGTTTTCAATAATTCATGAGGTATGACCAACATCGACTTTTGGAGAACGGCAAAATGGTCACATGGTTCTCACATGTCTCTATACCGAGTTATTGGGCCGGTTCGACTTTGAATTGTAAAATGAAAGTCCCAATTTCTAAAACAAAAGTGACTTTCCACCATCATAACACACCGACTAACTCTACCGCCGTCGCAACAGCCAATTTGGCCGAATTAGACTACGAACTGCTGCCCCATACACCGTATACTCCAGATTTGGCTCCGTGCTACGTATATTTGTTTCCAAACATGAAAAACTCACCGTGTAAAATTTTCAGACAAACGGGGTAATCGCCGCTATGGATGCCCACTTTGCTTACCTCCAAAAAACTTATTTTGCAGGTGGTTTCAAGAAGTTCGGACAGGCCTGGGTCAAGAATTTCGAGCCAAAGGGTAACTATGTTGAGAAATAAATTATAATTTTTCCGAAATGTTCGTTTTCCTTTTGTAGACTAATTATTTGCCGGGCCGACCACGTATGTTATACCAAGCCAACCAGAAGGACGAAATTCTTTGTATTGAACAGGTTTTATTAATTTTTGGTACTAGACCACGTTTTATTTTTCAGAAAAAAATTTTGTCCTAAGTTAATGAAAGTTTCGCACAATTTGACAAATATTTATAGTATAAAGTCATACATATGCGTAGAGGATATCCAAACATTCAGTACCTGGAGTCAAAAAAACCACTAATCGCTACCTTATGCGTTTAAATAGTATTATTATAAACATATCTAATATTGGAATTACACCCGTCTTAGATATTTTGCCGAACTTTTCTTCCATTTCCTACCACTGAGGTCCGGATTTTGTGTTTTGGTAGTAATGACCTCTAATTACTTAGCTATTATGACCGCAGGGAAGGAAATTTAACAATTACCAGTATTAAATACTTTGGAGCGTTTTCCTAATTCAAACTGAGTGGATTTTGTCTCACAACAATTTTGAATATACACGATTATGCTAGGCTTTCGAATGGGTTTACTTATATACTCACTATCAAGCTGAACCAAAACTTACGTATTCTAAAAGCACTGCTCTTACAAACTATGTGATTTATAATGGCACAATTAACCTGCAATAATTTTTAACAAGATTCCATTTATAGCTTTCTAGGGACTAGCAATGGCTATTCATGAAGCTAAGTTGGTAAATTGTATTAAGATTTCGTACACACCTAGATAAAACCTTCATGTGCTCATAAAATCATTAAGGCATTTCTGGTCATTAATAGGTGTAGCGAACAATGGCCAACATAGGAGCAGCTGTAGAGCGCCATTATGTCCTTAATCCTTTCAGGGGGTAAACAAAAGCTTGCTTAACAGCTTCAAATCAGTGTGAAGGGCGATGTGAGTGGTATATATGTATGTGTGTATGTATGTATATATGTTTTTATGCTATGTTTTCACAGCTCGTTTCTCGAGCCATTTATGCGATTAGTTACTTGTGTGCGCAAACTAGCTACCATACTACAACAACAACGACTATATCCTAAAAGCAGTTATGACAACAACAACGACTGCAACCTTTATTTCTATTTATAATAAAAGTGTGTATAAATATGTGTGCCGCTTTGGTAAATTGGCTTTAAAACTTTATAAGCGAAAATTATAAAATCGCATATTAATATTTACACACGGATCCAATTTGAACAGCTCTGCCATGGCGATACCGCATGATGTGGCATTGTGTTAGTGAAAGTAGCGGTAACAGTAATACCAAGAGTAGTGGTAACTACACTCACACCATCGACGCCATTCGCTCTTTAGTTTACAGATGTACGTGTGATGATGCGTGTGTATGTGTAAATAAATAAAGCAGCCAACACAGCGTTGCTTCTGTACTTGACGCCTATGTTGTTGCCATACATGTGTACATGTGTGGTTAGTATAAAGTATATAAATTAATGGATAAAGAGAGATAGAAGAGCTAGCCGGTTGTTTAAAAGCTCTTGGAAATATACATAAGCTGCTAAAATAGATTAAGTCCACTAAAGCTACGCTAGGTAATTTCAGTAATTTTCCATGTTTTAACATAATATTATAGCTACAGTTCTCAGAAATTATTTCAAATGAAACGCAACAACGAGAGACGAGCAGCTTGGCTAGAAAAATATCAAAATTCCCTTTCAAATTCAAAAATTCAAAATCTGTATTTCTTCAGAGCCTTTGACCACTTTGCAGACCATGTGGTTGGGAACGTTCTATGTCAGGCATTCATCTGAAATATTCTTTCGATTTTTAATATACGAATTCAGTTTTCAAAATAATATTTAAACTCCGCATAATATAATCCGGATATAATCCTTTACTATCCTAGAATTTTTCATAAAATACTAAATTGCACTTGGTTGGTATTATCGCATTAAGCATGCCTATTGGTTATTGTACATTTATTGTATTGTATTCCAATATGCCCGAACGTTGTGGCTGAAAAAGTGTTTTTGCGGTTAGTTCTTCTTCATAACTTTAGTATGAAGAAAACCTCCGAAAAAGGCCGAAAGTCGTCGTATTTTAGTGGAAATTTATGGAGAACATGTTCTGGCTGAGCGAACGTACCAAAAGTGGTTTGCACCATATAAAAATGGTGATTTTGTCTAGGAAGATGAAGAACGTTCTGGGCGATTGTTGATTGATTGTTGTCAAACACAAGAAGTACTCGCAGAATCTTTTCCAAAGCAATTAAATTGGGGTGCCATATGAATTGGAGGCAGGATACGTTGAGAGATGATTGTTGAGAGCATGACGGAAATGTGCTTGAACTCCACAAAAAAAAGATGTTTTTGTATCAGATTATGATTGGTGATGAAAAATGATTCCATGACGATAACCCTAAATGCAAAAAATCATATGTGAAACCTGGCCAACAAGCCAAATCAACGGCAAAGTCGAATATGCACAAAGCCGAGGTACAGCTCTGTATTTGGCGGGATCAGAGGGGCGTGCTGTGTTATGAGCTTCCAAAACCGGGTGAAACCATTAATGAGGAACACTATCGAAAACAACTCTTCAAATTGAAGCCAGCGATTGCCGATAAATGCTCGAAATTTGCGACTAAACACGAGGCATTAATTTTCCATAATGATAACGCTCGGCCTCCTGTTGCAAGGCCAGTTAAAAACTATATGAAAAAAAGTGGATGGGAAGTTTTTGCTCATCCGTCTTATAACCTCACTGGAATACGGTTTACATCAGAACAGGGTATAAAAAATAGACTCGAGTCTTTCATAGGGATGGAATCCACAAATTGTCAGAAGTGCCATTAGTGGAGTATAAGCGGTTGAGACTAAAAGTATTTAGTTCTTTAAATTCACAAGAATTATTATCTAATAAGAGTTGGTGCATAAAATTTCACACAAACAAATATTTTTCAAACGATTTTATGTCTAATGATAAAATATCAAACATTTGCATACATAAATTAAAACAGGCACTAGGAATCAAAGACAAAGAGCCCAAGGTATAAAAGAAGTAGGGACGGACTAAGTTCGGGTGTAACCGATACTACTAAGTTTTGTAGTGAAAATTATGGCATTAATGTGATGATAAGGAGATTTTAATATAAATATCTCCGATATGAAGCAAAAATTAGTGATGAACATAAGTGATTATTTGATCTAAATTAATAGCATGCCAAACATGAAGTAATGTATTTAAAACTTGATCGTATAATGAATCTTGCATTCTTGTGCAACATTTTTTCATACAAAGTTTTGCTGACACCTGCAAGTAAGCTTTTGGTATTTGCAGTTTGTGAGAGTCCGAGTTTGTGAGTTCGAGACACCTTAATTTAGCCTTTATTACTGGTTTCCAGTATTGACATCCCAAATGTTGTCAGTATTCAAAGCATCAGACCAGTCCAGTTCGACACTAGCTATGAATTTACACAAGAAAATCTAGTTCTGAGACTAAATGGCTAGAAAATATAGGATTTTGAGTTCTATCTGCATATTCCCAGCTCGAAGTCTAGTTGTAAACAATCGTTTTTGCGAGAAGTTCAGTTTTCATCCAGTGTCTACATGTGACTAGTAAACGTTCAGTACAAGTAGTATTATATGTATATGTGTAGAAAGTACTGAAATTTAAGTGAGCTTACTTTTCATAAAGGGTCGAAATCCTTTTTCAATTACACCAAACCGACAAATAAACAAAGACGGATTAAAAAAAAATTACTCCTTCAAAATTGCCTGCAACAGAGAAGCAAATCTTCGCCTTGTTCCTGTTCCTTGCACTCAAACCATTATAAATCAACTCTGAACAGGTTAATAAGTGTATGTATGGAGCTAACTGTAATTGTTAGTTGCATGTGGCGTAAATATGTATGTATAGTATATGCACTAATACACATACTCACATTTTTCACCTAAAAGTGCTACCTAAAAAGTACCTAAACATATGAACACATAGCCAATTTCATGAAAATATTTACTGCAGAAAAGCCCCTATGGTATTTTTCATAGCCATACATAAATATCATTTATGTGTGTATGGTATGCAATCATACACTGCCATCCTGGTTGACGGTGCACAATTGAGTACAATTTTAATGAATGTGTGCGTGCTGATACTCCAAAAGCAGGATGCAGCAAACCACAAAGCCACATTCAAATCGGTGAGAAATTAACATGGACATGGATCAAGTGGGCAGCAAACGCACCGAAAGCGTCGTCATAGCGAACTCTCTGTTTTGTTGGTACTGTTGGTACTGTTGGTACTGTTTGTCTGTTGTTGTTTCGTTGTCAGCATTCTTACGCTTGTATTATTGTTATTGTAGTAGTTCTTCACCTACTGTTAATGCTTTGCTTTCTGTGGCACTGTTGTGGTCAACCAAGTACAGCTCTGCGCGCTTTGTTAACTTCTGAACAAAATCCTATCAAGCGGCTACCGAAATGTTTCGACAATCACCAGTAGTAGCCTGGTTGGAGCTGGATTACGGCACAAGTTGCTCACCTACGTACGCATACATTGTACACATACGTATAAGGTTGAGTATGTTGACCAAATGTTAGCTTTCAATTTGCACCCTCCACTGTTCTGAAAAACATTGATTGACGTTCCCGCCACAAGTTCGACAACTCAGACCACTAGCCTACATAACCTAGGTTCCACTTAATAGCGTTGCTTCGATTATCTCTGCAACAGTAAGGCATTCGGTCAGCGGTCAATCGACGTTAGTTTAGCCTATACCGCAACAAATGTGTTTGCGCCAATTGGAAAGGTGGCAACACAGGCGCTCAAATTATGCCCAATTTTCCGCTGTTGTAATCGTTGAGGGTGCAACCTGCTTGCTGTTGTGATTGTTCCTTTTACTAAAGCTAATTTTTTACTCATTTTCCTCACATTCCTTGTTCGGCTATTCGTCTTATTCCCGTTGTTATACTGTTAAGCATTTGTATCCATTAAAATTTATTGCCTTCAATTTGGTCAAAGATTCATGGCATTTATTGCCTGTTAATCTTTAGCTCGTACAAAGACCTATGGTCATTGCGTTTTGTTATTGCTTTTTTGACAAGACTCCATTATATTGCATACGAACATAAGTGGAGCATTCTGGCTTCTTTACTACACCCTTTCGAGTTTTTCCGTCGTCATTGTAGGAAAAAATTAATATGAATGTGGGTAATAAAGGGCGTGGGTGTATGCAACCAATCAATTGGACTGGATAAATTCGTTTAGTGGAATGATTTACATACTTTCAGAACTACAGTTAATATCTCATGGAGTGGTGACATAAATTGTATAGTTTTGTCCAACTAACAAAATGGTTTTGTGTAAAGCATAATCCTTGACCCTCAGCATCAAAATATTTAACCATGTTCGTTCGTGGGTTCATAAGATAATCTATTTAAGAATTGAGATTTCTTGGCTATATGTAAATGAAAAATATGAAAAATTTAAGACGTGTTCAATATTCATATGATATAACGGTTGTTAAGGATAAATTTGGCAACTTTAAACAGGGTGCCACATGACAAAAGAAATATTGGCTTTGAAGATTTTTGAAGAATGAGTAAATATCTGTCCACTGTAAGGTTAAACACAATTGTTTCAAGAATTAATTGCGATTTTTCAGACCAACTTGTTGGCAACATTTCGTACTAGCCTCTGTGACTAAATCAGCATGGACTCAATCAAGCATTAAATCAATTACTACGCCACATAGGCCTATAAAATTTAACCATAGAACTATAGGGCAATAAATGAGTGCATCTTCTTTGGCACCAAGAGATTCGACTTTAATCATTTATCCTCATATGAATGGAATTTATCTCCATTCTCCCCATTTATTCTTTTCATAGAGGAAGCAAAATATAGCAATTAAAGTACGTTCGTCTATGGCCTGTAATATAAGTTAATAAGATACCAAACACGATTGGAATCCATTAACGGCTTCGTCGAATAATGAATGTTGAATGTTTACGCAACATTTTTTAATATAAAATTTTGCCATCACCTGAAAATATGTCCCCTCCTTTGATCCTTGCCTATTGGGTGAGTATAAAATATTCAGTTATACCCGAACTTAGCCCTCCTTACTTGTTGCTTTTGTCCTAGAGTATAAGAGAAAATATTCTCTATATTTATGTAGACTAATTATTATTATTCTAACTACTAATAATTATTCAGACCATACACAACGATAATCTCATCTAGCTCGAATCGAATCAGCAGGCTTGGGTTATGATCCTTTCGTAGTCCTTCTAAACCGCCGGAAAAAAAAAATTGATAATTAATACCGATATACTAATTATACGATAGTTACGGATTTATGAAATTTTCACTATTTGTGGTTATTAGTCAGCCTAGTTAGACCTTTCCCTGTGAGAATACGCGCTTAGCTAATAATTAAGCTATAATCTTTTTTCAAAGTAAAACTTCACCTATCAACTATTTAAATTACTTGTATTGGTCTCAATTCCAAAGGCTATGTAGATAAGGATGTGCTTTTGTTAGCTGTATTCGGATCATAAAACAATGAAAAATGGCTAATCGAACAACCAACTGGTATAAATGAAATACTCTGGCATAATCAAAGAGAAATGGGAAACGGTTATTGCACTTCGATGAGAGTTAATTTTAACTGAATAACTTTGTTAATGTTTCTACAAGTAAATTTTTTGACGAGAGAATGATGCTCAAACATAGTGAGGAGAGGAGTGGGGTATCACTTGCTAATGTGTGGCAACCTCCAAATGGAAAAGCCCTAAAATACGTCTAGGATAAATTCCCTAAAGTGTAAGGGCGCATTATGAGAGTTTAATTTATTTGTTTTGTAAACGCAATAAACGTTGAAGTAATTGGAACATAAAAACTCATAAAACTGCACCTTCTTCTTCTTTACCTCATGAACATTTGAGTATGTAATATGATTACAAGTGTGTGTTGCAATATAAAATTGCATATGAGGCAAGCTGAGTGAAAGAAATGAACGGCAAATATGATTAAATTGAAGTATTTTTTTTGAATTCCTTTCTCCAACACTTCTTTTTGTATATTAATATAAATTCTTGCCTACGGCGAATTTTTGCGACTGGAGTAAGCACTTATGAAGTACGGCTAGCGTTTGAAATACCTTGACACTTAATAAAGTTATTTTATATTTTATGCGAAAATTTATGATTTTATTGGCAGTTGCAATAAAATTTACTGATTCGGATACTCCTAGTTGAGGTATGAGTATTTCGAAAGCGAATTTTTTGTCCATACAACCAAACTTTTTATAATTTTCAAATATTTTTGTAAATACCCCGAAATTAAGCTTCAAGGCAATAAGGCCAATTAGACCATGAGAAACAATATAAAATGTTCGATACCAATGACCAAAAATTGTTTGGAAGGTATTTTTTGGTACGGTTCAAATCACATTTTCCCCAATCCAGACTTTAATTGGCCACAAATATTTATATCAACGCCCTCGAGCAGTCTCAATAAATCGGTTTACTTACTCTGCATTAATTTAGCGATTAAATTCATATGATAATTTAATATAAATATTTTTCATAAGCAAATCAAATACATTTTAATAATCGGTTATGCGGTCTGAACTTAACAAACCACTTACAAACCGTTGCTTCCTTTTTATAATTTTCGTTTTTGTTTTTTTAAATATTAAAACGCAAGAACCAATTGTCTGACAGCTGTGAAATGTATACCCCTGACCTTTAAAAGTTAGGTCTAACTACAAACTATATTAATAGCCACTCTAAATGTAGCATAATGGAGCTGTCAATCTGAGTTATTACCATTGTTGTTAAATACAAAACCTTTAGAAAATTTTTATCTGAGTTGAGCGTTCTTTTGTCACTCACTTACTTAAAATTAAGCTTAATTAATCAGCTAATTTAGCGAGTAATACAGCACAAAGCGTTTCATTACAGAAAATAAGTATGCCTTTTGAATATTAAACAAGTTTCATTAAGTTTTCATCTGGTTTTGGTATGGTATGATTTTGGAATCTCATATATGTAAATCATATTGGAGTAACTGAAGTGGTCATAGCTTTTATACAGCTTTTATACAGGTTTTTTTATCAGTCTTTAATCTCAATCACGCTATGTTACAATAGCTAAAGGTTCAAAACTTAAACGTTACAAATTTTGTTCCGGTTTTTGTATATAGGCTCAATCCATTCAGCTTCATCCATTTTGCCACTAAACAAGTGCAACAACAATTAAACGTAAAAGTTATTTTATCTTATGTTAAAAACGCAACGTTGGATTGTAAAAACCACTCACAAATGCAGCTCAGTTGAAATCAATCGCTATCGTTTAACGCTTAATTAGCAGATATTACAAATTGTTCAAACTTTTACTGGTCTTAATTACCCTTAGAAATCAACTCTGTAAAAATTTTAGAAATTTAATTGAGAACTGCTGACAAGCACCACACTTCCCCATTATTTCTGCCATTTTGGCCATGAAAAATGTCGATCCTTTCGATTAGCTCAGTTCCTATTACAGTTAATGTGGCTGTGTGTGTGTTGTTGTGGTTTGGCTTAACTCTGCTTTCGCTGCACTCATTTGCGTTATTCAATTAGTTAACTGTATTAACAAGTTGATGAGCAACGTTTCGCGTTCACTCTGGCATTAGCGAGCAAATAAACAAATCAACCAGTTGGTAAATGAACGCATGCACACAAAGAAATCAACGCACACACTCACACATACAAGTACTAAATCCATAATACGCTGGTGTGCATGTAAATAAATAAGCCATGGTGAAAATCATGCTTGCAACCGCATGTTGACGACAACAAAGTTAATTTGCAGCATATGCACCACGCAATTACCTGCCGGCGGATTGTGTGTGTTTGTTGAAAGAGACACAAGGCGTTGGCAAACAAAGTGCCCATACACTCACACATTTATTTGCATACAAATTAGCATGCGGAAAGCGCTATTATATGTCAATATATGCATATGTGTGTATGTGTTTGTGTTTTGCATTTAAATGTTAACTCACGCGGTCACCTTAATTTAGCCACATCGCTGCCATCGGCCATTGGTTTAACTATTTTTTGTGGTGCATGTTGATGTACTTCACATTTTCAGTTGGTCAACCGCGTGTAAATACTGTATAAAGAGTAAAAAAGTAAAATAGGCACCTAATTTTCCCGAAATATAAGACTTATTACAGTTCCTATGGAACCAAAACGGCCAAGTCCGAGCAAAGCTAGTTTAGGTATAATTTATACCTAGGTATAATTTAGGAATAACTACATAATGTGTTGAAACGTAAGGTGTTTACGAAATTCTTGCGACAAATGTTGTCGAAGTCTATAATTTGGAGTAGAGAAAGTTGTTGATTGAGAAATATTAAATTAAGACAAATATTACAAAATCAGTTTCAAATGTAAGAAGCTAAGAGTAGAAGAATTTGGGGTGGCTCTTCAATTCAAATATATTTCGAAGTGGAGTTTCCACCTACCAATAGAGCAAAATAAACTTTGAATTGCTCCAGGATGAAGAATTTTTTTGACCACACTGCTAGATTCGCGCTTAACTTAATGGCATGCGTTTTGACAGTACCCCACGCCTCTGGTACACAATGACAAAGCAAAACTTGCATATATACTCATATAACCATAGCCAATAACTTTCATATATTTTGAACTTATGATATTTCAATGATTTGTTATTGTATTTAGTGTTTGATTTCGACCGTACTTATCCTTTCCCTACTTGCTTCTCTGTTTATACTCTCGCAACATGTTGCTAGGGATTACATTAGTTTTGTTCACCTAACGATTGTTTGTAACACCTAGATCTAATCGAGTTAGATATAGACATATATATATATTATATATAAATGATCAGGATGAAAAGACGAGATGAAATCCGAGTGACTGTCTGTCCGTCCGTCCGTCCGTCCGTCCGTCCGTGCAAGCGATAACTTGAGTAAAACTTAAGATATTTTGATGAAACTTGGTACACGTATGCTCTGTTACCATAAGACAGTTGGTATTGCAGATGGGCGTAATTGGACATCTGCACGCCCACAAATTGCCTTTAATGGAAAACAGATAAAGTGCTATAACTAAGCAGTAAATTAAGATAGAAACGAGTTATTTGGTATAGGGGGTCCTAGTAGGGTGGGGCATCTGTGGGCGAAAATTTTTGAAAAAGTGGGAATGGCCCCGCTCCCAATAGATTTAATATATATATCTCGGACACTGTTAAAGCTATATAAATCAAACTTGCTCCGACTAAGATCTTCTAGCATCTCTTCACATACTGAGAAAATTAGTGAAATCGGACAATAACCACGCCCACCTCTGATACAAAAGTTATGTTGAAAACTACGAAAAGTGCAAAAAATCTTGCAGAAAATGTAATACAAGAGGGTTGCATAGGAATCCGTGTAAAGTTTTGATGATGTGTGTGGCACCGCCCACTTTTGGGAGAAAACCCATATCTCAAGAACCCTTAACCGATTTCAGCAAAATTTGGTACATGATATTATATTTATTTGCATTTTTATGTCACGCTGTGGAAATGGACGAAATCGGATCAAAACCACGCCTACTTCTCATAAAACACTATTTCAAGTTTCATCTGATCCTTTCACTTTAAAGCAGATAAATCCAGCAGCAATTAAGATGTGAAAATCAATCTTGGCGTAAATAGTGCCTTTAGGATATGACATCTTATGCGTAAAAATAAACGAATTCGGATTACAACTTTACCAGATACCCAATATTATGGCCTCAGTGCCTCTATCTGACTTTTTATCGAAAATATCGGGAAATATGTAAGATATCGTAATGAAATTGGAGGATTATCTTTGTATGATAATAGTGTGGTCTGGTGTCAAAAATGGGAAAAATCGGGTAAATACTTCACCTAGCCCTCATATACCTATTATAAGTATTTCCAACCTTCCTGTAGACTTTATACCATATATAACGGTAAATATATGAGTTATCTCTTTGAAATTCAGAGAGCGTCTCTTTCTGATAACAGTGCGTCCATGTGCTTTAAATGGATAAAATGTACCTGGAATGGATAAATGTAAAATGTACCCCATGTACCTAACATAAGGATTATCATGCTCTGGGTAGACTTTATACCATATATTTCGGTCAATATGTAAGATATCTTAACAAAATTAAGTGAACTTGCAATATCAGATATATCATAGCTTACTGCCGAAAATGTGTGAAATCGGTCTACAAATTATCTCAGCTCCCATATACTACGTATAATGACTTTCGTTATTCTAGCAGACTTTACTGCGTGAGTCACCTTCACGAAATTGCGTGAAAACATGTTCCCTGATATACCTGAATAATGAAAAGAGTTAATATGATCAGAACAGATCTTCCTTTATCCCAAAAATACCCGATATAAAAATTTTCGACTTTCCACCTGACTTTAATCCGTTTATGGTGGTCAATGTATGTGATATTTTATTGTAATTAAGGGATATGTTTTCTTAAACCACTGTGAATTCGCGCTAAATATGAAAGAAATCGGTCTAGATCATGGTCTAAGTCGCTTATTCCTAATATAATGATTTCCTATTCTCTGGTTGACTTTTTCCTTTTGTATGTAATATATTCATTAAACCACTTTGGTCCAGTTTATATCGCATGTATCACTTTTGAGTTAATTTGGTAGATTTTAATATAAATATCTCTAACACGAAACAAAATATAGCAACGAAAGTACATGAGTTTATGGCCGGTAATATAAGTTAATAAGATACCAAATATGATTGCAATTCATTAACAATTTCGTCGAATAATGAATGCTGAATTCCTTCGCAAAATTTTTTCATATAAAGTTATGCCAGCACCTGAAAACATTTCTCCGCCTCCGATCCTTGCACATTGCGAGAGAATAAAATGTTCGGTTGCAGCCGAACTTTTTTCTAATATTTAACAAAATTCAGCAAAAATTTTAATGTTATTTATCTGTAACTACTTTCAAAACATATATGCTTATGCCCACTGACTCCTTCGCAGTCGATTCGCTGGTACACAATCTTACAATTATTCTCAAATCCTTTGAGATCGAAGGGCTTGGCGGTCAATTCGGAATGATTCTATTCTCTATATTTATCCAGTCTTATATATTACATATCTTTCCACATATGTCTATATCTAACTCGATTAGTTTTAGGTGTTACAAAGAAACGTTAAGTGAACAAAACTAATATACTCTGTTGCAACATGTTGCAAGAGTATAAAAATTAATCTCGGCATAAAAGAGAATTGGCGCGATGACCAGGTCAAGGGCATGCTTGCAATAAGCGAACCAAAAACAATACCTTAATGGATGTATATGTATATTTAAGTATACGTTTAAGTGTGTTCATATGCTGTTTAACTATATGCATATGTATGTGTGCATAAGTATTTTCACTAATGAGTGTACTAAACGCGCCAAAAATTCAGTTGGCGCAGATATTACAAAAGTTGCAACTTTTACAATCGCAGCATGTTATCTAATGTTGCAAGCGTTCTCATGCATAGAAATAGACTATAAAGTAAGTGAACAATGCCCATATTCGAGCCTATAAAAAGTGAACTTTGAAAACAAGAGTTCGAAAATTATGAAAATAAAGAGCAAAATATTATAAATTGCCAACACAAGCAGAAGCATTTCACGCTTGGCAGCAGCTCATATGTGTATTGCAGTAATGTGCGGTAATTTATACGGTAATGAGTTAAGCCAAAACCAAAAGCATAAAAGCATAACTTCGTGCGCAAAATGCGTAACTTATGCGACTCCATTTGTCATTTCGTTCGCTGGACTAGCATGTGAATGTGTGTGTGAAACCGCAAGGTGCGCTTTATTACTTGCTCAAATATCAGGCAGTTACATATGTATATGTTAACGGAATAGCTAAAACAATATTTTCCGCAGGTCTGTGGGAAATTGTGCAACATCCATAAGGGGTCATCATAAGGGGGCAACATCCATCCTCGGCTAGATATACAGGAAGTGGAAGCCGAACAATTTAGCTTCCATTAATATACAGATTAACTATACAAAGCACAGAACTTAAATGCATATATGATCAAATATTGGCATTAATAACTGGCACAAGTCGGAGAAATTCATCGGAGAACCATTTCATTTTGATTAATTTAATGAATAAAAAAAATTTCAAAGAATTTTAGTAAGCAATACGAATATACTCACTTTAAACAGGAGTACAGGAAAAAGCTTTCCTCAAGTCTTAAGGCGAAAAAAGGCTTTCGGGAATTTAGATGAAAAATTATTAATCTTATGTAGCCTGAAAAGCCCTTCAGGGAAGTTCCGAGTAAGTGTAGAACCGAACACTGTGTCCTCTAATTTAACGAAAATGTCTGATATGTACAACGAAGTGTTTTGGTTGCTTAATATAAAGTAATGGAATAAAAATCAGTACTCCTGACCCAGATGAGTCGTCCATCAATTTTTAAGAACTAGCTAGCTTTATGCTACAAGTAATTCGCTTTAAATAAGAACATATTGTAATAATAATAAAATCCGATTTTATGATTATTTTGAAACATCGATTATAGGGAACTTCGATCTTTCAAAGCCTCAGTCTGGACTTTGATTGTCGCAAAATTCCTTTTCCAGCGAATATTCTATTAAGATCTGTGAACAAGCTAGGTACCAGCTTGAAGTAGCACTAACTTAAAGTATTAGCTAGGTAAAAAGTCGCTAGGTACTAAATTCGGAGAATATATTGGATTGGAAGCAATTTGAATCTCAATTCATGCATTTTCGCCATCGTTTTTATTGATTTGAGATAAAGTGAATTGCCTTGACGAGACAGCACTTTCTACTTCTTCAAATAGGAGATTTCATACAACAATCGTTCGAAAAACACAATGAAAAAGTCGTTGTTACTGGTTTTTAGACGAAATATATCTCTTTCCCAAAATATAAACGTCATAACTTCGCTTCGTATTCGGTTAATCGTCTAGTTCACTTTAATGACTGTCGAATGGACTGCGGAGTGTCATCCATTGTTACATATCGATACAAAACTCAGGGTATATCATGCTTGAAGTGTTCTAAACACAGCTAAGAAACACCAATTCCTTATTGTTTTTGATCGACCCAACTTACACGGAGCTTTCACATACCCAAATACTGATTAACGATATGTCCAATATCGTCTTTTGATAGCTTTATAGTCTCAACTAGCTCAGTCAATTTCATTTTACAATGATCCGTAATAGCCTCTTTGAGACGTCCACAGAATTCGTGGCCTTCGGATTCATATGATCTGTACGGAATTTAGCAAATCACATGCGTAAAATCAAAAATCTTGAACATTTTAGCACGGTCTTTTGAATGTTAGGTCTAACTACAAAACAAATGGATTCAATCCTAGTGGAGCTCTCTCTTACAAGTAATATGATGTACAGCCTACTTGGTATGTCTATTCCGACTCAGACTTTGCCATACCTCCTCCTGGGCGGAGAAACGGAGGAACAACATGTGGGGAGAAAAAAAAATGAAATTGGGCGTAGGTGACAAAAAAACTTAGTTTTATTAAATTATCGCGCTTTTTATACGAGATATTAACCCAGTCAGATAAAATTTGGTATGTCCTTATATGCACAGAAAATACCTCATAATATATGTGGCTACAATGATCCTGAAGACTAATTGATATATAATATTAATGAGTCGAAATTAAAAAGTTCGATAATAATGATTTAATTAATATAACACTAAAATTCTTTCAAATCTTCTTCATATATATTCATATATTCTTCAGCTTATGGTAACCACAGAAAAACTATATCACCACTTGACTGACGACAGTCCAATATACTCAACTAGTTTAAAAAGCTATTTACTATATAGCATCCAAAATGTTCCTTAGAAAAGTTCTCTTCATTTTGCAATAAGAAGGCATTTTTGAAAAGGTTACACCACACGCTTCAAACGTCTGCTTTTCCCTATATTCAATTAGCTGCCGAACTTAAGTTTTCACAAACTCTTTCACCCTCATCAAGTGTCAATATTAATCTAACTAATTTATCTTTTATACACAATAAGCCAATATATCACACGTCAAATTCTAGCATATTCAGGCAGCTATGTATTATTATAGGTAACAGTAATCGCATTTCACTTTTAACCAAACAAAATGTGTCGCTGGAGTTATTTAACCACTTCCGCTTTGCAAATTTAGCCACAATGTGTGCGAATATTCCATTGTTTTATTCAAATATTTAATATAATACATTCAAACCGCATTATCCATTAGCAATAGAAATGAGCGCAACATATTGCACAGCCTCGAAATTTATAAAATTTTACCCAAACAACTCAACCCACAAGTGAATTTGTGCTTTCACCAACTGATTTGAAATGATCAAGATTTATTTTAGTAATGAAACTTTTGGTTGTTGCTTTGTATATTTTGATGTATTGTTTTTCATTTGTTGGCTGACAGATTGGCTGAAATATTGTACAACTCCGCGAAAGTTTTATAGTGGTAGACATTTATATTGAGCAAAATATTTTTCCAGCAACTTATCAAATATTCATTTATCGAAATACATTGCCATAATTCGTTATGATTTTCTAATAATGATAATAAGCTGATATAAATAAATATTTATTGAACATTCATGAACTGCGTGAAAGCACCCATAATTCTATTCTGTACGACAAACTTTCCACCGCCAAAACAAAGTCGCATAAATCATTTATAAGCAAAACAAATCTCTTAGAAATCGACTCGTAAACATAAAAACAGAAATAATACTTTTATGAAAGCTCCAGCGACACTTAAAATCCGCTTGTAGGGTTTCGATTTACGTAACCCTCAATAACTTTAATCATGTGCTATTCATAATAACAATATAAATCGAATATTCACTACAAAGACAAAATTTTGTAGAAAAGCAAATCAGGAGTAATTTGTTTGTTTTTGAATATTCGAATATTCGAAAATTCGAAAATACGAAAACAACGAATGAGAATGTAAAAGACCTCATTAATAAAATAATAGGCGCTCGTGTTGAAAGTAAAGAAAAACAGGGTTCAATATCAGATCTGATTAGTAACAGATTCAAAGTTTTTAACAGCGGTCACGCTCCGCAAGCAGTTGCAAAACTTCGGCAATATTTCTCGGAAGAAGCCATATTCTCAGAAAAATCTATAACTTTTTCGGTGCCGACTTGAAACTCAAAAACACCACAAATGGGAAGAGAAGCGCGGCAAAGCATTCAATAGACGTATAATTAATATATAGTATATATATGTACTCTTGAAATCATAACATTATATAAAGGTTGGTCTTCAAAATCAGAATACACTTGATGTTCCCCTAGGATTTGATATGCTGTTTTGTTCCACAAGATGTCACCGGTTGTTGACCTAAGTAAAGCATTGTCTCTCATCAAACTTCATGGACAAAATATTCAAGCGAATGTAAAGTATCTTCCAGTAGCAAAAAATTTCCCATTTACATTTATGATGATCCGTTGTTGTTTTTGTTGCACCTGTAAGAAATATTAGCCACCTGATTATGAGGAATGCTTTCGAGTTGACAGTGTCCTTGGCGGGGTAAAAGTTCAGGTCTAATCCGATTACGTAAATCGACGGTCTTTCTACATGATTTTTTAAGGATGGAATTACGCGGTTGCGCCCACCTTCAGGCGAAATCTCACCACCCCAATTAACATCCTCTTAAAATCTAACAGTCTCTTTCACTTTACGATATATTATACAAATCACCAATCTCAACTGAAGGTATTGAAATAACCCTGTGCACAAATAGTGCTTTCAAAATGTGGCACCTCTCACCTTAAAATGGTCGAAATCGAACCATAACTTTTCAAGTCTACAGATACCGAGTATAAGTACCTCTGTGAATATGGCTGACTTTAGTCCAAACAAATACCAAAGGATTAAGTTCGGGTGTAACCGAGCATTTCATACTCTCGAAATTTGCAAGAATCAAAGGCGGGGAAAACTTGACAAAACTTGGTTGACAAACTTTATAATACAAAATGTTGCATAAGAATTCAACAGTCATTGTTCGACGAAAACTTTAAATGGATTGGAATCATATTTTTTATGTTATTAGTTTGACTATAGGCAATATACTTACTTATATTCATTACTAATTTCTCTAATATCTCAATATAACTAACGAATGACTTTATAGTAATCGAAATATTCTCCAGTAATTTTGTTACAACATCTTCCATTGAAATATATGCGACAAAACACAACAAAAGGGGGGAAATTTAATATATTGGGTGCATGAGGAAAAAGTCAACCAGAGGTGGAAATCGTTATATTAGTAATATGGAATTTAGACAAAGGATTACACCGATTTCATTCATATTCTGCGCTAAACGACACTATATCGGGTGGACTGGAGCTAGGAAGAATTACTTTTACTCAAGTTATTGCTCCCAACGCGTCTCGTCAACTTGATCATTTATATATATATATATATATCTATAACTCTAGTTTATTAGTTAGGTATTACAAACAACTGTTAGCTGAGCAACACTATTATACTCTGTTGCAACATGTTGCGAGAGTATAAATATCGGTTAATCCATATATAGATATCTTAATGATTTCAAGAGGGCGTCTTCTCCTGATACTATTTATCCTTGCTTTCAAAATGCTTAAAATTGGTTTAATGCTTCACCTAATCTCCATATAATCGATTATAGGGATTTTTAAACTTCCCGTTTGCTTTATACCATATGTATAGATCAATATATAAGATATCTTGGTAAAATTAAGTGAAAATGTAATATTGGATATTCCTTTGTTTGGCGCCGAAAATGAGCGAAATCGTTCAATAAGGTACCTCGGCCCCTGTATAATACTTGCATTGATTTTTGCTATTCAAGTTGACTCTAGTTGCTACAAACGCTGCTCATAATCTGTTATTTGAATTATAGTGAAAAATATTAATGGATTAAAGTATTGTTTTTGTTGTGTCAAATCTTATCATTTGTTTTTTCAAATTCAGAACAGAAAGGTGGAATTTTATAATATAATAAATAAAAATCTTATAGTCGGGAAAAGAAATTAGTAATCGCTTCCTAAATATTAATTGCATTCACCCGCTCTTGAAGTACGGCAATGTGAATGTTAAATTGCATGTAAACAAAGTTATGTACATAAATATATGTAAATATGTACATGAGTAATATGCACTAAGCTAAACCAATAAAATGGATTAACTACACTTTGAATTCAATGACTCCGCTGTTCTTCTAAACTTTTTGTATTTCTTCCTTCCCTCCTTTGTTTTGAGAATTTATGTGATGCAACAGCAAATTTATTGTCTACATCAATGATAAAATGAAAGCAATAGAGCTAAAAAACCGAGAGCGTCAATGCTTAACCAGGCAAACGACAAAAGGCAATAAACGTTATAAAAGAGCGAAGAAGAGTAAAGAGTGGAGGTGTGCGAAAGATAAGGATAAGCGAGTTCAAAACAAATTTAGAGGTTAAATCTGAAAAAACTAGTCAAAATGTTAGCCACAGAAGTCAACAAAGGATAAAAGAAACAAGTTGAATTAGATTAAAAAATCATTGCTGTCGGAGGGAAGAAATATATGCGCACAGCTAACGGCTTTTAAGCATTTTTCAAGTTAAAAAATAAATGTTCTGTTTTTCTTTTTGGCGGCATCCTTTTCAGTTTAGTGTTTTTGTCATTTAACATGTTTCGTTGGACGGCTCTTTCACGAGGCTTTCCATTGTATAGCCGCGCCACTTACCATCCCTTTCCTGACTACCCCAGCGACTGGGAGCTGGCAAACTGTCGCTTACTGCTGTTGCATTTTATTTATGTTGCTTGCAGCTCATCCATGCGCCCGCTTACAATAACAATTGCCGCAAGTGTTGCTATCTCCCCTGATCTTTGTCTGTCCGAATTCCCATGTCTTTTTAGTTGTCTCCTGTCCAGTGGTCTCCTCTGCTATGCTATCTGCCTTTTAGTCAACCTTTTTGACCTTTTCTTATAGTTTAATTTTTTTCGGCGCATTCAAATGTCAACTGTGGCCAGTTCATAGATCATTGTATACTATTGTTGTTTTTGCTGCAACTACCACTATAGCGACTATTTGCAACTACTGCTCTTCTCTTTACCAACATCTCTGTAACTATGGTCGGCGTTGTGCGATGTCTCTTGTTTTAAGTTCCACACGCAGAGTTGCATGTTCATATTTACTTTGGCTTTTGTTTATTTATTTCTTACTTTGTTTCATTCTCCACATTTTTAAATGCATGCAAACCATTTTGCTGGCTGTTCCTTTTCCTTTTATAACGCTTTTGTAAATTGCATTCTTTGCTGATAAAATGACAACGAACAGTGGACTAATTGTTATTCTTAACAGATGAAAATTAATGAAATTTTTTGGAATATTGTCAGTGATGACACAATTTCAAATGGCTCAAGACCAAGCCAAGGGAAGATATTTCGAGGAAATTGAATATACTAGAACATACGGCTCATCTTGTGGAATACAAGCCTTCAAACTAACTATTGGCTTGCTAAGAGTATAAATCTAAGTCCGTTTCCACCAGGTCGGACCCGTGTTAAATAATTTCAGAGCTAAAGAGACTTCTTCGATATAGTGAATGTGCTCCAACCAGCGATCTGTTTTCATAGTTTTATCTAGTTAGATCTGCTTTCATAGTTCCGCAAATAATTGCACATTTATTATTGACAATGCGGACCAACAAGTCTTTCACCTTTTACCTTTTATTCGAACACCACAAGAACCGCATGCAGTCATCGACTGTTGCCACGACGTGTCATCTTGCACGCTTCTACATCATGTATCAGGTGAGATATCAGAGTCCTACGCCTTTTTGTTCGTAAAAAGTCAGCTTCACTTTATCTTACGGCTAAGCGAAATTCTTCCATGTTCTGACTAAACTACTGGCATTGCGCAATGTCAATCTAAACGGTCGCATAAGTAACTTTTGGTGTCGAGAGACTTTAAAGGCAACAAATGGATAAGTAGACGTTCTATATTAATTAATTTTTCGTCTATTTCACAAATTTTGGTGTATAGTAAATATCTATATAGACTTGTGGGTCTACTATGGTAAGGCCAATGCTATTGGATGACAGTTTCCATATTCGAGAAGTGTCGTTTTCAGGCGTGCAACAAACAGAACACATTGTCTAGAACAGATTGTTGCTAGATCTTTTGTCTGGCAATGATGACTCATATACTTTGACTTTACTTTCAGTTTATAAATTTACAAAAAATCTATGTCACCTTGGAGACAGAGAACAATACTCTGATATATAGTAGAGTTAAGGAGTCCATGGATACAATCGGACCAAAATTCCTTTTTAACGTTATTACGAAATTAGTCTTCTGAGAAATATCATAAGAACTTCAGATATATCACACTTCTGATCTACGTTAATTACTCAAAAAGTGGGCGAAATCTGGCAATATCTTCCTACCTGTCTATCTATTGTATGTACTTCTTAAAGTTGGCACCTCAGACAAGAATACCTCGAACTTAAAACGTCTAAAGGGTTCCCCAATCACCCATAACCTCCTAGGTAGCAAAGCAAATCATAGTTGAGAAATGTGAAGTCATCTAGATAAACTTGCAATTTAACTCAAAATACCTGGCCTACTGTACACCAGGGGTCATAAAGCGCCGACAAAGATTAACATGGAAAATAATAAAGTAGTTGAAAAGCAACAAAATATGTGAGAATTTATGTGATTGTCAGCAACTGTTTACCATAACATAAAGCAACATTTCGCTCCGTTTTTCAAAACCGCCTTTCCGCTTCCCATTGCACTTGCACTCCCCCTGCATACGAATACGAAACATACGTGGAGTGCATATATAACATGTATATATGTATAACACCGTGCATTGCTGTAATGAAAATGTTAAGTGTCATATGAAGGCCGTGAATAAGTGAATTTTATTCGCTCTCTTTAAAGGTTTAAAACCTGCATGTTTAAGGATATAAAGACAACATTAAATTTTGCATAAAACTAGTTTTTTTTTACAATTTATTTTCTGTCGATTAAACAATAATATTTGCTTAATCTCGATTGCTTTTAATTGTTTGTTTAGTGGGATACTTTTCTAACTTTTTTCAACCATATCCCGATAACCAGGTGACGGTGGCAACATCTGTTTTCAGCTTTTCTTCTATCAATTTCCCATTATACTCTGTTTTGCTTGCTCAAATTTGATTTTAATCCAATTTCAAGTCGGCTTTAGTATTTACTTTTGTAATAGTTAAACGATTGCGAAAATTCAATTGGCTGCATTTTTTACGGCAACTGAAATATTTTAAAACAACTGTTTACATTTTCAATTTCACTTGGTATGTGTGTGTGCGTCGGTATAAAATATGCCGGGTACCCATGTGGCTAAAAATATGCATTATTTATTTTACATTTTTTTTATTTACAAATAACTTTTTAAACGATATGTGAATCCGTAACTGTATAAATATTCACAAAGACGTATACTCTACAATTTCTAACAAAAAATTGCAAATATGGTCCCAAATTTAACTAAAATGATCTAACAAAAAAGATATATATATATGTTACTTTTTACCACCCCCCTTAGATATATATGAATGCATGTGAAATATATTTTTAAGGCAAATTTTGTTAGTGTGTTTCATTATCTTAATTTGGAGATCTTTTTTAGTTTAAGTGGATAGTTGTATCCGTCATTAAATCAGTAAGGAAGTACTTAGTTTATTATAAATCAAGACCAAATTAAGGGAAGGGAGTGTCTTCTCAAAATTTTATTGATAATGAACAAAAGATTGCCCTCTCAGTTAGTGCCATATATGTGTCAACTACACAGGCCTTGAGGTAACACCAGGAAGTTTGAAAAGAGAAAATCTTTTACCAGTTTACTCATCTCAATATTGTATTATACTGCAAATGTGTTCAGAATACTTAATATATAAGGTATAGTAAAAAGAAATCCGTCCATCCATTTTCCAATATATTGCTTGTATCTATCGTTGTGTAAGTGCAATCGGGTTAATGGCTATGGCGTTAGAAAGATAAGATTTTGTACAAAAAAAAACTACTCACACAGTTTTGTGATTGCTTGACCGGGTATTAAATATGAACACCAGCAATAAGAAAATACGCCATATGTTAAATTTTTTTTTTCGAAAAGCATAAACTCATAGCGAATAGTGTTTGTGGTCCTGATACTGTAACAATTTTGACTTCGTTGATTCCGTTTCGGTAATTTTGTTGTCGAGGATGCACTACGCTCTGGAAGGTCAATTATCGGGAAAATCGATGAAATATTTGAAATCGTTGAGTTAGTAATGCATGCTCACAATAATAATGTTAGTAAGCACTGATTCGCTCGATGTATGGGTGCATACGAGTAAATGAAAAAAACCTCTTGAACCGAATTTCCCTCTGGGAATCGCTGCTGAATCCCAAGTGATTAATTTCTGATACGGATGGTTACTGGGGATGAAAAATGGGTCAGTTACGACAAAGTCAAGCGAAAGCGGTTTTGGGCGAAGTGGGGTGAGCCGGCGCAAACAGCAGCCAAATCAGGATGGACGGTCAAAAAGAGCGTTAGCTATATGTCTGGTGGGATTGGGCTTGGAATCATCTACAATGAGCGACTTTTCTACGGTCACACTCTTAATTTGGACCTGTACCAAAGGTAATTCCCCGAAGGAACAAGTTCGCTTCAAAAGAAGCTTGCGAAAAGTGACTGTCCCTGTTTTTTGCCAATAGGGAGGAGGGTTTCTATGAATGTTGTATTATGCAATTACCTCCAGAAGGACAATAAATTATGCTAAGTGAAACCTTGAATTTTGTGCAAAAATTATGGATTTCTTTTTACTAGAAGAATTTAGAAAATTTCAAAATAAAGATCTTTATACATAAATATTTATTAAATGTTTCATCGGCGAAGTCACGAACTATTTGGTAAATACTATCATTGGGAACAAGGCCTGTACAGTCAGAAAATCTCATGCCAGTGTTTTCTAAAGCAAATTTATTGCTAAAAAAATTTCTGACGGAACACACGAAAAGTAGTATGGGAAGTGATTTCCGGGTTTGATAATTTGAAAGTTGTCATGGTATATTGCTGTTGAATTACTGTAAAATATTGGTAAAACAGCGTTCGTAGCATAAACAAATTAAAAATAATTAGCCTTAAAAGATACATTTAATATACTTGATTCTATTCATTACTACCATTATGTTAGTGTTTTCAAGTCAGTATTATCAACATTAATCGTCATACTTTGATAAGATTTCGCAAACATCACTGGAACATTTATTCAGTGTTTTGTGTAGAATAAATCGAAATATGTCGAAAAGGAGACTCAAAAAACTTCCAAAAGACTGAATATCAATTTTCCATGCCGATAGAAAATACTCTTAATTTTGCGTATGTTTTGCATTAGCGATAGCATCGCCAGGGCATTATGTGCAAAACCTGTTCAAAATGTTATCTTCCACTTTGCCGAAATTTGTTAACTGAATTATGCTTTGCTTTTGATTCGTTCACATGTTTTTAACGAATAAGTGATTTCTCCAAATATTTTCCAAATGTAAAAAATACTATTAAAATTTACTCTACAAGCATAATTTGAATACCTCTGCAATTCCATTTCGAAATTGTCCAGTTTGAGAAAGAAGTCGGTAGCATTCTACTTGCAATATTTGACAGCAACACAAGCAAACCTAGTCTAATTAAAATGTGTAACTAATGTCCTTTAGCTAAGTGTGTACGGTAAGTTCTGTGGCATGGACTAGTTGTGCCGCTTTCGTTTATAAGTACAGTATTTATATTGGGAGAAACATAGTGCCTCGAATTTCTATTCGATGCAAGAATTTCCTAACACCTAAGTGTTCCTTTGAATAAAGGAATCCGAAATGGTGTTGTGTGTCATGTAGCAAGTGTGTCATCTATATTATTCATAGAGGTTATCATGAGAAAGTTATTAGAGGCCAATATAATATCGGACGCAAAAATAGGCAAATGTGATTAGGTCTTTTCCTTTAATTCTACCGTAGTTTCGAGTAGCGATATTCTATACAAATTTGTCGGCGAGCTAGCCTAACACTGCGAAAATTTCATAACTATTTGCTACAGGCAAATTTCCTCAACAATTTTCAAAAATTTTAACAAAAATACTATAGCTTTTATTCTTCCGTAATACCATTACTCATAGTACCAGCAGCTTGATCAATTAGTTTCTTTACGCAGACCATATACACAAACAAATATTATATTATATAAGCGCTATGTGAATAAAATTATTATGGTGTGCAATATATTTGGAAACAAATGTGAAAATAAGAAACATTTACTATGTAGGAAATTAAGACCAAACTCGTTTTAAAATAAGCAAATATATTTTCTTACAAGAAAATCTGTAAATTTAAAACAAACATGCGACTATTTCAGACGTATCTTTAATACTATGCTTAAAATATAAAATTTCTTATTTGATTTTCAACTCGTATGTAATATATACATACTCAAACAACTAGTATTTAAAAGCAATTGGCCATAATATCCATAAAATAGAGTTTTTAGGAAGGACTTTTGTTGGACCTTGCATTTTTAATATAATAACCAATAACTTTTACTAGTAAATACGGTTCCAATACGACATGGCGTATGAGTAACATCAAAATATAACAGCGTTTATATGCCAATGTATGTAAGAACTGTGAGTTCTTACCTTGTATCTGAGGCACCAAATTCAATTTTTGAAAAGTAACAGACATATTGTAAACACCACAACAACAAAATCAGTATGTTATTGATTTTTAGTAACATTACTATAATCAAGCTGTGGTTTTCACTTGAAAAAAAAACTTATAGTAACTAAAAACTGTCACCTAAATGCCCTGCACAGTTTCATTTGTCAAAACTGGTGCATTGCGGCTCTGTGTCAGCATTAATGCTGGCTTAACTTTTTTCAAAACATACGTTTAATTCACCAATAGAAATCAAAAACAATACTTTGCAGGTTTAAATCTGAAATGGTATTGTGACATAATAAAATGGAATAATCCAATGTCAGCGTCTTTTTTTACAAAAAACTTGCAACTGTGCACAAACAGCTGCGAAGTGCATGAAAAAATTTAAATTGATTAATTTTGAGCAAAAAACCCATTCAGGGGGAGGAAAATACATTGCTAATTCATCAGAGTAGAAAAAACCGGCGCTTTAAGGCGTTACAAAAAATATTATGAACATTATACAGTATGCAGTCATGTAAATATAGAGGGTGTTTTTTTACAGGTGTAGAACTTTTGTGTCAAATAAAGTGGTGAAAAATGAATGAATTTATCTTTATTTAGTTCGCAAGTTTTATTGTTTTGAAAGTTTGTACAGAATTGCGGGCATTGGTTACCTCGATTGCGTATTATTACCACTTCTACAACAATCCTAATCTTATCTCACCTATAATGTAGCCGATGTTGGTCTCAACCACTCAGTTCAAGCTGGTTTATCAGCATAGACCAATGATTTGATGTACTTTAATAGAAATGTAAAGAAAAATCACATGACTTAATTGACCAATGACAGACCCATTTTTATACTCTTACAATATGCTGTACAGAGTGTAATATTTTTTTTCACTGAAAATATAGACCAACCTGTGAGATATCTAAATGGGCATATTTATACTCTCGCAACATATTGTCTCCTTATAATAAGGAGATGTGGATAATGTGCCCTGGTAACAAAAATTTATAAAATCGTGTCAATACTTCTCTTAGCCACCATATACCTAATATAATGAATCTCAAACTTCATGTTGGCTTTATGCCGTGCATATGGATAAATATGCTCTAGTTTAATGGCAAAAGTAATTTCAACCAACTCAATGTACACAATATTTTAATTTCCGACAATGTGTTTTATACTTTAACGAAATTGAGTGGAGAGTTTACCATAATGTGGGTTAACATTAAATATGCATAAAATTAATCTGGATATTGGTCTAGCCTTCATACTCCTAATATAATGATTTTCGACCCTCTGGTTGACTTTGCCCTCAAATACACAATATATTAAATTTTGACACTTTGTGTTGAGTTCATATATATATATATATATATATATATATATCTCCATATCAGATATATATCAAAAAATAAAATGAGAATATTTCGATTAGTATTTTATCATTCGGTAATAAAAATTATTTCTGTTGTACCTTCCCACAGCACTAATATAATGAATATACATAGAAGATTTGTCTTAGTTAGATCAACTTTATAAGTATATGACCTAAAGTAAAAGTTAATAATATGATTACAATCCGTTGACAATTTCGTCGAATAATGAATGTTGTTTTCTTACTAAATATTTTATAAAACGAACTTAGTCCAAAACGATGGCCCAGTGCACCACTTACTGGTACAAATTATGGATCTAACAATGCGCTGAAAATCTCAACTGTCAGCGTAGAATTTTAGCCTTCCAACACGTATTTTTAGAAAAATTTCTAAGTCGCAAGCTCAACCAAGTGTTTATAAAAATGATAAAACAGGACGTCAGGAGGAGACAAGGAGCGAGCAATATGATAAACTCTCCGACTGGCAGCAGCCAGTGGCAGGAGAGGACGATAATCTAAAAATAGTTAATAAATACCTTATTATTTATTCTCAGCCATCTGTAAGAATTTTTATTTGCATTTGGTGAATAAAATTGTCTCAGTATGGCTACTCTGTTAATAACAGGGGTAGGTAGAAGAGGTAGGTAACAGAGATATCCACGTATTTTCTCACATTTAGTGACAATGCGATTGAAATAAATATAACTTAACAGCCAAGGTCAGTTGCTTTGTTCTTCTTCTAGCCTCACCAGATAAACTTACCTCTCTAAAACGGCATGCCATCACACCTTTGAGACAGTGCTTCCAGAAGCAGCACCGAAATTAAAATTTCTTCTATTCATTACTTTACCAATGCTCTCCGACCAAGTGCAAATACTCTGCCCGACATTACGGATTTCATTGTCGTTGAGATCTCGGCTTTACTCATGTGCAGTTAACGCATCTGTCAGTTCGTAAACTTTCGTTTGGCATGCGCTAAATACCACGAACAAATTTCGAACTTCATACTGTTAATAATTAAAACTGTGCTTATTTGTTATGCAGTAAAATGTCTTTTCTAACAGAAAATCGAATATTTTTCAACAATTTGTTTTCAAAAGTGAACCTTATGATAGAGCCTTGTAAAAGCCTCGTAAAATCACTTATTCAATGAGTTTCATTTCTGAGCCATTTAGTTCGTCTAAATCGGATTGCAGTATGAGAGAATTTCGTTGTAGGTGCAGTCCTTGTTGCAACATTCATCATAAACACCTTGGGTAATACCGCGGGAGCGGCGACTTTTTGCCAACATATTCGCGTGCCCGCCCCGAATTCCGGTCAGAAAGGGAAATATGGAATAAGGATAGGCTAGCTTATTTTCCACAGCATTGCTACCCAGATTATCCCATTCCACTGAAAGTCGAAAACAAGATTTAATTTGTTATTAAACATCAAAGTCATCGATGCGAAACGATTAAAGACCCATCTTGTACTCACTTGATTTCTTGAATTTCGTGTTAAAGCCATTCACACAAATAGTGCTGAGCGCTTCATCTAGAGCGGGGCCGCAATCGCCTTTGCCAGTGCATGGCGCTAAGGCCACCGATAGAACTAGTAACAAAGCGCAGATTTTCAACAAAGTCATTGTTATGGTTTTTAATAAATTTGAACTATATGTTCCTGCTCTACGAAAGCTACGAAAGCAAACTGATGGATTTTAAGATTTCGCATATGCTTTTATACTGGCAACTTTACACAATAATGTGCTGACATTGTTATTTCGCCAGTTTGTAGCCACACACGTGTAATTTAGCATAATTTAAACCAATTTACCCCAATACGACCGAATATGTTTATTAAGCTTCATTGAATTGTTGCATATTTATGAGCGCACATGTGGTTAACACTAACGATAATCGTTGTAGGCTGATCTGATTTAGACCAATTAAGGAATCCTTATGCACTCAGGTGTACAGGAATGCTCTCTTAGTATGTAAAATATTTCCTTTTGTAAAAGATGCTGACACTTTAAGTTTAAAGACATTTTTAGGATGTAATTTTACATTTAATTATTTTCAATGTGTAATTATAAGACACACTACCCTGAAGACAAATTGGTTGAAATTAGTGTTTGACAAATTTCGATTTTTTTTTTTTTTTTATAGATATTCTTATATATAAGTAAGTGTATACTACAACTATTACAAGCAATGCAGAACGTCTCTTAGTTTAGTCTATCGGCAAATTGTTTACACGTATGCTAATCGGACTAATTGCTAATAATAAAGCGGGTTCTGAAAGGCTTATAACAGATCCTTTTAACGTGAAAGTCAGTTAACAAAGCCAGTTTTAGAAATGTTTAATTAACTGCTTATTTGCAGTAGGATAACAACTCGCTGTAGGAGCAGGGTTTACGGCAGCATTCATCGTAGACACCTTCCCGACGACGGCGAGTTTTTGCTACTGTATCGACCTGGCCGCCATGAATTTTGGCTAAAAAGGGAAATTTCATCATGCCGAAAGGCGACAGTTCTTCGGGCTCAGCATTACCCAGGTCATCCCATTCCACTATAATTCAACAAATGATAAGTATTAGTCTATTATTATGAGCAATAATAACACAAAAGACGGTTACTCACGTGATTTCTTGAACTTCGCATTAAAGCCGTTTTCGCACATAAGACTGAGTGATGCGTCTATGGCAGGACCGCAAAAAGCTTGTTGCGCCGAAGTATGCTGCAAGCTGACTATGAAGAACGCTAGAAAGGCGAACATTTTTAGCGAATTCGAAATCATAGCCGTGCCTAATTTATTTGGTTGTATGAGTATATGTCAACAATGAAGCCTTCTATTTCCACACAACGTTGTGTTGAAGCTGTGCAAAGGAACTGATGTTATTTGCAACATTCTGTGGCGCTTTTATAGGAGCGATTTTGCAAAATAATACTCACATATTCGATGGGTACCACCTTGCGAATATGCAAAAGCCCATATGTATGAGTACCCATTTCACAATTTTTGCGCAATATTCAAGTCAAGGGCACGTCATGATGATAAATTATTTCTATTTTGCATGAAATTACTAAGTTCAAAAACAAAGAAGTATACATCCGTAGGCGTAATAGACTCAGTAGACACTTCCTTTCATATTCTTTCACTTTCATATCCACATATTCAAGTTATTACATTTTAAATAAACAAATGGGCTGGGACTGACTCTTTTACCGCAAATGAACTCAACATTCATTATTCGATGAAACGATGAATGGATTGCAATATTATTGCAATAATTTTGGGAGATATTTATATTAAAATCAACATAATTAACACAAATGTGAAAAAAGAGATGCAATTTTATATATTGGGTATATCCAGAAAATAAAAAAAGGAAATAATTGTATTAGGAATAAGGGACTTAGGTCAAGGTCTAGCCGATTTCATTCATATTCAACGCTAAACCACATTATTGTTAAGAATACTACTCAGTTCTATTAAAATATCACATATATTTACCGAACTATACGCTATAAAGTCAACCGGAAGTTTAAAATTCTTATATTACATATATGTGGCTAAGGGAAGTATCGGTTCGAATTTAGCCATCTTTGGCAATAAAACACATTATTATCAGCAAACGATGTTCTCTGAATTTTATTAAGATAACTCAAATGCACTGATTTCCACTTATTCGATATCTGGGTATTGAAAAGTGATTTTTCGATTTCGACCATTTTTGAATGACAGATAGCTTACGCGGAAGGCGTTATTTCATTAGTGCTTGATTTATGTTCTGTAGAGGGAGTGCAGATGATCAAATTTCAAGAATTTAAAATTGTGTTATGTGGGAAGTAAGCGTGGTTGTAGTCAAGGTGTCAAGGTATGATAATGTAAAGATAATGTTAAGCATTAGATTTGGTTGAAACTGTTCAAATTGCTCTTGTGACACGGAATTTCATTGAAAAGTAGGCAGTAAGCCATTGTCCAACCAACATTGGTTTCTAAACCAACCACTTGCAGCCTTTCTATGCTATATTTATTGAGTAATTAGTGCTTCTTTACTAATTTTGTCCTTGTGACGTTTTTCTGCAGCGAGGTAAAATCCTCTCAGTGGTTGTCATCCAATTGCACCCATATTCACGCTATTGGAGGGTACGCTAGAAGGACTTCTTCCCTGCAAGTTTGATTGAAATAACTTTAGTGGTTTGTGAGCTGTGTATATAAAACATTTGCAACAAATTTGCGGCTTTGCTGACTGCCAAAGAGCACGGCTACCAGGTTTCATCAAGATAATAAATTTCTACTGAAGTTATCCGTATTACAAACAACCGTCATGTGAAACAGACTATTACCCTCTGTGGTAACGTGTTGTGAAAGTGTAATAAAAGGAAAAAGTCGTGAATGCGTTGATGAATAAGGGAAAAATGACATTTCCAAATTATTGTCATTCTAAAACTGAACGGAAGCGAATTAAGAGACGTCCCAAAACAACCTTCAGATCCCATATGGAATTGTGTAGGCGAAAGCTTATCGCATCTACTTGGTAGTGAAAGTTTTCATCCCTCGAAATATTTCTTATTATAACAGTGTCAGAAATATGATCTGCTCTTACAAAATACTTCCCGAAAACCCAGTTAATATTTATTTTCGCAATTATGCAATTATGCAATTATTAAAATGCAATTATCTTTATTTACCGTCTCTTTAGTGAACAAAAGCGTTTTCATTATAATTTGATGTCGCGAACTGCTCTGAAGGGGAGATTGAATTTAAATATTTGCTTTAAGTAAAAGATTCCTCTACTCGGTACTAAAAGCAATTTCCTTTTTATTTTTCTCCCATTGAATCGTGTCACTTTATAAATTTCAAATGTTATTATGCAGCAGAAATGACCTTCACGTTGTTAAGGTGCGTTATGCAAAAACAAACAACAAAGAGGCAATATCTCCCATGTTATTTTGCTCCGTCCTCTGGCAGCATTAGCTAACAGATGCCAAAGTGGCAATTTTCGGTTTTATTGGCCATTGACTATTGGCTGCGTTCACTTGGGAATCAACGTCAGCACTTTGAAAGCATTTCAACTATGCAATTCGATCGTCGAAGCTTTGTCACTCCCTTGCGCACCTCGGCTCAGGGACGCCCCGATGTCATTGTGGCGCAGGAAAATTTTCTCAACACCAAAGATTTTCTCACTCAGAATGTCTCCAATATACACTGCAAATGCTTGTATTGGGATATCTTTGCTGTACACTGGACATTAGACAGCAGCGCTTAAAGCTTATGCCAGTATGTCCATTGAATACTGGAAAACTGAGTGACAGCATGAGAATGGGATTTGCTCAAGCAGCCGTAGAAGTAACAATGGCCATGGTAATATCAGCTCTGTCCTTCAAAATACATATTACCTAGACTGACATCTAACAATCGAAATATAAGTGAGTTGCCGCCCCCAGTCATAATCCATTACCTCTTAAGCCGGATCTCGTGCATGCGTATTGCATCGTTTTATTCTTCTTCCTGTTTAAGAATTTTCACAGGTTATGTTGTTGAAACGCTTTTGATTGTTGGTCATTCTAGGTAATTTGAATAACGACCTGTGTGAAAGCCAGCTATGTAAAGTGTGAAATATGTGGGATTGTGGTGATTTTGGGATCATATTCAATGGGTGGGGTATATGTCAGTATGTCGAGTAAGAAAAATTAGTACAACAGTACCAACAACAGTGAGTACACTTAAATGGAAAATCAAAATGTCTTTTTGGTAATGTTCACACCTAGTGATTAACTTTTTTTCTCGATTTCTGATACATAGCTAATATAAAAATATACAACTTACACTATGATTTAGGAGGATGTAGCTATTGCAGGGTTTCCCAAAAAAAGTTTTTCTTGGTACTACATTCAAAGTAAACATCTGTATTAAACACCATATAAGAACAGATATGCACCAAACTCGGTAGAAATTCGTCGAGTAGTTGCTGAGGCATGAGATTTTGCCTAAAAGTGGGCGGAGGCACGCTTGTTACTCAATTTTTAAACCAATTCAGTAATAAACACAATTTTTCTATAGACAGACCTCTAGTAGTTATATACATAAACTTTGTATGGGAGTGGGCGTGGTTATTATCCGATTGTGTGTCTTTTCACTAAGTTTGGTTGATGGATAGACGGATGGAGAAGCAGACGGACAAACGAACCCACAAAAGGCCGATCGTAATGACAGACATCCAGAATTCAATTCGTCCTGTCATTCTGATCATTGCGCTATATATAACTTTACGTCTATTCCCATTAATTTTATATGTTACAAATAACCATTAGGAACACAACTATTATACTCTGTGCAACATGTTGCTTGTTCAACTAGTGGTCCTCATCAGCATGTATGGTATGCTACGGGCCAAACCAAGTAGTATAGCAATATTTCATTTATTTTCCCGGAATGAGTATAGCCCAGAATTTTGTTATCAAGCTCTTTGAATCTGGGTACCTAGATCACTATTAGCCTGGATACGCTAAAATCTTGGCAAACATCAACTTCATTTCTTATTGAATCAGCGCGCCGCCGTGCTTAATTCTGGTGCCCTTTCTTCTGCGAAGGAGGTGTTAAGGTACCGGTGGAGGAACAGGCACTGAGCTTTTTTACGGAAAGGGCAAAGCATGCAGGAAGATTGGTGAAGTAATCTATTAGTCTAATCTAATCAGACTAATCTATATAGTATCATCAACACTAGTTTGACCATTACAGCCTTTTTCTAGTAGAGGTGGCTGCCATCAAAGTAGTGGTAGATCTTCCGACTCCAATGGCTATGTAGCGATACAAGCCTTGAGTTCACTGATGGTAACTATCAATAACATCGAGTTACTTCATTATATGACTAGTAGCGCCAGGCCACATGGGACTCGAAGGAAATTATAAAACAGATGATTTTGCAAGGCACCTTGGGAATCAGGCAGGCACCTCAATCTCACTATAGGAAGCATGTGAAGAGGTTGAAGCTCCGCTATTTGTTTGAATTCTACGACTGGATAACCGAGTCTCAGTGAACTTGGCGGATGCTCTCCCCGCGGTAGTGTGAAAATCTTACTGGAAACCAGTTATGGTAGATACATGGCAGAAAATGTGGTGTAATCATCTAAACTCTCAGACATCCAAGTGAACTAGCGGGAACAGAAATAAAACACCTGAGTAAATTTGTAATGGAAGGTCTTTAGCATCTAAGTATGGTCCCCACAGCAAATGTTTCCAAGCATTAATTAAACAATCCGTACGGCCTTGGAAATGAAAAAACCTGAAGGCAAACAAATATGAAAGACAGACCAAGTCATCACTCCTAAAATCATATTACTGTGATTGTCCAAAACAAACTTTATTAGTTGCTGTTAATCAAAGAAACTGTTAGTCAAAGAAAATGGAAGAACTAAAAAACTTCTCTTCCTCCCCAAAACAAAAAGGCGTTTAAATGGAAACAACTTAAAAAGTTCATTACATAAAGTTAACCATTTGCCTGCTGAGTAGGGCGCTCCAACAACTCCCTAACCAACCAAAAAAAGGAAGTAATAAAAATTACTTTTCAAACTGAATCAAAGAAAGCTAAATGGGAATAAAAGGAATAGCTTGTGAAGAGATAAAAACTACGATTAAAATGTGTAAGAATAGATGGGCATTCAAACAAATTGTTACAACAAATTATTCAAAAAAAAAGCAGCACTTTCCTCCCTTTTTGGCGTGACTGCATCAAAAGAATATATTCACACGTATTGGTTTGTTTGTATTTTTACGCATAATTTGCCACTGACCATAAAGCATCTGAGGGCATACATTTGGGAGCGCACAAAAAGTTAACCCGGGCAAAGCTCATACAGTCAGTTAGTTTGTATTGCAGATGGACCCATGTAGCAAAAGTTTGGTGAATTAAACAAATGATTATACTTTTGGGCATTTTCAGCTTCATTCATTGAATTTAAGCAGAGGAAGGAGTCCAAATGCAATAAAGAAATGTAAGGAATAGTAAGATTAACAGCGGCAGAAAAGTATTATTGCTTTGAACTTAAGGCAATTGTGTTCGCGCGAGAAAAGGCTTCTTATTTGAATACTTGCATTCAGATTAAGAAAGTTTATTTGTTATTGATGGTTGTCAGCGATAATGCTTAACAACAGCTGTGTCAAATAATAAGGTTTAATGTGTATTTGAAAAAGTTGACACGCAAAAATTTTCTTATTTTTACGAACAGAAAGCATATAAGAGGGGCATGTCCTCTCTCCATGATAATATGTTAATTATTTCGGGTGCTGGCTTATTAATTATGGTTACATGTTTGCCCTAATTCCTATGCATCCCACTTATGTTTTACTTTTAGAGAATTGAGGGTTATAAAATTTCCATAAATTAAATAAAATGTATAACGTAAACAGATACTTTAAAGAAGGCCTGACGTTGCACTGAAGAGTATAATACATGTTTCCCAATTATAATATTTAAGTTTTTCCAATTGTCGTTTGCTTTAAATCATTTGAGATTTCTTCAACGTAATTTGTTACTTTCACCCTATCTCCTCTTCCAGCTCTCTCTTTTTCTCCTCAACTTAAAAGATAAATGAGTGATGACTTTGTAATAAAATAGGTACATCGAATATCGTACGAAATGTACAACAAACTTTTAAAGCGACATATTCATATACAGAATACCCTTTGAAAATAAAGACACAAAGAAGAAACGTCTTTTTCCCTCTACGGCAAGCCATTTTTTGTTAAAGCTATTGAATATAATTCATTCAAGTTCATTTTATGGTCATCAAGAAGTCTAAGGAATGGACAAGGACAATCTCTAGTTTGTTTGTGGCGCCATATCTCGGTCAGACGAAACGCTTATCAACCCATATAATATACTGTTGCTACTCCCTGGTTATACGCTTTGATTTGAAGTTTTCAATATTTCATTTGAAAAATTGCTCGCTGGCATCATTACATTGTTTAAGTCATTACATTTTCAGTTATGATCGGTTTATCGCAAACGCTTTTCAAGCGTACCATTTAGAACAAAGGGACATTTCAATACATCAACAAAAATATTTAATATCACGTGTAGGGTGTCCACAACTCCACTGAGAAATTTCCCACCAATAATAAAGACTTCTCTGATCTTGTTTTCAGTTAGAACAAGCCGTGTGAAATCAAAACATTTCTCATTCATCAATATTGGTACAAGTTCCTAGCAATTATATCAACGGACACATCGTCGAATACTTTTATATTTGCTTTTTTAGAATATAAAGCCTGATAGTATGCCTGAAAAAAATTCTTCCTTCGAAGGTGTCGTACTGCAGGGCTCTGCCACAGAAGTAGTCACCAATTTTTCGCGTGAGAACAGGGTACTGAGAGACCCGCTAAGGGCGTTCAACGTTTTCGCAGGATACGAAGAATATATATAGCATTAGAGCTTACTTATATATATATATATACATATGTAGTGTAACTAGTAATACACTTGGAGGCTTTCATGATTCCAGAAAGGTCTAGAATTTATTATGACTTCTTTCATAAAAAAATTAACGTTTATCGTTCAATATCTAGCTTCTTTTGACAATCTTTTATTCAAAAAAGTAATTGTAACTCTTTAGGGGTTTTACGTTCGTGAGTATCTCAATTTTATACTGTGCGAAAAGTTTTCTTTTTGTATTTTCGCTCAATATCTTCTATTTCATTGTCTTCTTATATATCAAATATAATATATTTCCCAGATTTTTATCAACTCACTGATCCAAGCAGATAAAATCACTTTCACACGAAAAGCAACAGTGACATGGGTTCTACCGACTGGGCACAGACAATTGAGAAAAAACCAGTGGAAAACTTTGAATGAGTTATTCGTTTTCGCAAACCGTAATCGACGTTTAGTCATCGGTGATTATAAAAATAGTCAATGAAATGCTTAAACGTGGCTACAAGATATTACACATACATATTCAAACATATTAAGAGCCCATGGCCAAAACAATTTCCGTTTGCACACGCACTTGATTTCGGAGAAAAAATGCGAAAAAAGCAAAACCACCTGCGTGGAGGATTTACCGTTATTAAGAATGGAATATTGTTTTAGTTTTGTATTTAAAGTAGAATTATATAATTATAAACTTAATGGTGTTCACATAATAACTACAAGGAAGTCTTTTGTTGCACAAATACTTTCCCTCCGCATTAACACAACTTGTATGAAGCCATGTATGTACCTACGAGTACAATAGATTATATTATTTATATACACATACGTGCATATCAGCACATTAGCAAACGGAAAAGCGAATAATAAGCGTGAAAAGGCGCACATCTGCTTCTGCCGCAGGCAAAATCCTTGAAATGCACTTACGCCGCAAAACACGCAACTGGCGAAGCTTAGCCAGCTCAGCATATCAGCATAACTGTAAATATGTGTAAACTTATTAAGTGCATTCATATATGTATGCCCAAGTATATATGTGTGTATGTAAACAAGATTGTGTGCGTTTACTGGCATCTGCATGTGCGCTAAGGCAGGCTTGTCGAGCATACCTACCGATATTGCGAATTCTGCTACACTGACTGCGCGCCTCTGCATATATAGAATATTTCTGAAGGTATGCTTCCATATAAATGTACACCGACTGGTACAGTTATGCTCTCATATGTATGTGTGAATGTGTGCCAGTGAAAGTCTGTAATGCACTTTCTCCAAATATTCTCTATGCGAGTAGATGTTCAAATACACAATCGGAATATATACATATATAATTGCATACATGCATATATACATTCAAAAATGTAATATTTCTTGCAAATTTATTTTTCATTTTATTTGGACAATTTTAAATAGAATATCGAGGTTTTCAACGATACTTTGTGTTATGTTAATAAATTTCTCTAATTTGCCGAAGAATGCCTTAAGCTGAGGCATTTAAAATTATAGTGATGGAATTACTTAATTCGAATAATTAATAAATTAATTATACATTACCGTTATTATTATTAATTATGCATTATTGTTACTTTAGATTTCCCGAAAAATCTTGTTTATAATAATTTATAAATCTGTACGGAAATTTCGTCAGAGTTGACTCCACTACTCGCTGACACCTAAAACAACATTGTCATATGAGATAACCTCATATGAGATTTTCATTCTCGTTCACAAAAGAGAAAAGAAAACTCTTTACCATCTTATTTGACATTGACACGTGAAGTTTGAACATATACCGTTATATGTTACCGTATAAATACATTAGCTAGTATTTGACGGTTACTTACTTAGGTCGCAAATGTTGGTCTGGCAATTTCTACTAGCGAAAATAGTCATTCGTTTTGAAATTCAGTTGAAACTATTTCAGTATAGAAATGTTTTGAGTAGTATATTATATCTATAATGCTTACATTAGCATTGCATTTATCCATAACATCGAAAAAAGCTGGATATAGCGAAGGGTAGGTACGCCTACGTCAGAAGACTTGCTCCAATAGGATTCTCATGGATGTTATTATTTGAATATGAAAAACTTCTTTAGTAGATGGATTTGGTACAACCAACTAGCTAAATCTTACGAGCGCTCTTTTTGACGAAACCGATGTGATTGCGTTGAAATCGCGATTACGAACAAGTCATGATTCAAGTTCATGATTCAAGTTCAAAGCTTGTCGCTTTTGACTCATAGTCAAATTCCCGAAATATTTTATACAAGATAAGATACTAAATAAACGTTCTCCATCAGTTACAATTACGAGGTAACTGCAGAACATTCTGAGTGATATACAGATGTTAGGGAACACCGAATCCATCTTTATTTTTTGAAGTTCATTCAGTAGTTGTAATGTTGGAAGAAGAATGGGTGTTAAAGTTGCCTTCACATGGATACATCTATTTGATAGATCTTACAGAATTATAATGTCAGATCTCCGTGATCTTGTTGATTAAGTTCTCTACATTTTCAGAAAAAACGCGCGATTAAAGATCAAGTGTGATTAAAGCATCGAAACGTCTGGTTCTGTGGCCTATCAGCAATAAATAGAAAATCAAATACGGCTTGCTTGAATTGAAAGGGGAGAACGTCGTTTAATTTAGAAGTTGGTAAACTTTCCAGGACTTTTACCAGTTTACCAACTTCTCATAAAAATGCAATTTCATAAATTAATTTTACTTGCCATATCAAATATCTTGCTTTCAATGGATTTAAATTTACAGTAATACTAGTAGATAATTGTCGAAAATTATAATAGCATGTTACATGAAAAAATGTCGAAACGCCTTTGACGGTACCAATAATCAACATTTAAAACTATGAATATGACTTTATAGTATTGAATGGTTTTCATGGCATTATATTCTTTAATTTAGCACATTTCTTGTATTACCAAAAATTTTTTTTAATATTCATGTGCTAGTAAATAGTCGTATCTAACCATGTGTTTATTATAATTGTTGCAATTAATGCTTTTAAGCCGATAAGCCTTATTAATTGCATTCTGTTTCCCAGGTATTAATTTAAAAAAAAAAACAGCAAAATAAAATAAAATGTAAGAAAAAATATTTTTTTTTAATGCTGTCATGCACGATGGTATCGCGATTTGTCCGCCGTAGTGAAAGTAGCATCAAAACACAATAAACACATTTCACTTCCACACAAAGTGACTTAATCAGTGCGCTCAAATGTCACGGACGCGAAACCCTATCGAAATGACAAATGCGCCTGACATTTTTCCACCCGCTCGAACGTGCAATCAATTGATTTGATAGCGGATTTGTGATGTGTTCAGTTGCAGTATTTGTTTCAATACAATTGTGGCATTGGTGTTGATGAAAGGATGTTTATATAAAACCCGTTGTATATACTAAGGTAAAGCTCATGTACAAATATATAAATATAAACAGTGCATTTGTAGTGGTTGTTGTTGCATGTGGTTATGGTGACAAATTGCGCTGACAGATTGATTGCTTCATGTGACAGTTGCATTACGCAAACCGACTAACCGACCGACCGACATGCAATTATGCAATTGTGTTTAGTAAGGGTAAAGAACTAGAGTTTTTAGAAATAAAATTTCAAATTATAATTAAAGTTTAATAGCGCTTGCGATGGTTTACTATTGTGTATCAAGTTTCATTTGGTTCATTATCATAATAAATAGCCAGTACTATCTGGCGAACCCCTCAATTTTATTTATTAGGTGACCACTTTCATCGGTCACAAAGATTTCTATAAATGAAGGAAGAATATCGGTCATATAAGAAATTATCTCTAAATTACTAAAAACTAGTAAGCCAGACTTAAATTTGGAATTTCAAGGGTACAGCTGAAATTATTAATGATATGCCCATTATGTAACTTGGAGATAAAATTGGTGCTTTAGAAGTATAGAATAAGTATATATATATAAAAAAGAAGTAGAATATGACTCTGGTTCCATTTCCTCAACTGAGACCATGGAAATCAAGCCTGAAGAACTGTGTGCGAAATTCCAAGCAGGTGTTGCCAATTTGGCCACTGTATCTTTACAGATACCTGTGGCCTTTGATAATACTTTGGTTACCCAAGTATTGCTTCAGCACCATACAGTGTTGCCAACGGTTTCAAGAATTTATTGGCTATTGCTGCTGCCACCGAAGTGGAGTTCAAGGGAGCTGCTTCCTTGAGTGGATTTCAATCAAGGAGTTCATCAAGAACGCCAACAAGTTTGTTGCTGGTGCTGCCGCCAAAACGAAGAAAAAATTCTAAAATGAGAAGAGTTTCGCTCTCTTCGACTAAAGAGATTAACACCAAAGTTGATATTACGTTTTCCTCTGGTGTGCCATTATTTGGATTTCATAGAACCTTGTGGAAATGTTAGTAATAATGGGACGCACGGTCGTAAATTATACTGTAATTTTTTAACACATGGGTTTTTTGCTTTTTATCTAAGAAGCCGAAATATTTGTGATTATGCGGATATCCTAATTATAACAAATAATTTCCTAACATTTTTTCTTATATTTCTTTCCCTTTCCTCGTTTTTTTTTTTTGTTTAACAAAAGGAAAGTATTTGAAATAGTGAGACCTTAGGTGCTGGTGTTCCAAAATTTTGTCCAAGCACTCGTTTCATATACAAATGTATATTTCGTTTGTGTTATTGCTTTGCTTGGAAATCACATTGGAATTTTTCTTTACTAGTAGGGTCCAAAAGTAAAACTCTTAAGTCTCATCTAAACCTTAATTACTAATATGAGAGTTGGGGTGAAATTAAAAAGGGTAAAAAATATTTCAATTTAAAGCTTTATATTAATGTGATATTCGCAACAGTATTATTCTGTATTTTTGCACTGAAACATGTTCTCTAACTTGTTGTTTTGGAATAATTTGCAAATGCGACAAGATTACCCGCTGTCTGCATTTACTTGCATTATTTCCAACTCATGAAACTGCATAAATATGCATGTGGTTATACATGCATACATGCGTATAAAAATATATAGCAACAAATGTTAGAAGTAAACGAAAAGTGTGAATGAAGCGAAGCAAAGGAATGTGGAAGAATTGCTGCCACACAATTTGCTTCCGGAAAAAATTGCATGAAACACAGGATACAAGCAGCAAATTCTAGTGTCATGCAGATGATATGGCACATACGGGCGCAATTTACGTTTTATGATAAGTGCGACTTGCCGCATACTACCCGCCATACTTGCAGTTGTTGCAAGCTTAAACGCACATACATTTGCATAAATGTGTTTTTATAAAAGTAAAGACATCTTCGAAAGTAAAAGATTATTTAAAAGCTTCCCCGTATCTACATACACCAAATTTGTCATAGTTGCTTTCCTTTCCTTTGCTTTCGTTTCTGAAGCGGCTGATATCTAAGAAAGTTGGTGGCTCTTACGATGAAGCTACTGAGGAAAACACTTTCTTCTGCCGATCCGGCGACTTCGTTTTTATTCCAGAAAGAAACTTCATTGAGCATTATAGTGTAATAATATTTTCACCCAACGGTTCTTTATAACAATATTTCACAGCACCAAGTATTTAAGATTGATGTATAGTTTATAAGCATGTGGATCTACTTACACTCACAGTAATTGTCTAACCTGCCGTTACGATAAACGTCAGGTAGTTTTTATTAGAAATACTTTTAGTAATTAATATTAAATTAGATTTTACCTACATCTATGCGTATGTAAATCAAACATTAATGTTCGATTTAATAAAGCAAGAAGACTAAGGGTTCCTTCCTACAGAAACAATGACTCACTTTTTCAAACGCTAATCGAAAAATGTTTGCTGGAAAACTATGAAAAAACTGTCGAGGTATCGGCCCTAGTGTGTTGACCAAACTTTAGTAAATAATACGAAGTTAACGTTTCGATTCCTTAAAATATGGTTTGTTTTAGATAGTTCTATAGATTTTAGCTCCATAAACTGGAACAAAACAAAAGTAAAAGCAGTGAAGCGGCATATTTTTCAGAATTAAGTAAAACTAATTGAACCTGTCCATAGCTGCCTTGGATTCGCCCTTCCTCCTGCTCGCTATCCTTAAGCGCTACTCTCATGTACAAAATTTAACTGTTAGTTTTTTATAATTTATGCAATTCTGAATGTTTCAAATACCTATATATCTTTATCAAATAACTATTTATAATATATTATGGATCAAATATCTCTCGAAAATGACAAAAAAAATTTTGTCAAAATTTAATTGTTCTATACACTCATAGCTTTAATGAAAATTAAATTTTTATAGGAGACTTGCCATTTTGATACTGCTCGAAATCCTAGGGTTATTAAAGTGTTATTTGGCGTGGAAGGAAGAATTTCTCCACCAAAGAAATAAGTGTTAGAGCAAGGTTTCAACGTAAGTGCTGTCAGTCTGTTCGATTCGCTACTCTATAACGCTTGGCGAACCGAATACTGTACTGATATACTAATACTGAGTACCTCAAAGCTCCAGTATTAAATAGATAATGCATGTAGAAATGTGTATGAAACTCAGCTCTATTGCAGAGATTTTTGAAAAAAGCGCTTTTTCTTACTAACAGTAAATATGTAGCTTATTTGTCAAATAATTTTTACTAAATTCAGTTTTTCGCAATTTTTTTAATACACTCCGCTTTTACTTACATTAATACATTTAATGATTGTGTTTTCGTGTTGTTTAACGTATTTGTACCACATCAATGCACTTCATTTATCTCATTCATTCCCCACTCCAGCATACTTGCTCCAGCAATACTCTTTGGTGGGTACACCTTTGGTCTTACTTCAATTCAATCGAATGCAATCCATTTCAATAACATTATTCACTCTGCTAAAAAGAGATTTCAATAGATTTCATTTTCACTCAATATATGTGAGTATTTTTTCGACAAGCGCTCGCTTCGCCTCCACCAATGCTTTCGACTATATAAAATGGATAGAATTTTCAGGTTCAACGTAAAAAATGTCCATTTTCAATAAGAGTGTTGCCAATGTTTATTTATTTAGTTTAGTTCATTTTTGTTGAGGCATCGAATATTTATGCGAGTTGCCTCATCGATACACACATAAGCACTCACATGATTATTTGGAGCAAATACAAAAAAAAAGTCACGAGCGTTGATGCCTTTCATCACTTAATTTTCTGCTGGCAAAGCGCATAGATAACTGTGATGTTTTGCCAAACTCTCGTCTATGATACACTCGACTTTGTAGGGCCAAGTATCCATGTATGTACATACTTATGTCGAAATGGCGGCTGCAAAGTGAAGTGTAGTAAATAAGTATTTGTTAAAAAACCAAATAGTACAGCCGTAGTGTAATATTTTTATTACATTGAGCAGATGTGTTTTTACCCGCATTTTCCATGACGGATGCGGTGCTTTTGAATCTTGTAAAACATTTTTGAGCATATCTTGTATGTATGTGTGTTTGCACACATTCTTAATATATGATTTAGGCAACAAATTGATGGAAAGCATTGGAGTCGAAACAGATGTTGAGTAGAATGAATGTGAATCCATGTGAAGCTAGGTAATGGCCAATTTTGTTGCGCCCATAAAAGTACAATCTTACTTGGATTTCTTGATTTATATTTGTACATGGGCGAATTTTCTTATTTCCCCTCCAATGTTTGTTGAAAGTCTGTAAATGAAAATAATTTATACATATATATATGCAATTCAGGGAATTTTCTTCACCTAATTTAAAATTAAAAGGGAAAAGATTCAAGTTGGGATGCCCCCTCCACTCCCTTCTGTGCCGATAACTCTGGGTTCAATGGCAAATTATATGAAAATGTGACAGTTATTCCCAATAACCAGATGGGAATATAAATTTTAATCAGAAATATTCATACGGGAAACTCCGCTACGTACATTGACATTCGTGGACGATTTAGCGCAAAGAAAATAACAATTTGTTGTTTGTACGGACATTCACTGGTGCAAAGAACACTTTTCATACGATACGCTCATGAAGTGTTACTTTTCCAACGCGACACAATGAATATTGTTCGCTCGCTGTTCGTTGCTCGTTTTCTTAGACAAATTGATTAACTCTGGTAACAAAAAAATTATTATCTACCATTATATAATTTGATAATGACATTATTAGCTAAAGGTTATTTTTGCTAATAAACATTAAAATAAGTTTGATGGGAGTGGTCGCATGAAACCAAAAGACGAAAACTGGCGTACATTTCCTGATTGAAAATTTTGGTTTAGTAGTTCTCTAAATTTTCAAAATAGCATATAAAGAGTGCATTAATTAGAAAAAAAAAACTTAGCCCAGTCTCTAAGAGTTTGCGACCTTATGCTTATTTCAGGGGTTTGTTAATAACAGAAATATTCTAATCATACTGGCCCGATCTTAGGAGTTTTTGGAAATTAAATGTGCAATTGGTTTTGAAAATAACCTTTAAAAAAATTGCTTGAATTCGTGTCGAATTTCCGTTGATTTCGTTTTCCTCCGAAACAAAATGAGTATTCTTGCCGTTGTTCTGAAACCAACGCATACACAATCCATTACAAAGTTAACGCATTAGCAGAAGATTTTGTTAAACTTTTTTAAAGCCTGAGTTATCCTTCACATAGTAAGCTGAAGTAATGGAATTCAAATGCGATTTTGGTGCACTGATGATGATTTACGGTCTGTGGTTAGAAGGATTGAAGGATTGCATAGCATAAAAAATTTTTTTATTGGTTCAAGGGATATTGTGATACGAAATTTTAAGCAGATGAGTAATGTTTATTGTCCTCTTGAAAATATAGATAAAACTTTCCGCCTTTATAATAATAAAGCGTCTTCAATTAGCACATTTTTTCGGTATTTTTGAATTATATCATTTAATGGGAACAAGCTGAATCCAAATTTCCAATAAGCGTTAACAATCACAAATCATAGGTACATATATTCCACAAGCACATATGTTTCAGCACTATTATATGATTTGGTCACGAAAGCGTTCAATGAAATAAATACAATTATTGCCTTTAGTGCGATTGTAGAGCCCTTAATCTATGCTAACTATGTTCTAGTAATCACCAAGAAACGATCTAAACTATTATCCGCCATTGTTTTTCGAATATTTTCTGTAAAAGATATGGAATATTTTCCACTTATGCACAAAATACGATTACCCCTTCCCTAATATCCTTTTCTAATATTAAGTCCCACGTACTAATATAATAAAAATCATTTCAGGAGTTATTCGAAACTAACTTAAAAAAAACCACTTCTTCAAATAGGTCTGTTATCGATATCCTATATAATAAAATATTTGTCATCAAATGTATAATTATTACAACTCATTTCTGGTCCTTGTATATACAAAAACCAGACTAAATTTAAGCCGAGCATGATCCTACCACGCCTTAGCTTGAACAAGTACACGCGCCTTTCCGAGTTCTACAAAAATGGGTATACCTGCCGAGACAAGGCTATCAAACATCAGATTACCAAGTTGTGAAAACAAACAACAACAATAAAGAGACTACGATCGATCTTCCTTTTCGCTGGCGCAACAAATTGACTAAATATAGATTTTCCCTTAGCACTACCAACACTATTTATCAACGTTCTACTTAGATACTAAAAAATTAGCATAAGCATAGCCTTCTATAAGGTATATGCTGAGTTTTAAGAAAACTGTTGCATCAACAATTAGTATACACTGTGGTGTCAAGGCATAACTCCAGTCTCACTTCTACAGTAACAAGTGACTAATCTTCTGCCATCATACTGCTCGGTATTTACTTTGCTTAAAACTCAAGTAACTACACAATCGAGCTTCTTGACTTATGTCAAGAATAACAATAATACAAATCTTCTGTATTTACAAACTGTAATCTGCTACAATATGTGCATAAATTTATAACACTAGGAAAATTAAAGATGCTCTGAAAAATTCCGTTGTTGGGAATAAAATTTTGGTTACATCTTTTAAATGAAGATGCGCTTCTCTTTTCTCAAATACTGAATATCCTTACAAAGTAAATGGATTAAATGAAACGTAGGAAACATTATAATCATAATGTGGCATAATAAGGCCACCCTCGTATTTTGTAATATTTCCGTCAACATTCAAGGTCAAAATATATTTAATTTAATATAATAAGGCTATGAAATATAATGTGGCATAAAATAAATATATTTCTCATTTCTTACGTTGTCGCAACAAACCCAAATGTCAGGGGGTGCTATGAAAAATTTTGCAACAGAGTGATGCCTTGCAGACTCATGAAATTACATGATTTATGTAGTATATGTGTATGAATATATTTGCATAAAAGAGAAATATTTACACATTATTTTCAAATGTTCTTATTGGACGCAGAGAGTTATTTATTAGGAAACTGATGACATAATGTTTATTTCAAATGATAATATTTGTATGTACAGATTTAATGCAAAGTAGTTATGCATACAAAAAGTATTCTATGAGAAGTAGCACTTTCATATCAAATAAAATAAAGAAAGATTAATTCATTTCTGGCGTTATAAGTTCGCCAATTTTATGACACTTAGAGTTTGAACTGCAAAGTTCACTGAATTTCGCACCGCTTTTTCTATCTTAATCCGACTGCATCTTAAGAAGATTATCATGTTGGCCCAATTTAGAGCCACTTATTCTAGTTTAGCCGGGTTCATATTGTAAAAAAGTCCCAAATAATGCGTCTCAAATGGTCAGTCGTAGCTAGTTTAACAGTGCAGACTATTGAATTGACATAATCCCCAAAAGTAATACAATAGGACCAGGATGGTCAGTTGATAGACCAATTTGTTTATGTGTTTCAGTTGTCAAACGTTCGTCCCAGTAAAGTCATATGGACCTAAGTTATAGCTTTAATGATGTGAAAGACAAACGTCAGGTACCAAAGAGTCCGTAAAGTATCTTTAGGATTGTTCACCATTATTTACCATTAAACCGAGAAGATACTAAATCACTTTAGTGGTCAAAATGTAAATGACAGTTTGCTAAAAAGAACCCAAAGATAGGAGATAATTTTCAACGATATTCAAACATTATCCTGATAATTTGCCAAAGTCTACTGAATGAAAATATGGAAAAATGTGTTGATTTTAGCAGCTATTCCTCAAGGAAATTGTACACCTCTTAAAATACCCTATGCTCTATTTACTCCACTGGAGACTTATGCGCATTTAATACACATGTATTATATTCTAAATAATAATTCTAAACCATACGAAGTAGTGCATTACAAAGGGTTTAACTTTGAATTATAAATAAATTCATTAACTTATTCTAAAAAAAAACTCAATGGTATTGGAAAACGTATCATTATTTACAATAAGATTTGACTAAATATTCAAAAAGAATACCTCATTATTTCTTTCTGCCTATTACTCTTCAATATTAGCGAGATAAATGTCTCATAGTATGCCCCATCGCACTAGATCAAGGCGAAAATATCATTAAGCTGCACTCCAACCATAAACCGACCCCAAAATCTACTCAATTCAGCCACTCCCTGCATCATAAATTTCCATTTGAAGGCCAAAGCTCGTAAAATTGACCACCCATGGTTATAGACCAAAGGAATTTAGTCAACGGCTGCAAGGATTCAAAGACAAAACAAAAACGAAATAACTTCAAATATGTTGCATGCTCATTGCAAACAAGAATGAGTGAGTGTGTGTGTGCTTGTGTGCATTTAGACACTGAGGAAGGCAGGTCAATTTTATTGCATTTGGAGTTAATAAAAATAAGTAATACGATGGTAATAAGTAATCGTGAAATAACCAACGCAAATGCGAACATCGCCCTATACCTACTATATGTACGCAAATGCAAGGCAGTGCCTCTCCCAACCCCCCAAAAATGATATTAGTTTATGGCCTTGCTTTGCTTAGCCTTTACTAGTGTTGTTAACAGCATTTTCTCACCATTTAAAGCGCTTTATGTGATGTGAATTATGTGTTGAAAGTTGTCAACCGCCTAAATGTATGCCACACCACACAAATATACACACAAGTCAGCACAAGCAGATACTTTTATGCCCTTTAGGTTAAGCGATTTATTTATTTTCGCCACATTCATTGCGCGTTTTTACTAATGCTCGTAAATATACTGAGGCCTTGGGGTGAATGGAGTGAAAGTGAAACTGATACGGGAATGGGTTGCCGTGGCATGAAAACGATTATGAAAAAATATTACCATTGCAACTGAAATTTGATATGGGCCAAACTATTATAAGTTTGCGAAGTGTGGGTCAAATCTATATATGTATATGCCTCAATAAAAACAGTTTCGTAACATTTAAGGGAAACTTTGGGAAGTGTTCGAAGAATGTTCAGAAAAAATAAGTTTTTTGTCCAATTAGTAGAACGAAAGTTATGAAAAAAAGCATATCCAAACCTTCTTTTCGCCTATACAATTTCTTAAATATTTATTTTTTTCTTTAATCAAATGCTCATCCCATAAAATAAAATATATGCAACAAAAGTATAAACAATAGGTGGCGCTCTGAAATGCTTCCCGAAATCATACCGATCAACAGAGTTTAGTTAATACTTGGACCATACACTCATCATAATGAAAATATTCGTCTACCAAAAATGTACCTAGTAGGTGGTACTAGCGATAAAATGAAATCATATTTAGCACTCGATCTACTTCAGACCATCTTAGACTTAGGAAATCTATCATTATACAATACATGTGTTAATTATGTGCCACACTTTGGAAAACAATGTAATATCTATTTCTGGATTTTAAAGTCCTTTTCACTACTTTAAAGACAACATTAAGAGAAATCAACTATAATCCGCTATCTCTGAATTTAATATCCTTACAAAATGAACTCGATTGTTCGAAATGATATTGGACATCACCATAAACTCAATCTGATTGCAAGAAACAACTACGAACCATTCAATTCTAAACAAGTTTGCGGACTTGCAGTCATGCGCTTTCTTTAATCTAACAACCCGAGCAGTGCAGTTAAAGCTTTCTAGGAAAGTGAAAATGATGGTACTATTCCTATCAAATTCATTAGACTAAACAACCTCGCTCTCATATTTAATGAACAAGTACGAAAAAAGCTAATCTGGTCGTCAAGGAGAATAAGACGGAATATCTCCTGCCAACAGATAAACGGCTAATGTATTCCCTCTATGGCTCCTATAATGCAATATGACTCTATGGGCTCAATAAATTAGCCACTCAGAGGCAAAGTCACGAAGATAATTAAAGACATATGTTGTAGATGAAGGGACTTGATTGTGATCAAGAAAAAGAGTCTGCCAAAAATATGTGATATACCGCTGGTCCTTATGAACAATATAAAGACTTTAACAGAATTAATGACTGGCAAGGATAAGTTGCCCCAATAACTAGAGGAGCTAAAGCTCTTATAGTATTTAAGCAGAAGAGGGCTCAATCAAAGTGGATAAAGCGGTTTCAGGACCACCCAAGAAGAAGGATAACAACTCACTGTAGTATTATGAAATATCGCCATTTAAAGAAATCGCTCTTGGACTGTAGAACAGTAAACCCTCCTTTGTCGAAATAAAGCCAACTTTTTTTCATTATTAGCGGATTTTAACCGATGATGGTCACTTTCACGACTGTGAACCCAAGATTATAAGGTACAGCTAGTTGGTATCATACTACGATGTATTTATCACAAATTAATTCTAATGATATCTCATATCCTAAACAGAATTCTTCTAACCGTTTATACTTTGTAAAAGTTATTATTTTGGCGCTGCTTCCATTATTCAGTTGGCAACTCTGTTATAGGTGTGTTAGTTATGTATTTATTTATACGCATATGTATTTAACTATTATTATATATATGAAGAAGCGAGTGCATTGCCCTTCGATTGGAATTTTATTGTCAACGATTACAAACAAATGAATGACAAACACTAAAGTTCTGGATTATCGCTTGCCGTCGGCCTTCTCTTTATTCTTGCCCATCTTCAACGGCCATTAAATACATATTTACTACTAGTATCATTGCTTTTGTGTGCTGTTTAGGCTTTATTGTTTTGAGATGATTTTCCATGCGTAAGAATATTTATGAATATATGTACATTAACATTTCCGCAAAACTTTACGATTTATCTTACAATGGGAGTGTGTGCGTGTAACTTCGCGTTTCTGATAAAAACTCTTACTAGTTTCTGATATGATCCATTTAGGAATTGATTTTGTTAAAGAACACTTATTTAGGCTTATTTTAAGTTCACTCCTACGTTTTTTCTCCTTTTTGGAACAAAATGTTGTTGTTTTATTCGGAAATTCGAAATTATACACGACAACAGATAATAAAGTTTGGTAGCTGGGAGTCGCCTTACTACTTATGAAATTTCCGGTATGGTATTCCTCCTTGGGTGGTGTATTTCAATCTATCCGAAGAATAAGAAGACATCGCTTGTTTTCGATATCAACAAATTATTTGTTTACTTGTTTCGTTTTGAAAAAATTTATTGCAAAAACATTTATAAGCGCATAAAGGAGGACTTTATTAATCTGGTTGGAAGGGATGCTATTTTTTAGAAAAGACTCAGACATAACTTCTTAACTTTGTTGCCCTCTTATCTAATGACAAACGGCTACATACAACATTCTCTTAAAAAACCTTTCCTAAACAGATTTTTCACTAAAGTAAACTTTCTGAAAATCTCCCTCGTGTTTTTCATATTGAAAACACTAAATGAAGTCTTTGAGCTAAAATTTCGCTCCATGCGACATTATTTGCAGAAACAGCAAAATATTTCCGATTATCAGAAACACTAGTATTATAATTTATTTTGTTTTTGTTGCATGTTATAATGATTATTTAATATTTCAAGCGTATCATTTCTTAATTCACTCAAAAAGTGATGCTAATGTTGGAATTATACATTGAAAATGCAAAGCGCTTTCATGTAATAATGAAGGAAAATCTTATTGAATTTTAAATTCACAAGTTTAAACAAACGTGTCATTTTAATCTTATCTGGTAAATATATTATTAGTACTATGTTACAAAGTAGGCCTTAAGGTGCCACCAAATATGGAATCTACTTGCTATCAACTTCTTTGTCAATCTGGAAACTTTCGAAAAGCGATCGCAATAGAAGTCACTTCTCACTTGGAATATTAAATGAATGAATTTTACTTTCGGAAAATTGTTTATCATTTTATAAAATTATAATACTTATTCGTTGTTCAGGCTGTGAAAGCCTCTCGCATTGTGTAATGAAAAAACTTTTGCGGGAAATTTATTTCAGAAAGGATTCAAATTACGATTGTTTACGTAAGAAAACGTTTTACGTATTTCGTAATATTTGCGTACGTTACGTAAGAATATTACAAAAAAGATTTAGCAACTTGATTGTAATTTCATCTGTCGCGAAATACATTGTGTTATCATTTCAAATACTAATTTTTATTGTCTGAAACCTTCACTACGGTTACACTTCCAGAAAGTTTAATTTTCATAGTCGAAGGATTTATTATTGCAGATATAATATTTACAAAGAATTTATCTTTCCTCTAAATGCTGAAATTCATTGGTCCATGTAATCCAAATTAAGTAGCATATATTAAAAATTAAAGAAATTTAAACCTGAGAATTTTCTCGAATATTTTCCATGAGATGAAAATCTTAAATATGCGGTTTTAGGTAAATAAAACTGTACTAGCATTTCTATTTAATTAATCAAGAGTCCCTGTTGCAAAACTCAAATCGTTTGACAGAACATTTTAGAAAAAATTTGTTAAAGAGCAAGTTTACTTTACGCAATTAATCACCGAAAGGTGCAGGGAAAAGTAAATGTTTGGCAGCAAACAGAGTTAAAAAAGTTCTTTTCTTAACTTACTTAATTTTTCGCTTTCATTTTACTTAGGAAGCGATTAGTGGAGACTTTTTCGGTCGCTCCCTTGCTTCATCTGAACAGATAGTTAATGAGACCTTGTAAATATTTAAACTACTATGTTATATCTCTATTTAACATCGATGACAAGAAAAATATTTGTTTATAACATTTCAATCCTTTAAAGACCACTGACACTTTATGTGGTTTTTAAGCCACAGATTTAAAATATCCTTTAATTTCCCTGTTTGAGGAACTCCCAGACTTAATAGCATAGTAATTCAAAGCAGCACACCCATTCTACGTAAAACGGAGCAGGTTTAATATATATCGATAAATACTATACCTGCGTTAGAGCACTAAACTTAACTAGAATATTGTTAAAGTTTCATGACATTTCATCCAATCCTTTTCCAGTTATTGGTCTCAAAGTAACACTACCTCTCAAACGCCTACTTTGAAGCCCTCACAATTTCACACTATCGTAAGCCTAAGTAATAGTATGTGGTATATACCACATAGGCGCCATATCAATTTTATGCCTTCCACTACTTTTCTCACTGTCTGCATCCTTTTTAAATTGTCAATAAAAGTACGTAAGCAATTTTCACACGTTTTTCACAAATTCGCACTGCAATATTTGTTAAATAAAAAAAAAAAAACAAAAAAAAAACAAATACTTTCCATTTGCATCATCTCTTGATTATTTAAAATATTGATTCCGACTCACAGTCACTTGGGTATTGGCACTTTTGTTGCAACTGGTTGGCAAGCACTACTGACCACTAACAGTATGTTGGCCGCAAAACTTAACCCGATTTGCTCTTCCAATGCGTCGATGTGTATAGTTGTTGGATGTTTCCCATTCAATTAGCATGAGCTGATTTTTTCATGATTTTTAAGCCTTACTTTTTCGCATTTCCTCTTCATAAATGTTGCATATTAAACCGCAACACTGTCCTTTACTGGCCGCCAACTACAAAAACAATTCAAAATATTTTCATTTCTCCTTTTTTAATTTATCGTGTATATCCTATTCGCACTGGTAAGGTTCAATACCTTCTAACTATTCGTTTAACATATTTTTAACAAAAACAAAAATATAAAATATAAAGATTTGTTATATATATTCAACCTATTTTCACTATTGAAGTTATGATTTGAATGTAGTAATTGATGCGGCAGATATTGGGCTCAATACAACTGGTTTAGTGAAATTGAATTTGACGAAATATTTTCTGCTAAGCTATCGTATATTTTATGTAGTAGGTTATAATTATGGTTATGGGTAAGTGGCACTACACTATATTTATAATATATATTATAAAACTTTGTACTATATACGAAAGACATATGCAAATAAACTTTCTTGATTAATATCGAATTATTAATATATAAATTTAATCGTAAAGTTAACTGGAAGACGCAAATCTCAGTTAACTTATTACAACAAAAAGACGCAATGCTTCATATGCAATCATTCAGCTTGTATTCAAACGACAATATCACAAATTGTTCAAGGATGACATTACCTTATGATTATCAAAAATATCAGTGAAACGAATGAATCCATTTAGTTCGGTACAAAGTGATTGTGGAAGGTTTGACTCTAGTGTTCCTTTGCACTCAATTTATGAGGTTTTTGTAAATAAGACGGAGCAGTCTATTATCATAAGAAAGAAAAATAGAACCAGCTAGAATATCATAAACAAAGCTTTCCACCTCAACCGAATTATAAACAGATATCTCATGTCACCATTTTATATTTACATATTCGTTTGATTCCACCTTGAGCTCCTCATTTAAGTGAATTTTTTCCCAGAGAACCACGTTTTGGGTCTAGGAAAGAGCATTTAAGCCGTATATAAGCTAAATATATTAAACAGCTTAAATTACGTCCGTTGTGGTCCGTGTTCCCACATATAAAACTTACTTACTTTTAGGTTAAATTACGTTACAAGCAACCGTCAAAAAGCCACTTAACTTGGCTTAGGGGTTAAATTCGTCCATCAAGTATATTCTTTTCTTTAATTTTACTGTTATACAATTCTCTCAATATATTATATAATATATATTATTATATATTATATATAACATCTCCTTATTATACTTCTAAGTCTTCTTAAAAGTCAACTTTTGTTATTTAACTACCTGCCCAATAAAAAGTTGACTAAATTTCAAGTAATCTTTGATGCACTTCCTGCTAAGGCTAAAAGTTAAAAATAAAAATGTTGGATGTTTGCATTCGCTCATCTACAATATCAAATCTCGCTAAGGCAACATAAATCCCATAAATAAGCACAAATCAGATTAGAACGCAAAATATCTTCATAAATGTCAAGCAACAATAATAACAACACAATAGTAAAATTTTATAGGGAAAATAGACCTGTTGTAAAAAATTCACAGAGAATAGAGGCAGATGTCGAATATAAGTGTATATGTGTTGCGAAAATAATACAAAAGAGTGAAAAAGTGTAAGCGAAAAAATTAAGTTGCCTGCTGTTAGGCGCTGTGGCCGTTCGAAATCGGCCACGCACGACGCCTTAGGCAGCGACATGCATCAGATCTTTGTGTCGATGGAAAGTGCAAAAGAGTCACGTAGCACTTAGCACCCGACACTTTTTTGTAGCTGGTGGTGTCATCGTCGCTTTCGGAATTTTGTGGATGTTTGCTTTGCTTTCCTGTTGATTGTCGATGTCACCCGGAAAGTTCTACGCTAGCTGACTTAAAAGTCATATTTCTTTAGGGAAATGAAAAAGTGAAAGGACAATTGTAGAAAATCAGGTAGAAAACTTAAAAGAGTAACAATTTTTTCATCTAGTTATCATCATTGGTCATCAGGCTATCCATATTTATACGCGCATCCAGTCATTTGTGAATTTATATTCTTTAAAATTTAAACTACAATTTGAATGTTGCAATGGAACTTTGATAATTATTTTAAAGTACTACATTTTGAAGATTTGAGTATACATCAATTGAGAAAGTAATATTCGAAAGCTCTTCTGCTGGGTATATATGTAATTACAGTTTAAAGTCTGTAATAGATCCTGACTATTGCCTAAATGTACGCACACCCTAAAAAGTGTGAGGTACACTTGAGCGACATGATGTTACCAGCTGTGTAGTGTAATTGCCTGATCGGTTTAAGGAAGTCTCGATTAAGCAAAGTCTCTCAATCGCTATATGTTTTGTAACGGGCATCTGTCTTGGAACTATCGTATCGAAATACAAATATTTTAATGTAAAAATAAGGTCCATTGGTGTAATGTTCGGAGCTGAGCTTGGAATCCAAAGGACTAGAATCAGTGGAAAACTCGACTAGCCCTCTGATATGGCACCTTTTTTTATGACAGACGCGGCCTTCTAAAGACTTACAAATCGGGGGTATGTGTTCCGACTGATAGATTTTTTCAGATAAACTGGTATCACCAGCACCAAGATATGACATAAACCTCTTGAAGTCCCTTATCTCGCCCGCACTCTATCTCTCCCACAAAGAAGGCGGTTGAAGCGACTAAAGTTTTCTTCTATTAACGCTTACAATACATTTATGCAAGATACCTTGACGCGATGTCAAAATCGCGCTTGCCGATTTATATTCCAAAGTAATGTGAAAAGAAATATTTACTCCTAGCGCCCAATGATTATACTTTCATAACGACCCTCCCTTTAGCAAACTGAGCTTGATCGACTCCGTAAAGATATCTACATATGTTAGATCAAAATACTGATAATATCTGCTGAATACTGAAATACTGATATAATTACAATACAAAGCACTGCTCATATCTTTATCGTTAGGTACGGAGACTCACAGAAGTTTTAAAGACCAAGACGAATTCCTGTAGGGTGGAAAAAGAAGATTTCTCAACTTCCGTCCAGATAATTTGCAATTTATTTCAAGCTCTCCAACTTGTTGATTGGAGACATCAAAAATTTGAAGAGGGTTTGGATTTAGCATTTCTTTTCCTAACCATTATAAAATCCAAATAGTTCGTAACTCTTTAGCAAAATATGACCAGTTAAAATCATGCCTGTTGATTGGAACTTCCATATTTTCTGTCCAATTTTCCCAAACAATATTGACAAGTCCGGCTTTAGTGAAGCTTGCCAACATTAAAGACATTATTGAATTGGTCAGACCCCATATATATGATTTTTGATCTGAGGCCTTTGTATTTCAACTGGTACCCGGAATTATGATATCAGCAGCTTCTCAAAACGGAATGGTTACTAAATAGTGTATCAAGTCAAACCAAAAGTATTTAATCCGCTCCCAGATTGGACGAAGAGAGGAGCCTTCAAGAGCGAAGAGGGAAGATGGACTAGTCTTCTCTTAGTATTTCATTTTTGGCGCTAAATTGTGAGATTAAGAAGTGACTTCAAATCAAAAAGAAGATGATAAAGCAATAGATAAAAGTGAAAGCAGTCCTATTAGTAGTTTTAGAAAGCGATATCATTTTGCGAGACATAGGAATCCAATAGAGCAATTTTCTAGCTTTCGCATGGCTTAAATAGGTTAAAATAATAATATAATTTTATGAAAATTATACCGGTATGCAACTGCTTTTCATCACTCAACTTTAAGGTTTTGTTGAAAAACTTTCCCTTTTTCCTATATGAAAAACTATTTTTCATATACCACACCACTACTGCACATATATTTCTCCTTAATTGTATCCGCAATTTATCTATTTGTTCTGCTAAACTTTTAATGCACAAACACGCCTCCAGCTATTCAACATAACTTTATTCGGTTTATTCCAATGTGCATTAAGTATTCATCCGAATGCACAAAGCGAAACGATAGCTCATCGTCAACTTTTTTGGCCAAAGGTAATGAAGTTAATTTGATTAAATTCGTGCCTGGGAACAGGTTTCACTATTCCATAGTATGCTTAGTTATTTGGCTTTCCGTTGCAGCAATCGGAAACATACTAACATGCAAACATATTGGAGATTTAATGAAAAACGTGTGGCACTGGTATGATCTGTATACTATATATATAACTGTAACTGTGTAACTTATAAATTTCGCTCAAGTGCTAAAAGGTATATTTATGAGTGTACTCACTTCAGAAGGCAGCTGTTGTTGATAACAATACTAGAACAATTTTTGGAGAACTTATTTGAAGAAAACGTCATAGAATATTTTAGTTAAATATTCCCACAAACACAAGATAATTTAAAGCCCTGTTTAAAGTGAGTACGACTCTACAAAGGAAAGAACCCGATATTTAACAAATGTATAAGCGGAAATCGGCGCTAAATTTTGTGATTTATTCATAACATGTCTTTCGCATTCGTTACTATATTACATATTCAGTATTTACCAAAAAGATTAAAGTTCTTGAAATCCACTCCCTTAACATTCAAAAGAAATATCGTAAAAAAAGCTATGGGTTCAAGCCTAATCAAAAGTATCCGTTAATTATTCCAACATTACTTATTTACAGTTTACAGAAAATTAACATTATTTTTTCCCCCCATAACAATTTTGAAATATGGAATCGATCTATTGAGCTGTTCGCTTTCCGTTTCGAAAATTCTTCCTTATACATTTTTATTGCTATTATTTGTAAGTTTGTATAATCGAGATAGATATGGATTATTTCTGAACGGGCGATACTTGTAGTAAAAATTTAAACTCAAAGGAAGTTGGTTGTTGCTGTTGCTCATTCACCAATTAATCTGTACAAAATGATTCAAGTAGAAGTATTCGGCTGCACCGAGAACAAAACACTTTCTTAATAAAAACTAATCAAATCTTACATTCATTAGTGTATTTAGTAAATGTTAACTAGCGATGGATGAAATACTGTGGAGGTGTACACTTTGGCAATATTAATCTTGCGTCTTACTAACTTGAATTCATTCTACTCTTCTGGGAATAAAATCATCTCTGTATCATACCAATTGTTCAGTAAAAAAATTTGAGACACTTCTTTATAAAATACATAAGCTACAAAAAAATACTTTTACCAATTGCTATAACTAGCTACTTTACCTTAGGCATTTGGATAGAAAAGTGAGATTATCCGGAATAGTATTAATAGTACGAAAGCTTACGCGATTTCGGTTTTGTTCCTATTTACTCATTATACAATTTGTTTTCAATCTTGGCAGAAAAGCTGGTTTCTATGTGGGAGCATATCTTGTGAAAATAAATTGTCACTTAAAAGTCTCTTTCAAGATAATGCAAATTTTTTATAAATGAAGATATCATCGAACTGTGGTCAAAGATCCTATTTAGTTTCCCTATAATAAAAGAGTAGGGTTTACCAAAAATACGTTTTCTTAAAGTACATCTTCATATTTCTCACAGTTTATGTTAGAGATTAAGAAAGAACGATTAAGAAGCACTAAACTCGTAATGATTATGCAGATTTATGTTAAAGATGCATTTGGTTTAATAGCGTTTTTTGCCACATATTAAACAAGTAAAGCAGAGCTAAATTCTGGATATGCCGAATTAAAAACACTTGTTGCGAATAAAACAAATGTTATTAATAGAAATTTTCAATGGAATGTACACATATTCTTGGTATATAGATCCACCAGAACGTTTGGAATGACTTCCAAAGTCACAGTGCATATGCTGCCTAAACGGTTTCTCGCAAAATTATAAGAATTGTATTAATTATTCCCTTTACACTGTGTGACTTACTTTACTTAATCTTAAATTTAGACTATGTACCTGCGGTCAGTACTATATTTCATCTCTATGCAACAGTTATAACGAGTTTCAGTAACTTATACTTGTACGTTCATATTTCTATATATGTATGAATGACCTTGAGACAGCATATGCTCATAATATAACAATATATAATGGACTTTCGGTAATTTCATTGAACTCATATCGCTTTCTACAAATACTAACCCTGCAAAGAATTTCACGAGTAATCTTTAAAGAAAGTACACCCGGACTACTCTCTACAAGGTACAATTGGGAGTGAATTGTCTTCAATTCAAATCTTTAGGATACAATTAGGTATTAATTAGTCTCAAACAAATACCTTTAAGGTATAGTTGGAGATAGATTAGTTGAATCTTTGTTTAGTCCTTTTCTGTAGACTTTCGGGTACAAAAGACAAAATTAGCTTCTTCATAGGACATGTTCAAGCAAAAGGGAACAGAGAGGGAACTAGTTATGCCATCTAAGAAGATCAAGAATGCCATTAGACACATGTTCCTTTGCGGACTATGGTTAATCGTGAACTCACCTCGGACTTGTCGCATTTTTTGCAGGGAATGGAGTGCATACATATGTACACACATATGAACGAAGTAAAAGCAAAACAATCCCGTGTACACTATGGGGTATGCACAACCATCACTAATTTATATATGAAGCTCAAAATACATGGTGGGTTTATAGTATGACTTTCGAAAAATTTAAGCAACCTCTCATTATCAATGAAAATGTAGAAAGCTGCATTCCCTGCCCTCGTTACTGTTATAACCTCAAAATCCATTACTGCATTTATAAGTACGTGTATGTAGCTAAAATACCGTTCATTCGCCATTATACGGTTAGAAAATTTATATTGCATTACAGCACACACGAGACAATTTTTTTTTGTAGTTTCTAACTGAAATTGGTGCACTACCACAACCGAAACCAATGTAACCGAATTTCAAGCTGCTTTTAAGGCCGAATATCGCTCGGCTTCTATGCCATGCAAAGCTTTGTGGGGCTTTGTGTACAATGTTGACATATTTCGTAGCACTCGACACTGTATTTATTTTCACAAGCCTAGTTGAAGGTCCACGCCACAGGTGCCGCATTCGTTTATGCAACAATTTACGATTATGTTCGAATTTTATTTATACGCCAATTTAAACCCCTCAAATGGGGCAGCCACAATTCCGAAAAACCATTCTCTGTGCATTATCGCATAAAACCGAAGAAGGGGGCTTTGTTCACACAGCGGTTTTTATAAATATTCTAAACGTTTGCTTGTGCATAAATCTGTTCATTAATGCGAGGTAAAGGACTAAAATTTAAATAAAAATAACTAACTAAAAAAAAATACAAAACAACTACAGCACATTGATTTTGTACACAGGTTGTACAACTTGTTAGGTTGTTGGTTTAATGAATTTAAATCGAAAATGTATAAAAACATGTTTCGAACTATAAATCCCTCGTTCGAACTATGAAGCAAAGAAAACTTCTTTCGATTTGTATTTGTTATAAGAAACTTCATTTGGAAGGAAGTTGGGAGATAACTTAACTTATTCAAGGATTAAACAGAGTATAGAAAGATCTTTGAATATCAGAATGCTTTCAAACTGATGGTGGTTAGATCCTTCTTTACATTTGCTTTGACATTACACCAAAACTATTGGAACCACTATACTTTACCAAACTTCAAGTTCAAGTTGTTATTTTCACTAAACTTTCGCTAAAATATTGATCTGATATATCTGATATATAGAAAGAGAGAGTGGCATTTGTACTATAAACCTTGCCACTTCCTCTGAATGTTTTTGTTCGCATTTTCTTCAAGGACGACTTGACAAGGACTCATCCTTTGAAAATTAAGATGATTTCTAGTTGACTCTGAAACGTTCGCAATTTTTTTCATTCTTGAATATTAAAATTTCATAGAATAAAATGTCAGCAGGTAGCTATAATGGGATCGATTGGATGAACACTGTGAAAATAAATTATATTACCAATTGAAATATTCTGAGAATTAGCGGTAAAATAACTGCTAGTTCAAGTAAGACCAAGTAATTGTACATCTTAAAAGTGAGGTTGAAACGTCTTTGTTCGGTTCAAGTACCGGTTCAAATATATTTTTCCAAAATATGCCTCTAGTAATCTGTATCTCCCGTTGTATAAGTGCGATTTGATTATGCTATATGGTGTTATAAAGAAAAGATGTCCTACTAAGCAAGTTCTTAGACTGAATTGTGATTGCTTAACTCAATATTATTCGAGCACGCGTCAAAGATGGGCACCACTAATGAGAAAATACACCACATTTTACAGTTTTTCTTCGATAAAGGCGAAAATGCAACAAGGCATCTGAAAATGTCAATAGTGTTTGTGGTCCAGATACTGAAACAGCCAATCACCCGCAATTTTGATTTCGTCAATTCCGCTCTGGTGATCTTGATGTCGAAGATGAACAACATTGGAAGGCCAATAGTCGATATTTTATATAAAATTTCGATCGATAGAATAATAGAACCATTTAAACAAAGTAGTATACAAAAATACGCTCGATATATAGGTTCTCACGCGTCCACCTTATATAGACCGGACCTGGCACCAAGTGATTATTACATGTTCCTGTCCTTAAGAGAGGTAGAGTGAAAATCGAATGTTCCAAATTTTTGCCAATAGGGCGAGGGTTTTATTTACTTAATGACGTTATTTGGAAAGCTTTGTTATTTTTGTTTGTATCGTATCTGATAGTTAAACTTCGTGGCGAATCCAGACATTTGACCATCAAATTATATTGTAGACACGTTCCAGTCGAGGGAAATGGAACTCGGTTGCACTCATTGATCTGAAGTCATAATTGGTCGGTTTTGGAAAAACTCTCGCTTAATTATGAATCCATTGAATATCTCGAATACTAATAACATTTTACCTCAAAAAATGGAAAAAGGACTGATCTTATTTGCTTTTTAATCTTGTCTGGTGGTCACGTACAGTCGATTATATAAGAACTGATACCAGGCAGGCTGAAAAGTTTTTTACCAAGTTACCTTTTATTATTCAACATAGTTGCCACCGAGCGCAATATACTATATAAAATTTTCTTTTTCTAAAATGTCGCAATGGTTACACATATTTACAATATATTACACATAAATTATTTAACAAATAGAATTCCAAATTTTTCGGTTCCCGAATGTTGCGGTCAAGGTTCGATACACGGTTGTGTGCATTTTTATCGATCAGAATACTATTAGATTCGAATGTTTCGAAATGTGCAACAAAAGTACACCAAGAAATTAAAATATTTATGAAATGATGTGACTCTCTATTTACTTTCGGAATATAAATACATTGTCAACAAGTGGCACTAAAAAAATAGAAGTATTACATTCATAACACAAAAGTTTAGATTTTGTTGTAAACACTTTTTGCAAATAACAACAAAAATTTAAGAAGCAAAAGCGTAAAAACAATAAAGGCGATATATAACACAGACAATATAGAAACAGCCAGAAATTGTCGCTACACTTGGGGTTGCAAGTGATTCAAGTGAAAATAGCATCATTTGATAACTGTGGTAGTAGAGGTAGCTTATGGATAGCTTAATTGCACTTTTTCTCGTTCCATCTGTACTCATGCCCACAAGCAAACGGAAGTGGAAAATCATGTTGCTTGTCAAAAGTTAGAAGCGTGCTATCCAACTGACAGTCTATGTGTTTATTTGGTTACATATTGTGTAATCAGTATTAAAAATCGGAAGTGCTACGAATCTTTTGACTGCCAATTAACTCCCTTTTATTATTTAATGCCTGGCTCAAATTGTAAAGCATGCTAGCAAACATATTTGGCGCTGAAAGAATGACTATATTATTGAGATTATTGCGGATGCAGACTTTACGCCAAGTAATATGCTTTCCTCGAATGAATTTTTCAAAATGACCTTTTTCTAACTGGCCGCAAACGACGACTTAAAACATTATAAACAATTTGTTTGAGCTTAACCTTTCGAAAAGAGAATACATTACCGTTGCTAAAGCTGAAACTCTCAATTATGTCTAAAAACCCAATTTACTAAAAGTGGAAACCAATAAATTTAACGGTTGCTAAACAATTTCCTCTGAAAATTCATCACTCATTGCCCGCACGCTCGCTCAAGGTCATTCTGACATAAATTGTACCATAATTACTGACAAAACCCCGAAAGATATGACTCACACACCCTATTTTACTCCCAGAATTGTTTTTGCTAAGGAATATGCCAAAAAAAGAAAACAAACCTTCCATAAGATTGTGAAAGCTATAGTCAGCACTACTCCGAAATAAAACCTCGAGGCGCCAAAACCTATTTAGCTACTTCTACGCTGATAGACTTTATGACGCCATACATGCGCCTTCAAGTTTACCACATAGTCCCAACCAACTCTCATCTTTCATCATTTTTATATAATAACAACGACATCTTTCGGAGCCTAAAAGAGCCCACTGAGTGCAATGCCTACTTCGACGAATCTGACCTCTCGCTATTCCACATGTCAGCCGAAATTCTCCGATGCCAGCACTGCGTTTTCTAATATGTTTATATAATATAATTATTTTAATATAGTAAACACTTCTGTAAAATAAAGATAGCTTGGCACCTCCCGTACAAATTCAATTTTACTTTTCCGATATGTCTGGAAGTGTTTATGGCAAAATAATGAAATTTGTCCAAGAGATATGTGAACTGATCAATTAAATTTTGATATTACATATCTATGGAAGTATATATTTTGTTCGTGTAAGTACTTTTCAATCCCTATCAGTTATGATTATGAATCAACGAATATAGTAGAATTCGACTAGCCCAACTGGATGGTATGTGCAAAATTAGTTGGCAAATTTTCAATATTAATTCGAAAATTCAATTTAAACGCGGATTTCTTTACTGGATGATTTGAAACATCAGCTGGGACAGTCAGAATTCTTATACATAAAAAAAACAAATCTTTAACTCTGACAACATAATCTTACATAAAATATAGCATGATATAATTAAAACAATGTTTGATTTATAATGTTTATTAAAATTTAAGGCTGAGAGGTTAATAATGATTAAATTTTTAACTAACGAAAATATTAACAAACCAATATGAAATTATTGGAACCTTGAAGATTTGAACTATTCAAGCAATCTCCATTTAGAGTAAAAAAATTGTATTGAAAACAATAATCAAATATTCGAAATGTATTTTACATTCTTAATGTTATCCAGAATGGAACAAATGAAAGGTCTTACAAGTTATTATTCACACATTTATGATCTTAATAGTAGTTAGCATTAAACATTTGTGTTACATAAATTAGTCGTACTGTAACCGCACTCAACTCGGGTAAGCACAATGCTGCAACTGCCGGGTTAAAACAAAAAGAACACAAACAGCCTATATCTACAGCAAGAGTTACTTACTATTAACATTGTAAGGGTTAACGTCAAAATTTGTTTACAATGTCACGATTTCCAGGTGGATGCCAACAGGTGTTGTTTACTAACACTCAATTCAACATCAAAGCGGCCGACAATATTTGTTTTTTTTAAGCCATGACAACAGCGGTTGTTATCTGAAGCTACCACAGCAACCAATGGCCAAAACAAAACCGTGGCATTTGGAAGTTTCAAGACAGTATATGTTTCTTTTATAAAGGACTTGTACTATTTTGCGGAAAATTTAATACAAACTCTACATTTTTCTTTTCTACATTCTTCTACAGGGAAACTAAATTAATTTCACAATGAGCAACACCATTCTCAGCACCAATAAGTCGAAGTTCATAATAAACACTTCTGGTGAGTGGTTGGTTCCCCAGCAAAAAATTACCAATTAAATTTTCAATATAAAGAGACTGTATAAAGCACTGTGCGGTGTTATACTAGGTGCCATAAGGTATGGCATAATTTACTTACACCGCTCCCAAAGGCCAAAGTTAAGTTTGTGGCTACACCAACGTAAACTGCAGAGTATCAACTACATCAAACCGTTCACAACAGTCACGTGAAGCAGCGTTTTGTAGTATTTTTTTTTTTTAATTCTTATTTGTTATTAACTCTATGAACAGCGCTCCTCACTGCCTTCCTTGCCTTGAATACCCCTACTAAATTTCTCATCCACTATTCAATTATTCACAGTTGAGTATTTTGAGGCTAGCGTAAGCGGTGGCCCAGCTGCTGACGAGCATCTGTCCGCTGTCCAGGAGTTTCTCGAGAACGATGAACTGACCGTCATTGCAGCGGTGCATAACAAATCGGATGGTAGCATAAAATTTCATTATCGCATACCTGGTGACGAGGTTTGCTTGCTATTTTACAAGATACCACAGGTCAGCGGCAAGAGTGGTGCCGCAAACATTTCAGCAGCAAGCAGTGGAAAGGCATACGACCAACCGCTTGGTATTTTGACGCTCGAGGGTGGATTGGTCAAGTCAATTTACAATTCCGTTTCGCGTGTATTTTCACCACAAGCTGAAGCCAGGGTAAGTTTTCGCTGCAATATGGTCACTTTTATATGCTTTTACAGAGGATATGTGAATTTAGTTGTTGCAGTGCTAAGCTGGGCTTAGTAGTTGGCTCCTAAACGCAAACTCACACATCTCTTTACACAGGGATAGTTGAGTTTTCTTCTTACGTATTTCACTTTACTGTTGGCTTTGGTTTTGCACTTTTATTTTAATTAACACATAAGTAGTTTATGGTTCCGTGCGTTCCGTAATATTGCACAGCAGCAGAAGCTCACCACACATTTGAATATTGACTTTAAAACTTTAGTGAACAACTTCAACTTCTTACAATACTTTAATATTACATCCATTTTTCTTTTGCAAGAAAACTGAGTACAGTTCAGAATTGAGCGGCTTGCTTGAAACTTTACATGTTTCTTTGGGCTCAACTTTGGGTTTACCACAAAGCGGTGAGTATGCATTAATGTCCACTATCCAAAAACTTCATATGTACATTACTAATTTGAGGTACTCTAAATTTAATATACATGCTTATTATAACGTAATATTTCAAATAAGTGAAAATACTTTTATTGCGCAGGTATTACTTCATTGAAGGATGAAATTAAGTATTGGCGACAAAAATTAAATAAAAAGTCCAGCTCTCGCATTGACCGTGAAATGTCTCAGGCTTTTATTGGCTTACTTGAGAATATTGACAAGCAAATGAGGTAAGAAGCTACTATTGCGAAATAATATACCTTGACATATGTCGGATGATACTGCAAATGTTCTCACATAGCTTTAGTTTAACACTCAGAATCGAATCAGACAGAATCGTTGTTGTTCTTCCAGGAAATAACCTAAATCATTCTACTCGTACGCTGCTGTTGACAAGAATGGTTTAAGATGGATGGATTGAAACCAACAATAATATGTCCATTTCTTAACTACTAAATACTTATTAATATGACTATGAATATAAAGTCACAGTTACAGTATAAAGCTTCCCCATCATTCATTTCAGCAAAAAGGCCAGTGTCATTGAAATTTCATCCTTGAATCTCAATTATATAAAAAAGCATTAAGACTGTGATTGAAGATTCTGATATTGAATAAGATCCTTAACTCCATTTACTCTAGCATCTCATGTAAAAGTCTTAGCCGTTGTTCCATATACCTATATTTTTGCGTCGAGATCGTTTAAAATATTGAACTAATAATCTACGAATCGCAGCAGTTCAATACTTATCTTATATTTACTTACGTATTGACTTTTACTAGTAAGAGGACCACGAATAGATCACGGTGAACACTTGAACCGAACTTTCTAGGTGGCTTCTTAGACATCTACTATATGTTAAAAACATGAGCTCGAAAATCCATTTTCATACATTTGAATGATTTTAGTTCGATTGATTGTACAAATACCGGCACGAGCATCGAAGATTTCTTAGACAGTTCACACAATTGTCTAGATGAGCTATGGCGTTTACCATTTCAGTATCCACAATTACGCATGGCTGACTTATTGGATATTATAGGTAATAAATGTTACCACAGTTCCAGAAAATATAGTTAAAGCAATAATCAACCCATTTCTCATAATAGGCAATCGACTGCTAGCAATATGTGCAGAACAACTTGTAATGGAGGATATATGGAATTTAAACTCACAACATATGAACACCCAAATGAGTCAATGTATTGATACAGCTGATTCCTGGATGCAGCTTTGTGACTCACTTACGCGTCTCTTCTGGCCTAATTATGTGCAGCATCCTTGGGTTGGAGAGCCGCACGTATCCAAGAGAGGACAACAGTTTAAAGAGCGACTTTTAGAAATAAAAAATATCAGGGATCTCTACAAACAAATCGCCACGTTATTGGATGATGAGGAAATGCAGAGCATACTATATGAAACTTCGCCATTTAAAGGTAAAATATTCGTCTATCCATTTCGAGTTCATCATCATTTAATTTCATCCACAGAAGTTAATATTTTCGATACCACCCCTTTGGGTCAGTCGAGGTGGAATAAAGCCTTGCAATATTTTGAACAAGTGTTGCAACCCATTGACGAACGCATTGCCTCAGCACTGAAAGCTCAACTTCATAATCATCTCAGTAATCCACGGCAAGTTATATTCATTTTCTCCAAATATGAAACGCTCATACAGAGGCCAGCTGTGCTTGAGCTTCTGACTATCGAACGAGAACAATTTCTACAGTCCTTGCAATATCTGCTGCAAGATTTGCGCAAAGCAATGTCCGATACAAATATGGAGCCTGATACTGGTCATCTGTCAGTAATTTGCAACGAATGCCGTTGGTTAAAGGTCGTGCAATATCAGGTGACGAACCGAACTTCTGTATAGTCTGCTAACTGGTTTACATTTTTGTACTAAGATAATATTGGTTTGCAGATACAGGAAATCGAAAAAGTTAGTCATTTGATCAGTGGCCGCGAGGGTTTTGATAAAGTCAACAAAGCAGTGCAGGAGATCAAAGAGGAGACAGAATCCTTACTACGCACTAACTTTGAGATTTGGTGCGGTCAGTGTTCGACAAACGTCAAGAGTGGAGAGTTAAAGTATTAGTATTCTTCAAGTACTTCTCTCAAGAGCTTTCCAATGTCATTTGACATATTCCGATTCCAGGTTGCGCGAAGATCAACCGGTTGTCAAGTTCGAGAAGGAAGGTCGACAGTTAATGCGTGTTACATTCAATCCGAAATTGGTCACTTTCTGTCAAGATGTGCGCGAGTTCGAAAACCTAGGTTACAATGTGCCTTCAGAACTGCGTTCATCGGCTACGCATGCCGCCAAATTCATGAGCTATGCACGTCGTCTGCAACAGATCGCTACATTCCACAATACAATTGGGGATCGCATGATACCGTGTGAGAGACCGATCATGTTGAAGAATGCGGTGGAGCTATCGAAACTAGTGCAAAGTGAGACGGTCGCGTGGAATGATGAAGAATCAGTTCAACGTTACGTGAATATGCTGCAAACCGCTGTTTCGAAGTTATCTGCCGATAATACCCTCTTAGTAGGCTACCATGAGCAGGCCAAAAGAACGGTGTGTTTTTGCTGTTATTTCTCTGAAAATGTATATTTATTATGTTAATTTTTTTATGACTAATCAGGTAATTAAACTAATGAATACCGATTTATTCACACAAAACCAAGTGTGGAAGGATGAAATGCGACATCTACGCGATCTGGTGGCAACAATGGAGCGTCAAGGATATATCAACTTGGATGCTTTCAAATTACATTGGGACCATCAACTCTATAAGGTTTTGGAATATCAGTACATCATCGGCCTTGTGGATATGAATAATAAGTTGCCGGATATACACATCGATATTTTATTCAGGTATACCTAATCCGAGTAAACAGTATCAAATGGTCGAGACTGACATAAGGACTCCTATGACCTTCGTTCACCCGTTTGGGTTAAAAATCTTGTAGGATTATAAAATAGTATGTAAACATCCAAGCATAGCATCCATTGGTTGTAGAAATATTTGCTTATTTGTCCCTTCCACATTCGGTCTGTTAAATCTAAAATGAATTATTACTAACACAACCTCCGTATGCAAACTAAATGGAAATCATTTCAAAATATTCAATTCATTCTTGTTTACAATTTATCCCTTTAGGCAACGTCAGCTTTGTTACCGCCCGCCCGAAGAAGAGATACGAGAAAAATATTTCACCCAACTTCGACGCTTCATCGAACGTCCTAGCAGTTTCCGTGGACTCTCAGACAATAGCACTGAGCTATTCAAAACAATGATTGAGACTAATCGTCTCTATTTTGGACCACTCTTCGAACGTGCTGAGGAATTATTTCGCAAGCTTGAACAATTCAAAGACATCTGGTTACCTTGGGTTGCATTAGGTTGCATTGATATAGAGGAGTTATGTGACATACACCTTGCAGCAGCTGAGGACTGGGATCGTGAGTTCAGAGCATGCAAAAATTTCAGTCAAAAAATTGCGAAAATTCAGAGGTAAATACGGTTATTTAAAATGTATTAAAATTGTATTGACAATTGCACATACTTCTGTAGCTCCGAAGAGTCTATTGATTGCATCATAATTAACACTTCGCCTTTGCGGCTAGAAATTGAGTTGATTAGTCGACGTTATTGGGAATCATTGACCAATAGCTTGCGGATGGCTATTGTAAATGACGTCACTGTGGTACAGGAGTTCTTACAGAGCTCACTACAATTCTTGAATAATGTACCCATGGAAGATACTTCGATAACTGAGTCGGGTATGAAATATGAGAAAATGATGTCGGAACTACCAAAGGTTAGCGAGTATATCTTTACCATTACCAGTATAAGCAATGTATATTACCTTTTATAGATAACTGAAACGCTTGATTCTGTAAAAACTAAAGATGCCTGCCTCGCCGGTTGGTGCAAAGAGCGTGTCACCGCCTTAGCTAATATTCTATTGCAGTGGGAACGACTACAACCTCTTATTGAAAATCACGCGGTGATACTTCAACGTCAAGTCGATATGATTAAGGATCAAGCGCACTCACAATTGCAGAATTTACAAAATGAAGCAGAAAAGTTTCTGCTTCGTTGGGAATCGACCATCAATGAATTGGAGAGCAATGAAAACGCCACGTTGGAACTATTCAAAGAACGCCGAGAGCATTGGCAGCAAATAAAAGCGAAAAAAGCACAATTGCTGGAGGAATGCAGCAAATTTAATATGCAATTTCCAACGGAGTTACTTGCTCCTTTTGAACAAATTGAAGAAAAAATGTTGGCACATTCGAAACAGTGGGAAGTTTACGATACCTATCTGACTGAATTGAACAGCATTACCGATGAAGAGTGGGCTATCTACCGTCGACGTCCCTATGAACTGAATGAGTTCATCAACAAATGGGAGGGTTCAGTGCATGTGTCCATCGATTTACCCTCGAAGCGCATTCGTCAAAGTGTAGAGCGCCTGCAGGATATTATTCCTATTTTGCAGCAACTGCAATCCGATACTTTAACAGAGCGCCACTGGGCTCGCATTTTTATGTTGTTGAATAAGCCAGATCCAAAACCTTTGCACACTCTGCTTTTGCGCGATATATTAGAAAACTGTGGAGCTCTGCAAGAGGCCTCTGCTGAAATAACAAATGTCGTGAAACAAGCATCTTCGGAGCAAATAGTTCGTCAAGCTTTAACCGAACTGGATCAATGGTCCGTAACAGCTAATCTTAAGCTAATAAATCATAATGATTCTGACGGCAAAGCAATATCACTTATTAAGGACTATCAGGAGGTGTTAAACAAAATTGGCGATAATCAGTCCCTACTGCAGTCAGCTAAGAATTCGGCAGCCTTTGAGTCATTTTCAGATCAAGCGGATTTATGGGAGAGTCGGTTAAATACACTGGACACACTTCTAACGAGTTTAAGTCAATCACAAAGACGGTAAGTAAGACAATTTTATAAACCAATCAATAACGAACCTGAGATCGAAATCAGATTCTTCGGAAAGTTTCTCAAAATATTTAACTTATATCCGAAAGATATGAAGCATCCCCATCAATTCAAGAATTTCATATGCTGTACAATTATTTGTATTTAATAACGAAATTTTTTCCTAAATTTTCCTCATTAGTTGGGTATATCTAGAGCCTGTTTTCGGTGCGGGTACCTTACGTAATGAAGAGGCGCTATTTCGCCGTGTTGACAAGGATTTTCGCTATGTGATGCGTGAAATACAAGCGGATCCCCGAGTAATTTCACTTACCAAGATTAATAACATATCTACCATTATGAATTCATTGGAAACCCAATTATCACGTTGTCAAAACAATCTCATGACCTACATTTTGGTAAACTTGCATGATATGCCGTTAACTACACTTCAATTCATGTGCGGCTTTTTCTCTTCGTTTTATATGTAGGACAAGCGAAACTCATTTCCACGCTTTTATTTTCTTGGTGATGATGATTTACTCGAGATATTGGGACAAGCGACAAAGGATGCTGAAATTATACAAAAACATATTAAAAAGCTCTTCCCCGGTTGTCACAGTCTCGGCATAGTAAAGTCACTGAGCGAAGAACCAACTGTGTACACCATACAAACTGTGCAGAGCGCCGAAGGCGATGTGCTGCAGTTGCAACAAGTAGTGCCTATGAAGGGACCCATTGAGGTTGGTGTACAAACAAGACTTTAGCAAAGCAGACAAACACAAACTTACTGCTTTCAAACGACTTCCCACTCACTCAACACTTATTTGACTTTATTCTTCTTTTTCTTGCATGCTACTTTTCGACAGGATTGGCTCAATCACTTAGTTTACTCCATACAGCGTACACTTAAGGATGCGACATTTGAATGCTACACAGTCACAGGCGCAGATAAATTCTCCGAGTCGATGCTGCGAAAATACCCCATCCAAGTTTTAAGCACCAGTCGCGCCATAAAATTCACACACGAAGCCGAGAAAGCCATACAATCCATGTCGTTGCGAAAACTGCATCAGGCATTGAACACTGAAATAACACACTTCGCCAATATGAAAAACAAAACAAACGACACACTGCTTCAGATTAAACTGCGTGCTCTACTCTTCGATTTGGTGCACTACGCATCGGTGGTGGAGGAGCTGCAGCAGCACAATGTTATGCACAGCACCGATTGGCATTGGTTGAGCCAGTTGAAGTTCTATTTGACCGGCGCTGACGGGCGTTTAGTCGTTATGCGTATGGTTTATGCTGAGTTCGAGTACTCGTACGAATTTCTCGGCAATCCCAATAAGCTGGTGAACACCATGCTAACGCACAAATGTTATCTCATCCTCACACAAGCGATGTACATGGGCTTGGGCGGCAATCCATTCGGACCGGCTGGCACTGGCAAAACAGAGTGTGTGAAGGCGTTGGGAGCCATGTTGGGTCGTTTGGTGCTGGTTTTTAACTGCGATGAGGTGAGTTAAGAGTGTTGGGTTGTACGCATGGTCTCGGCTAAGAAAGATGTTAATACATGGTTCCTTTTACTCTCGCTTGCAACAACAAAACGGCATGCAAATCCAAATTCTTCCCGCTCTTTGGTCGGTTGTGGGCTTTTAAATCAGAATGTGGACACTGAATCGATGAGCCTAATTTTAACTGGACTGGCGCGTTGCGGTGCTTGGGGCTGCTTTGATGAATTCAATCGTCTGCATGAAGCAACGCTCTCGGCAATTTCTATGCTAATACAACCCATACAGATGGCTTTAAAGGATAAGGCTGATGTGGTGCAAATTGGCGGGAGAAGCGTAAGTATCTGTGGTCGGAAACACTTCATACATTTAGGATCCATTAAATGCATTTTACTGGTCGTTTTGAATGGCTTTTAATACTCGTACGAACTTATAAGCTAACAGTCTGAAAAATTCGGTTTATCTAAACTATTACGCGAATTACTTAGTCAAAGTGTAGTATTAAGGGAAGTTATATCCTGCATTTATAATAAAATCGCATCGCTACTCGCAGTTAGTGAGTATTTTAGAGAAAAAATGCATATATAAACTAAACTTCTATATATTATATTATAGTCATAAGTCAATGAGAGCAATATCATGATGACAGTTCTTTGTTTTTTTTTTGCCTTATGGGTCTATATATGAATCGACATAAGAGAGCTGCAATTCTCAGAACGTTTTGTCTTTTCCAATCACGCCCAATATCTGTTATAAAAAGTTAAGAACTCCGAAGAAGCCTATTATTCCAAAGAGTGATGTTTCTACGAGTAACTTTGACCACTCTTAAACTGGATTTTATAATTAACTTTCTAACTATCGCCGCTTGGGATCCGATCTCGTGATTTAATCTTGCAGTAGATTACTAAGGAACCAACAAAGACCTTGAAACAATACTTTTTTGAAATTGGTTTATATCTTTCAGTAGGCCCAACTTTCTCCCTCTCTTTGATACTTTAAGAAAATTAACGTTTTATAATTTAGTATCAATTATATGCAAAACCCGTCTTTCCTTCATCTAGCCCCATATCTATATAAATAAGAAATATCGACTTTTTTATTACTCACCACCATTTATTACTCAAGTTACAAGTTCGACTGGACCGATTTTGTGTTTACTGATTTTTTAATTCTTCTCCTCCCCGAATAGCAAAATAAGCATTAAATGATAAATAAGCATTTATCGGAAAGATTACTTTAAAAAATTTTAGATAATATCTAAAGAGATCACAAAAACATGGGAATAAAATGGAAAAGTGCCAACAATTGAAAATCAATTGGTATCAATATTCATTTGTTAAACGGAATAAAGTTTGCGGGTTAGTTGGTATGAAACGAAATGATCTCTCAGTTGTCTTTCCAACTGACTTCGTACCGTATTTTATCGATCACTATATTGGACATCGTAATAAAATTGGATGATTAGTTTAGGCTTACCATACTAGGACTTGGTACGAAGAATGTAGGAATCCAGTAAAATCCTTCGCTCAACTCCCATATACCCAATTTGATGAGGTTCTTACGGAGGACCTCTGGGGGAGATTTAATTTCTTGAAAATAAGCGTGAAGGTTTGACAACGTCTGTTGAAGAACGAGAGAAAAAAGAACATGCTTAATAATCACAATAGCTCTAAGCTCATTTTATTTAAAACATAGTTTCTAGTACTTCAGTTATACTTCTTAGCATCCTTTCTGTCTTCAACAGGTCAAGCTCAACCAGCATTGCGGTATTTTTGTCACTTTAAATCCAGCTGGTGCCGATTATGGAGGTCGCCAAAAATTGCCCGGCAACATACAAGCACTATTTCGGCCAATTGTAATGCAACAGCCAGAGCCATTGGAAATATCACGTGTCATGCTATTTGTGGAAGGATTTCAACACGCCAACGAAATCGCCGAACGCATTGTCGAACTTTTCGAATTGTGCACAAAAATATTATCCGCCCAACGCCACTATGATTGGGGCTTACGCGAGTTGAAAACCATTTTACTATCTTGCGGCACTGAACTTCGCGTACAGATAAGCAAAAACCAAAGGCTCAAGAGCATTGACATTGCAGCAGTAGACACTACTGTTAGCAGTTTGAATATGGAAATGTCAACTGTGGTAAGCATGTTACGTATGTCCATTCTATCGAAACTCCATCTACACGATGTGGCACGATTCGATATGTTAGTGACAAACGTTTTTCCGGAAATTGAAACGGTCGACTTTTACAAATCCGAGCTGCAACAAGCGTTAGTTGAGGCGTTTGGGAAACTCGGACTCTGCGTCAACGACATGCAAATCGAAAAGGCGGTGCAGTTGCATGAACAACTCAACAAACGTATGGGTGTGGTGGTAGTGGGGCCTCCAGGGTGTGGAAAGTCGACAGTAATCACATTGCTGAGAAAAGCTTTGATGTCAACTGCCATTCAATTGACATCAGCAACTATGACGCCAAAAAGCGCGACACAAATCCGACTACATACAATCAATCCAAAATCGATGAGCCGCGTACAACTGCTCGGTCGCCTTGACCCAGACACGCGGCAATGGATGGACGGCGTGTTGACCAATACGGCTGTAATCGTGAATGCCGAGCCGTCAAATATTCACTCGTGGATAGTGTGTGATGGCAGTATTGATCCAGAGTGGATTGAAGCTTTGAATTCGGTGCTAGATGATAATAGGTGAGTGAATGAATATTAAGGTCATAAGAAGTGGTTAAGTGAGTCAATGAAATGTCAACGAAAGTGGCCTATAGGCAAGTAAACAGCGTGTTAGAAATAGCTAAGCTGTTAAGGTGGCTGTTTAGTACTTATATCCGCCCCAATACACTAGCACCTTAACACACACAGGGTTCGGGCGCAGGCTGCCACATACTTTGAACAGTGATTCCCAGAAATGTAAACTCAGGTTTGTTAACTGCGTTTTAAGTATAGTGGTTTCAGAGCCTTCCGTAAAGCAAAATCCTATTATAGTATCCAACACAAGTATAACGGCAACTATAATCCAGTTGCCTTCCGCGATAGGGGTGTTAATGTTTTGCTGTTGCCTTACAAGTAATTTTAGAGCTATCACATCGACTTGTAAGTATTAAGAGGGAATAGAGTGTAATGATACTTTTGCCAAATGCCAATGCTTTTAATGACGTGAGTCCAAGACACGGAAGTAATAAAACTAGAACAGTTTTACTTAAAGAGAAAGCATTTTACTCAAATATTGCACAAAGGTTTACCGCCTCAAAAAATTCCATTCCATGACCTAACGACAGATAAATTCGCATGCTCTGCCTCCTTTAAGCATGCATGTAAGAAAATTTAATTTAAATCTCAATTAACACCCGAATAATTTCTATAAATTTGCACAGATTTTTTTTTAATAATGATTGCTCACTTTTTGCGAGTTTATATTTATTTTCGTGAAAATAATTTTTCGGACAACTTTAGAATATTTATCCGTTGGTATAGATTTTTCGTGTTATTTAGGATACAATATAATTATAATGAAACACTTATAACTAGGCTTTAACTTACAATTTGAAAGATGTAAAACAAAATAATATGTAAAATAATGCGTCACATATTGCATTAATATGTATATAAACATATTTAAATGATTTAAGCAGTAAAACGTTTTGTTTTTGTTTAATGCCTAATATTAAAACTTTACTCTTAAATGTGATTTTCGAAATCAACAACAACATTCTTAAACATATTCTCTCTCTCTCTCTCATGAAAACGGTAAATGTTTATGTGATTAGCGAAATTAATTCGTAGTACTGAAATGTAAATGAATGTAATTTTGCGTTTATATGAATATGAAAATATCAACTTGTCGGCAGCGCCTTGCTGAACAATTGTAAAGAATACCTAAGCCCTAAGGCTAATTGCAAGTAAAAAAGTTGTTTATAAAACGATTGAATTCGAAAGATTTTGCTTGCTTTTAGCTTAAATTCGCATCGCCAGGCCTTTGCTGCTGTCGCCTACGGTACTAAGAACCTTTGTTGGCCGCATAATGTTGCATTTGCTGTTGCTGCTGGTGATGCGCATGAGTGGCTGGCAGTGGGGGTGGTAGCGACGCGTGTGGGCGCATCTGTGACATGTGCGCTTGAGGCGCCATGTGTTGGAACATACTGCACTGTTGTTGATGTAAATGATGAGCGTGCGCATGCGCATTTTGGAAATGGTGTGGCGCAGCAATTATATCGGTGGAAGTGTGCAAAATAATTTCTGGCTCAATTATTGCTATATCACGATCGTCACCCACGTTGCCAGGCCTCGAAGCGCGTGGCAACTGCGCACTCACATTAACAGGTGATGACGAGGCTGTCGTTTCCGCATTATATTCCTGTTTGATCGTATGATATTCCTGCTTAATGCCATTGGTGGGATACAATGAAGCGCTTAGGTTTTGATGTAAAATCGGATGGCATAATTGTGGCATTAGCGATACACCAGCAATTGGTAGTGGATGGTGGGCGAAATTCGGTGGTGGATAGAGTAGACTTTTGTTCAGTTGTGCCATGCGCGCAACAGGCGCCTGTTGGTGTATACTACCACTTACCACTGAGGCACTTGACACCGCCGCTGCACTCAGCGCTGCGGTTGTTGTGGTAATAAGACCGTTAGTTGACGACGTATGGCTGATATTATGGCTAGGTGCGCTCACCCCAACGCTGACGCGTTGACGACTGCTATTCTGTGACGGAGTGCCGTCACCACGTGGCAGCGGGTCCGAAATGATAACCTCCGGTTCTACAGGCACTGGCGGTAGGTTCGCAAATTCGACTTGCAGCGACTCTTCGCTGATTATACCCTTTTTGCGCTCTTTACGTATCTTATCACGGAGTTTCTCCAATTGCCGAAAGGCTTCGTTGGCACGCCGAGCCTTTTTTCTATCACGATCACGTTCCTGTTCCATACGACGATACTCGGGGTTGAGCCGCTTCATGCGCTTTCGTTCACGATCGCGTTCGCGCATTAGCATTTTATTGCGTGCCTCCTCCTCAGGGGTGAGCTGGTAATAGAAATAATAATTTATTATTAATTTTTGACTAGTGATGTAACTCTTAATGCCAATAAATTGTGTTTACAAAAGCGTTTTATATTATATCAATTTAATTGCAGATTGCTGACGCTGCCTTCCGGTTGGCGCATACAATTTGGCAACAACGTAAACTTTATTTTCGAGACCGATGACGTACGACACGCTTCGCCAGCGACCATATCTCGCATGGGCATTGTGAACATGAAGTAATAATTCTGCAAAATCTCTGTTTTTATGCAAATTTATATATATTTACTCTTATAATAGCGCGGCCGACTTTCCACAAACTCAAATACTAGAATCCATGCTAGATAAGATAGAGTTTGGCGATTTGCTGCGCAGCTACATTGATGAGCAGTTCAAGCCAGCCGCACAGTGGGTCGAAAATCAGTACCTTTAGTAAGTATTATTGAACGAGAGTATTTCCAGTCGATATTTGTATATACAATACATACACTCAAACTCAACAGCTGTCTACCCGCTCTAAATACATGGAATTTGCTAAGCGCTCTGCTGCTAATGTTGCGCGACGTACAAAGGCGGGATGAGTTCTGTGTAACGTTATGTCGGTGTCTATACGGATTTTTGCCACCCGAACGCCACAACGAACTCGCCAATTATGTATGCGAACATGCAAATATTTACATAAGCAATCCGCATCACGCCGAGCTTGCCTACTTTGATAACGAACGCGGTGCAATTGAGTTCTATGAGTCGGACAAGCTACCGTTAGTTAGCGTTAGCGGCGCAGTACAGCTTATACAAACTGCCGCCGTCAAATCTTATTTGAGTACCTTACGCATCTACTTAAGCGCACCCGCCAACACACCTTTTCTCATTGTGGGCCCTACGGGAGCGGCCAAAACGCTGTTGCTACAGCAGGCTGTACAGGAATATGCCGGCTATGACTTAATTGTCATTAATTGTTCGATGCAACTAACGCCCACCTATATTTTGCATTGTTTGAAGCAGGTAGCCTTAGTTTGGCCTTAGCATTGTATTATTTTTGACAATTTATTCCCTTTTAATGGTTAATATTTTCTATCAGAACTGCGTCATTGTGAGTGGTCTACGTGGCCGAGAATTCAAAGCAAGGCAAACGCGAGTGGTTTTGTTTCTGAAGAACTTAGATCTCTGCTATTTCGATGCTTGGGGCACAAGCGATATTATGGAACTACTGCTGCAGTTGGTGCAGCGCGGCGGTTTCTATGCAGATAATTTGGAATGGGTGCATATTAGTGGTGTGCAAATTTGCGGTTCAGTTTCACAGGCCACTACAGCTGTAATCAATGGCGGCCTGCATAAGCTGCCGCCGCGCTTTTTGGCGATAAACCAATTTTTGCGCGTCATTTACCCAACCGATGCGGATATGTTGACCATATTGCAAAGCCAATTTGAACCCATAATATCGAGTGGACACTTTAAAGCGGCACCAGTTAATGTGCAGTATGTGGTAGAGGGATTGTTAGAGTTATTCAAGAAAGTAAGCTTGCTTAGTAGAACTTACCTCGTAAAATTATATAGTATATAATTTCTTTCCACCTAGGTTCGTGCAACTTTCTCAGCATCCTCTCACATGTGGGAGCATTACAATTTCAACCCGAAATTTATAATGAAATTACTGCACAATCTCAAATATTATCCCGCTGAGGCTTTCAACGAGGTAACCAAGTCCTTCTAATATCCAACAAATCACATTTTAATAACTGTATCATCCATCTCAACTGATTTAGGCTTTATGTTCGGAAGTGGTATCTATATTTGAAGATCGCTTGGCCAGTGAGTCTGACGTGCATGAATTTCAGAGCATATTCAGGCAAACAATGCGCAAATTTTATGGCAGAGAGGTAACGGTGACATATGTGTATAGATATTTATAATGATACATGCGCTAACTTTATTTTAAACATGCAGAAAATATTCTTCGTACCCAGGTCAACGAAGCATAGCGCTGAACTTCGTGCACTTGCACACGATGACTGGCTAGAAGAGTTGCAGAAACAGATAACAATTTGCAGTAAATTCTACTAAATATTTTCTAATTTTAAATCTCGTTTACTAACTAAATATACGACATTTAGATGCCGAGTCCTTCGTCATTGACGAGCCGATTACCAGAGAGCTACTTGACTTGACAGCAAAAGTGGCACGTGTGCTGGCGCGCGATGAGACACATTTGCTGATGCTTTCCAGCGCTGGTGGCAGGCATGTGGATGCGCTCTATGCAGCGGCCAATTTGCAACAAGCCAAAATTTATATTACACAAGGAGGCGCCGCATATGGAATGTCAGACTTCTACAACGACTTGAAATTGGTAAAATTAGCAACCAATATATATTCATATTTTATTTAAGTAATATGAAAAATTCGTATAGGCCATGCAAACAGGAGCGATTGAGGATCAATGCACTATACTACTTATAGAGCACTGCTGGATTACATTTGTACCGGATATTTTGAAACCGATTGAAGCGCTACTTGAAGGCAGCGAAATACTGGATTTATTTGGCGATGATCTGGAGTCCATAGCAAGTTCACTTAAGCATGCCGCACAGTTGGAGGGCTTTCAGGAGCCTATAAGCGCGTACTTTTTGAAAAGTACAGTTATTATCCGAAGTTTCTAGTATTTTGATTGAAAAATATTTTTTAATTTCAGAAGCTAAGAAGAATTTGCACCTCATCATCGCATTAGATCCAACTAGTACCGCACTTAACGGTTTGTTTAGCAAGTTTCCGGCGCTCTATCGTAACATGGAGTTGTATTTCGTACGCGCTGCCTCCACCGAAACGCAGAATCAATTGCCGAAGAAATGCATCGAAATGCTTGGCGAGGCTACGGGCAACAGAGGCGCCGTGCCAGTATTTTCCTACTTTACCGACGCTGTGGAAAGCTTGGTAATGCAGCAGGCACCAAAGCGTTATTATCAACTGATACGCTCCTACTATTATATATACACCAATTTCGCAAAGGACATAAACAAGAGGCTGGTCAAATTGCAGGTAAAAACCACTTCACTAATTTATTCATTTTAAAAGATCTAGTGTTGCAACCCCTTTCCAACATAGCATGGCGTTGACAAACTGGCCGCAGCACACAATGTAGTAGACACGCTCAAATCGAATGCCAGCCAACAGGAGGAGGCCCTCGCTGAGAAACGCAAGCTAGCCAACGAAGCGCTTGAAATGATTTCGGCAACTATGCGTAGCGCCAACGATCAGAAAACCAACATGCTGGAACTGAAGAAGAAGACGCAAGAAAGCAGCGAACAATTGAAAGAGCGTCAGAAGGAGATACAAAAGGAACTCGCCGAAGTGGAACCCATACTCGCAGAAGCCAGCACAGCAGTGGGCCAAATAAAATCGGAGGCACTCTCCGAGATACGCTCTCTACGTGCGCCGCCCGAGACGATACGTGACATACTTGAGGGTGTCTTGCGACTGATGGGTATACGTGATACCTCGTGGAATAGCATGAAGACCTTCTTGGCGAAACGTGGTGTGAAGGAAGATATACGCTCACTGGATCCAGCTCATATAAATCCCGATAATTGTGCTGCGGTTGAGAAGTTACTGGAAGCTAAAGCTGAGTCATTTGAAATGAAGAACGCGAAACGCGCGTCTGCAGCTGCGGCACCACTTGCCGCCTGGGTGAAGGCTAGCGTGCGCTACTCGAAGGTCATACAAAGCATACGCCCACTTGAACGCGAACAAAACGAACTACAGCGCAACTTAGACGTCGCCGAGGGTGAAATGCAAAGCCTAATGAGCGGCTTAGATGATGTGGACAATCGCGTAAAACAGCTGTCGGCTAAGCTGAACTCCTACACACAGGAAGCAGCGGTGCTAGAGATTAAACTGGACGATGCACGTAAAACTCTGCATGCTGCTGAGGTGCTAATTGAGAAACTGAACTCTGAATTCCATACTTGGAGCATGCAATTGGAGGAATATAAAACATCACATAAAACTTTGGACACTAAATCGCTCTTGATCGCGCTGGCCATCAACTACTTTTCGCACCTCACATTGGAGCGCAGAAGGTGACATTTTCTGTTTTTTTCAGTTGACAGCCACTTTTTAACTATCTCAACATATTTCAGCTTCAGTATGGATCGCCTACTTGGTGAACTGCAGTTGCGGCCATTCGATCTACGTAAGAGCTTACTCACCGAACAGGAGCAAATTATTTGGGAGAGTACTGGTCTCGCATCTGATGCGCAGATAATCGAAAACGCTGCGTTACTACGTCAAATGGTTGATCTGCCTTATGGCAGCTATCCCATACCTTTGGTATTAGACCCCACACAGACAGCCATCAACTGGTTAGAGGAATATTTACGCTCAAAAGCAAGACCTTACGACATAACTACACAAAATAACGAACGCTTGAGCTACATGCTTGAACTGGCCGTACGTTTTGGCAAAGTGCTGGTCGTGCAGGATTGTCAGCAGGTGCGTCCACCACTGCTACAATTATTACTTGGACGTTTTTTCGTCAAGTTCGGTAAGAAACTGGTGGAAATCGGCTCAAAAATGTTAGATCTACACGAACAATTTCAGCTCATACTCTTCACGAAAACTAATAAGTTCAACATTCAACCTGAGACTTTGAGTTATTTGACTTGTATACCCTTCACCGTTACCGCGATTGGGCTAGCTGATCAACTCATGTCAAAAGCCATCGTTTTAAAGAACCCAGAATTGGAAAGTAAACGTATCCAATTGTTGAAAAATGAAGGTGTGCTCTTAAAGCAACGCATCGAATTAGAGGACAAACTTCTGGAAGAGCTCTCAACGGCGCAGGGTGACATTTTGAAGAATGACATGCTATTGAGCACGCTCAATGAGGTCAAAGAGAGTAGCAATTTCATCGATAACTCGCTAAAAGAAAGTGCAGGCGTGAAGAAATCACTCCTGTCGGACTATACAAATCTACGGGAGCTTTGCACTCAATCTGCTAAATTTTACATGGAACTCACGGTATCCTACGAATTGCCCGCCTTAGCGTACATTCAACTATTTCTTAACTCGCTGCAGGCCTTTGAGAGTCACAACGCCGTCTCTTCAAACGAAAAACGAATCTATGTGCAATTAGTCGGAGCTACTTTTCAATATTTGGCGCGCGCAATATCGCGCTCCAACCACTTAACATTGGCGCTGTATGTGTGTAAATGCGCCTATCCAGAGCGTATGCCTGTCGCTGAATGGGAAATGTTCGTTACAAACTTTATGGTCACAACGGACACTAGCACAGCCAGCCTAGACTTGAGCGCAGCACAAATGCCTGATTACATGAGCAAAGATGCAGTACTTAAATTGAGAATTTTGCTGGCACAAGTGCCACAACTAGAGGAGCAGTTGCAATTACAGAAGGATTATGCTTGGCGAAGTTTTATAGTAGATCAGCTGCAGGATATACCGGGTAGTTATTTTGAAATTCGCGAATAAAAGGTTGACCTTATTTTATTGCTCCAAAAAATTTTGGGTTTCTTAATTTTTTAGGCGACATCAAATCGTCCTTCCATCGTGTTCTTATTGTGCAGATATTTCGGCCAGACCTTTTGCTTTTGCAGTTACGCCGCACAGCTACAGAAATATTGGGCATTTCACCAGACGCAGTTCCACAGCCAACGGTGGATCAACTTGCCGATGAAAACACTGAAAATAAACCCATTCTTGTAATTACACAGACGGAAAATGATCCAGGTACTGAAATCAGGAGTGCAGCGATTAAAAAAATTGGATTGGAAAAATATACAGAACTTTCCGTTGGGCGTGGTATGGAACGTCGAGCACTAGAGGCAGTACGACAAGCTGCTGAGGTTGGCAAGTGGATTTGCATAAAAAATGTGCATCTAGTACCAGATTGGTTGTCCGAGTTAGATCGGGAGCTTGAGCTATTGAAGAAACGCGATGGCTTTCGCTTGTGGCTTACTTGCGAATCGACCAATGGCTTCAACGAGACGATTATGTACAAGTTTGTGAAAATATTGTACGAGTGTCCAAGCGGTATCAAGCAAAAGATACGTCGCATGCTGCAAAACTTCATGTTAAGTGAATATCGTAGCATATCGAAGGACGCTAAGTTAGTTAAAATACGAATTGTGATTTTCATCGTCACTGCCGTGCTGCAGGAGCGACGCAAGTTCATACCACAAGGTTGGTCCAAATACTACGAGTTTGGTGAGGCGGATTTAAAAGCGGCTATGGATGTGCTGCTTTGGTTAGATAAAACAATGAGCAGCGGAAGATGCGATTGGACGATTTTGCAGCGTTTGTGTGAAAATGTAGCTTTTGGTGGCCGCATAAGCAACGCACGCGATATAAAAGTGCTGCAACGCTATTTGGAAGAGTTTTGTTCAGCTGAAGTGTTAAGCAATCGTTGGAGCCCATTAAATACGAAAGTTGTTGTACCTACAAGTTCACAAGTGCTCGATTATATAAGCGCAATTTCGAAGTTTCCCGATTCTGATGATCCAGAAGTATTCCACTTGTCAAACTATACAAATATCAATCGTGAAATTGAGCATACAAAGCATATAATTAACGAGTTACGTGCGTCTTACTATAAGAAACCTGAATGTGCTGAAGAATCAGTTGATCGTGAACAGGAAAACACTGATTTAAATAAATTAGAGAAGCAAATTAAGTCGATATTGGCACTTTGGAAGAAGCTAGCTGTTGTAAGCTTTGACAGATATTATAATGTCTTGTAACATTATTATTTTTATCCCACAGAAATGTACAGTCCAAAAATGTATCGAGGACTTGAATTCAACTTCGCAGCTTGCATCACCATGGCAGCTATTTATTGCTTCTGAATTAAGAACGGCAGCCAAGTGTTTCCAAGAGGTGCACCATACGCTGTCACTTGTACATAATTGGCTTAAGGCTGGTGCTAAAAATACCAAAACCGCCATAGACTTTAATTTATTACATACCCTGGCGGAAAATCGAGTTAGTATAAATATTTTTATTTTTCCACGTTATACAATTGAATAATTCCAGATACCAGGTTCTTGGCTACGTTGCTGGTGCGGTCCAACAATTGCAATTGATTACATACGCGGTCTGATGTTACGTACACAAGCCTCAGAACTACGTTACCGCTCAGACATCCACTTGGAATTTGGCCAGCAAATAGACCTATCTACGGTTTTCAGTTGCGAAACTTTATTCTCTAGCCTCAAATTAACAAATTCAGTACAAATGAAAACATCTTGTAAGGATCTTCAGCTAGTCACCAACGTAGTAAATAGTAGTACGGAACACAGTGGACAAACAACTGGTTCTATTATTACCGTAACACCGCTTAAGGTAATTAACCTGCACACTTGCTTATTTTGTTTTGTAGTAAACAATTAGACGATGGCGTTTTTCTGTTGTAGCGGTTTTACGCTTGCTCGATTCTAACACTCACCTTTCCCATTTTGGCCATAAAATGATACTCCACTTTAAAACAATTTATATATTCCTTTTACAAAAGAAAATATATTGTTTTTAGGCTTTTTGCCTGGAAACACAACGAATTTGCAGAAATTCAACTGGCTGGCTGTCTAGTTTTTGTTTTTGATTGACAGTTCGGCAAATTGGCTGACTTTTATTGTAGTAGATCGTACTTTATTGCTCGTGTTGCCACATTCTTAAAAATTTATATACAAATAATTTAAAATTTCCACTTATATTATTTCAGGTGGATGGCGCTGTTTTTACGTACGGAAAACTTGCAATAAAAACAAATGCAGATAGTCGGTCACTGGATTATAAAACTCCAGAAATTAATTTTACATTTCAACCTTACACCAATTCTGAGGAAAAAGCAACTATACAAAAGCCATCTGCTGGTTTTCTGAAATTACCTTTATACTCAAATGTTAGTCGCGAAAACTTGCTTTGCTTGGTAGATATTCCAACGACCGAAACCGCGGATTTGGTACTATTATCTGGAGCTGCTCTCATTGTTCCTGATTTCTAAGCAACCAGTAATCAGCTGAAATATTTTTAACTACCTTGATTTGATTAATAAAGACCTTAAATGAACATTATTTAGCATTAGAATTTAATTATTTTTACTTAACCGACATTATATTGCATTATATGACATTATATTATGAAATCCCGTCTTAAAGAGTAGGCCTAGCGGCGACGGTTGTAGAGCAGTTGTTAGAAATACACGTTCATTCTTCACAGCTCCATGGGATGGCCTCAAATTGCAACACATCAAAATGATGGTATATAAGAGCGACCAACGAAAAATATGCTTTTGTTATGCAAATGGATTCCCCCAAAATTAATTGCCAGGTTTTAGGTGTATTCATATATAACTGTTATATAACGACACCAATTTAAAATATTAAGAGGTTTCGGTCCTATCTAAACATTTAATAATTTTTATGTTTACCTAATTTTAAGACCATATATATGTTTACCCAAGCTTGCAACCACGGAAGCATCAGAGAATGTTGCCATCACTTCCAAATTGCAGAAAATGTTTTCCGAATCCGAGAACGTAAAAATACGTTTCTTCATTATAATACGATCTTACAGAAAAAAAACCTTTTCTTGTAACAGGCTATTAAATACTGGGAAATATATAACATACGATAAATTCTCGCAGAACTTAATACAGAGAACGTGCGTTATCATTAAATATTGCAACTTTTGTGGTGGATTGTTTAATTACATACACAGACGTGGTTCATGTCTAGAATATATAAGTGGGTTTTGTACCAATTCACAATGGTAGAGGGCTCTTCATGCTTCAAATGCAAATAGTAAGATTTGCAAAATGTTTAAGGAGAAGTTCCAGCAGAAGTAGACAACTGGAGTAAATATTGTACATACATGCATATGTATGTAGAAAAGCGTATAATTCCAAGAGACACCGACTTGTTTGACCTTCGCGTTATTAGCAAGCATTTGAAGTGGCAATTAGGAAGTATAAATAACATCTACGCTATTTGACTCTTGCTGTAGTCAGTTAGTCAGTTTTTCAGCCAAGTTCTTTTCTGAAGTCTGATACTTCTGAAGTCTTTACATTCCTCTCAATATAAGATTGAATAGACGGTGTTATCCAATGTCATTTTAAAAAGCCGAATAAGTTTGCAGGAATATAAAATTGAGACACTGCCAGAAAACTCGCTTTAGTTTCAAGAATTTAATCTGAATAAATTCTGTAAAATTGTTGATTCAAACTTTCTGTACAATTTTATCCGAGAATCCACCGTCGATAGTTTGTCCGAACTCTGAGCTTTGCTGTTCTTTAGAAATGTAGTACCGGGAATTTTCTCATTGTCGCGTAATGGACCTAGATTTCTATCGCTGGATTAGTTGTTTAGATTCATTGTCTTGTCCATATATTTTTTACTTTCGTCTCCGTTCAACAGAATGAAGAAGTGTTCTCTTCATAAATGAAGTATACTCTGACCGTCAAGTATAAAACCTCAACTTTTAAAAGAGGCCACCGCGATCTTTAAACTTTCTATATGTCTCTAAACCTTCTAGTAGAATTTTCCAATATTTCTCGTCACACACCTCACACTCTTCCATAAAAAAAAATCTGTTCTTCTCTTTCCGCTTATAAACGCTTTTCGTTTTGCGGCTGTACGATATTTTTTATCCCTTCAAATACTTGTTCGAGTTTAAAGAACTCAGTTATGTCTTCAGTCAAGATATACAGGCAGTGAGATGTATGTACACAAATCTCTTGGAGAGAGCAGAAGTGAATTGAGGACTATTTTTATATTAATTCCTCCATTAGTATTTTGTTCTAAAACACTGAAAACCCACATTCTACCTCTGGCTAATGGGATCTATTAAACACCACTTTTTCGACCTGTAGACATCCAAGTAGCCTTATGTTTTCTTCCATATTGGAAATTGTTATTAGCTTGAGGAAGTCATTCAACCTCAGGCTGTTGGTAGACGTAAATTTCAGCGCAAAGTTTGGAATATTCGACCGTCGGATCAACCCTGGGACCAAAAGCACATTTTTATGTTTTTTTTATTTATATGTTAATTTATTATATGTTTTATTTATTTATATGTTATTACGTAATTATTAATATAATTAATCTCTCGTCGATTCTGCGGACCGTTAAGTGTGGCTATCATTATCATCTAAGGAATCAGACCATAGTAAAGAGTGTTGGTATATAGGGATAAAGTTTTGGAGAGATTGGATTTTAACCTCGTATAGTATCCAAACCGTTATTACGGAATGGTTACCAGAGAAATCTCAAGCTTTTGGTGTATGATAGATGGTGTTTTGATTTCTAGAGCAAGGTAAAGAGAGTTTATGAAGGTGTTAATCACTTCTCTGTGGATGAGATTATTTGCAACACCCTCGTACTTTATTTGGTGCATAGCATGGAGGACTGGAGGATACCCAAGAGGGTACTTTTAAGAGGACACTTTAAGCAAGTGTCTGCGGGAGGGATTTCAACGACGAAAGTTAAAGAGACACCAGAGAAAGTTAAAGAGACACCAGTGGCTTTTGAATTTGACAAACCAGAATTTAGACGGTTTGGACTCAATGCCAACAAGAATTACGAGGTGCTGAATATCTTAGCTCTACCGATAGGTAGTGGGAGTAAACCTTCAAATATAAATTTGAAGTCATATTTTTCCAATCTAGAGAGAGATTTACTGTGATAGTTTGCAAAGTTCTATATGAAATGAAAAGATTCTTTCATGAAACTTTTGCAAGAGCTACTAATATGCAATATATATACAATATATATATATATTATATATTATATATTATATATATATATTACTTGTGTATACGCTTAAAGCCTTCAATATTTTTAACCCTAAAACAACTTAAGTTCTATTTAATTCTTAATCAAATTTTGATCGAATAAATTCAACACAATTATTTCAGATTTCGCATAGATAATCGCTTAAACTTCCATGCCAAATATAATTAAGATCATTTTGACTTTGACACGGTCAATAGTTTTCGGCGTAGATTAATTTAAATGGATATGATTAAACTTAGACAGTCGCGTGAAAATCTCCCTATACACGAGGTAGGGTTACCCATTTATAACGGTATATTACGAACAAATACACATGTGTAAATGAAATTCCTTCTGTATGGGCTTATTTAAAGCCGCGTATGATTTGAATGCGAATGGCAGGTGGTCTTACTCAACCTCTCACAATTGCAAACTTCGGCTTGCACAGATACGAATGCTCTGTTGTAAAGTATATATCTGCGCAGAAATGTGGATTAAATCGTTTCGCCTATGCCATCATTGAATTTTAAACGAAATCGCTAATTATTAGCGGGTCCGCAATTAAGACATAACGTCAGCATTAACTTAGCGCACCGTAACGGCATATTGTGGATTTTGAAGATGCCGTTGGAAATTACTAATCCATATCAGAAGTTGAGTACGCCTATAGGAATATTGAATCGCAAGCGCATGGTTTTTTTTTTGGCAATTCACATGGCAATTTTTAATTCACTTTAAGAAAATCACATAAATTTTTTTTATTTTTATTGAATTGTGATCTCATTCTATTTCTTCTGCTGCTTTGAAGTGTCAATTACTTTTGAGAACCATTTTCTTCGGTATCGATACCTATAAAATTCGACAACTGACTCCCTTTGAGAACCGAGTACCAGTTTCTCACCTAACTATTAAATCATTATTGGAATAATATAATTGGAATCGATTTCTGTAAGCATGATTAAGTATTTAATAATATTAAAATATTATCATCAAAAATCAGCCGTGTATCCTTCAGGGTGAAAACGGGCCTTAAGTTCTATTATAATATCGACAAGGTCTCTTTTATACTATCTGGCAACATTAAAAACAAAATTGGTCCGATTGTTGTGGGCCATTATTGGCGAAGCCATCATTGGGATGACCATCCATTGACTATGGAAATCGATATCGATAGGTTCTCCCGTTATGTCTGCCCGAAAAGGTTCCATTTGATTGATGTTGCATTCAAATAATATTTCAAATAATATTTCAAATAAATTGTAAATGCACACTTTATATAAAAATATCTCAATTATAAAAGAAATTTTTTTTTCGGTTATTAAATTGTTATATACTACCATTGGAGATAGCGCACCCTGTATATTAAGTATTCACAGTGAATCGATTTGGAACTTTTGTTAAAAGAATTCAAGATGCATACCCTTAAGTTTTGCCGTATTTTATGGAAAACAATACATTCAAGTCATTCGAATATTCTCTAGAGGGTCTACTGATGATATAACTATTCGGTGCAACTCTGCAGTGAACCTCTGCCCCTCCTCACATCGATGAGGGCAAAATTCTGCATAGATTATGCGTTAATTTAACGTCAACGTATACATCGCAGCAATATTGCTGAGCTGTCAGTAGCAATCACGCCAGTTAGAGGTGCAAATATGTGCATGCATACAAACACTGACTATTTACCGCGCATATATGTGTGCGGGTATGCATCGGGTCATCGGTTAGACCGCCATATAATCAGCCAAGTGACAAACGCATTAAATACAAATTACACATTCAATTGAATCATCAAAGTTTTACAAATGTGTTTGTGCGCTACGCTTGTGTAACTGTTAATTTATGCCTGGGTATTGGCAACAAACACTAAACGTCAGCCAAATAGGCATTTAATAACCCAGTAGGGAGCACATGCATAATGGGTTATAAACTAGGAGGAAAGCAACTAAAGGACCTTTGTGCCCCTTTAGTTCAGTTAGGGCCACCGTGGTGTAGTAGCAAGAGGCTCGAATGAATCATACTCTCCTTGAAGGCTGCAAAATATTCATCGTAATATCAGAACTGTATTGATGAACCGTCAAATACTCTCAACAATAATTAATTTAATAATAGAATGAAGTCCAAATAAATAAGTAAAAAAAAAAAATAAACAAAAATGCGTGTAATAAATCAGATGAAAGCTCTTCTTATTCTCGGTTGGTTACAGAGGCGACCTTCACATATGAGGTGTGTTCAAAAAATAACAGGAATTTTCGTTTTTTGAAAAAAATATTTATTCATTAGTCTGCATTAATGTTGTCGGGCTTCAAAATAGTCTCGATTCAATATTATGCGCTTATGCCAACGCATCTTCCAATCATCGAAATACTGCTCAAACTGGATTTTTGAGATAGCTACTTAGCTTACTTTGAGATAGCTAACTTCTATTTTGAGAAGTTCTTTCAGCGATGTGCTTTTAATGTCATCTATACTTGTAAAATGGCGGCCCTTTAAGGTTATCTTTATTTTTGGAAATAGGAAAAAGTCACACGGAGCCATGTCTGGCGAATATGGAGGCTGAAGCATTGTTCCAGCATTGTTTTTGGCCAAGAATTCAAGAACACGAACAAACAACTAAGTGTTAGAAGAATTGTGCAAAAGTGAGCAAAAGCCGGACTTTTTTCGGATTGCTTCACGCTTCGTGCACGGCGTTGAACTTGTAGGTAGTAATCCTTATTGACCGTTTGATCTTGAGGTAAGAATTCATGATGTATTATATCATTAAAGTCGAAGAACACGCCCGAAGAACATTCCCGTTATTTTCTGAACACACTTCGTAAGCAAAATTTCCTTCACTTAACAAATGACACTTTAACAACAAGATTACTTTCCGTGATCGCTTTTTTATGACTAGCGGTTTATAATTTTATCATCATTATTGTTATATTATAAAAACTTATTTGTTACTATTATAATGGATACTGTAGAGAATTATTTTACTGATGAGTAAGCTCTAGCAATACCTCGAAGGAGTACCGAACTATAATGACAATTAGATTATATGTTGCGAGGTGTAACTGTTAACCTGGGTAGTATTTGAGAAGATTCTAAATATAATCTCCGATGTATTAAGACTGTCATCTATCTGGATTAATCTCAGTTTACAACCATCCAAAATCATATTGTAAATTTAAAAATTTTTGCGTTTTTGCGTCAACAACAGCCTCTTTTGGACGTCCGAGTTCTATGTGCATTAACCCGCACGAAAGCAAGCCACAGACGAATGGTTGCTTCGGCTGGCCTTGAGCTCGGATAACACATATCAAGCTAATTTTTGGAATTAAGCCCTTTTTTCTATCAAAAAATATGGTTTACTTGACACACGGAATTCCTTTTATCCACCTTTTTCAATATACCAAAATTTGCTTTACTCTAAATGATATATATATATATCTTACGAACCAATTGTCCGACAACAGTAAGATTTGTATAGCTGGCTTTGTGGGTTACATCAAAGTACAAAAGGTACAGATACCATTCACCTTCTCATGGAAATGCTACTTAGTAGTAGCTCTGTTATTTGGATATTTAGCTAAAGATGTGCAGCAATCTTGCTGTAAAGACCACAGAAAAAGTATATGATTTGCTGATAGAAAATCTTCCAGAACCTCATGCATCAATCAAGATTATTCATAAAGTTGATCAACCGTTCGGAACTTTTCAAAACTTCTAAGATTATTCACTTCTTTGCATAATATTAAAAGGCGCGTAAAATTAGGAAGATTCTAGTTTAAAATACACTAAAGTTATACCAGTGCAGTGCGGCTCTGTTTCCCTACAGCATAAAAATTAACCTATATAAACATATATGCTTACATTCGTGCCTATTCGAGATAAGCATGCGAGTTATGACTATTACTTTTAAATGTGTCTTGTCTTGTCACTTGTCTGATATTTGTATTTAATTATGCACAACTGTCAGCGACAAATCGGCGAACTCGTCTTCATGGCTTTGGTTAAGGCCCACTCAAATGTAGTCATTAAAAAGCGGATAAGTAGAGACATAAATAAACAAAAGTTTTGCTAAACCACTGGCGACATTTAATTACTTGTATGAAATGGTTGTTATCCACGGCTTGATGGCGTTAGGCCACAGTGAGGCGTTTTCTGGTCATTAGTAATACAAGTGAAATACCTGAAAGGCTGCATACTCTTTTATATTTTTCCAGATAATGACAATAATGGTTTCATTTCATTTCATTTTACAATATATTGTAAGAGTTGAAGATGTTCCAAGATGCATCTAGTTGATGCCTTTTATGCACTCGAAACATGTTGCACAGTGTATATCAGTTTCATTCACGAATAATAAATAATAGGGATAGATATAGAGTTATATATATCAAAATGATTTGGATGAATTTATGCCAAAAATATCGGTCAATTTATGAGTCTTACATAAGTAGCTTGAGCTTACATACGTTTAATGCTTAAGGTTAATGCAATCAGTTCAGACCTTCCCCTAGCCCAAATATACCCGCTATTAGGATTTTCAACTTCCCAGCTGACTTTAAACCGCCTATGTTGGTCAATGTGTGATATTTTAATAAAATTAAGTGGATATGTTTCCTTAAACATAATGTGGTTTCGTGGTTTAGACCATGATCTAAACCGGTTATTCCTAATATAATGGTTTCCGCTTCTCTGGTTGACTTTTTCAAACCCACTTTGTTTGAGTTTATATCACATATATCATTTGAGTTAATAGGATTGATTAGAATTTAAATATTTTTAACACGAAGCAAAATGTAGTAATGAAACTAAAAGAGTCTATGGCCTATAATATAAGTTAATGAGATATCAAATATGGTGCCTTTCCACTTACGGTTTCTTTCAGGAAAATTTTACAAGAGCTACTAATATGTAAGAAATCTATGTATCTATGTATATATAAATATTATTTGTGTATATGCTTAAAGCCTACAATATTTTTAACCCTAAAACAACTCAAGTTCCATTTAATTCTTAATCGATATTTAAACGAATAAGCTCACCACAATTATTTTAGATTTGCCATAGATGATCGCTTAAACTTCCATGCCAAATATAATTAAGGCCACTTTTACTTTGACACGGTCAATAGTTTTCGGCGTAGATAAATTTAAAGGGATATGATTAAACTTAGATAGTCATGTGGAAACCTCCCTACCCAAAAGCTTACCCAAGTCGAATAGTGAATTTTGAGTTCAATTGAAGCCAAGCTGTAATATATTTCTAATATTTTTCGAAAAAACATTAACGAATTGTATCACTGTGCACCGCCAGCTCTCACAATACAAATTTGTTAATAAGCAAAACATTAATATAAATATTTAGCATACAAACAACGCAAAACTAATGCTAATATTCCGAACGAAAAACAAACATACATTTAAATAAAGGAAAAAACAAATGAGGAAGTTTCAAGACGGCTGCCATATGCAAACACTCATACACATACATACAAACATCCACGCCAACCCACACAGTAACGCAAATGTATGCCGTTAAATGCAAGTAAGCGTACACTTTGTTTACATCATTAAACTAATTTTATGCGTTTGTATGTATGTGTATATATGTGTGTATGTATGGTATGTAAGTGCATGCGTATTTGTGTCAATATGGCTTTTCACTTAAATTACAGAAAATTTCCGTCGAAAAGTTTAGCACTTAGCTGAAAGCATTTAAATGAAATCAAACTTGGCGCACTTTATTTGTTTGTTCGAAATCCTTGCTTTGGACTACACACACCCACACACCTTTTTTCGGCGGCGCTACACTACCATGGCTATATGATGAAACCTTTTCTACGCTTTTGCAAAAACCGAGTACATACATTTTAATGCGGTGATGCGGTAATGCGGTGTATGTGTGTGCAGAATTTGAATAAATTTCTAATTTGGAACCCTTAAATTAAGTCCGTCCTTTCGGCGCTCTTTAGGCTCTCCCTTGATGTGTTTTTGTGTACACACAAACTCTCTACATGCATGTATACATGTGTTAGTATTTAACAGTTAAGTACTTATTAATTTATAGTGTTCTGTTTCTAACCCTTGTTCTCTCGTTGGGCCACGTCTTCACATTTTGACCGTAAGCTGGCTAATTCGATTAATTTTCATACAAAAGGATTATGTTTGCTTAAAATATTTCCATGTTGTTATGCAATTTGTGTGCCTCTTAAGTACATCCGCCAATTTACCGAGATTATTGTTTACCTAATTCCGAGCGGAGTGCATTTTCCGACCTTAACTTAATTATGTTTGATTGCCTTTGTTTCGAAATCAACTAGTATCTATGGTATTTTCCATCAATTACTTACGCTTGAGTTCAGCCAAACAAAAATGTGCAGGCCGAAATTCCATAGAAGCGAACTGAGTTTAGGAATTTAAATAACACATGAGTACGTTTTAGATACAAGACCAGAAATAATCAAGTTATGGCTTAAGCAATGGCTTAAGTAAATATGCATGTATGTTACTAAATATCGAATACTTGTTCAAAAATATCAATACTTGTCTACTTGATTGATGCAATAAACTTGTTGAAAAGTGTGACTGAAATCACAGCTTAATTTACTTATTTCTGCAAGTTGGTTACGCTTGATCTTATAATGTGGGAAATCCATACACTTACGTTAACGAAACCGAGCAGAGTTAACTAATATTTGAAAGAGGGGTTGATCATTGGAGTCACTCTGAAAAATTGTAATTAAAGGTGTGCTGATGTCAACAGAATCTGAGCACCAAGAAGAGTGGCGGCCAGGGGCGGCTGTCTTCCAGTAGACCGCAATTAGAACGTGGGTGATGTATGTACAAATGATGTCTTCGCAGTGGAACTTGTGTTCTACATCAGCGGAACAACAACAACATCTTTAACAAGTCAGCAGTGCGCCCACAAACTTCGAGCTATCATTCAACTACTACCATGCTGGTACTACAAATTATGTCGCACTCTGAACCGATTAAGAGTGAAGCTTGTCAGCGCATTACGAATTAACAGTTATGACTTTATGAAAGAGATAGACGAATCGAACAATAATTCTTGCGATGAGTACTTATGGTGATTCTATGAGAAATAAAGGCTTATAATATATATTTTGTTTAACGGTTAGAGTATGTAAGCCTGACGGTAAACATTTTTTCAATAGTATGAGATTGAGCGACTTCGCTGAGGCTCAAAAAATAAAGTACAAGCTTCCAGCATGGAAGAATAAAGAAGTGTATAATCGATCTTATAGTAATCTTTCATTTTGTTTCCAGTATTTTAGAAGAACATACCACCGGAATAACTAGAATATACCACACTATATTGTCATAGACAGGGCGGCGTAGTCGCGTCTCTGAGTTAAGGATTTACAATCATACGATCAAGTACAAAGTGATCACTGTTGGAACAAGATCTGAAATGTGATGTGAGGTATATTTGTCGAATGAAGAAAAGAAAATGAAGAGTTTGTAGTGTGCACTAACCGAAAGAGTGTCTGAAAATCTGGCAGGACGAGTTAATGTGTACCGAAAATCTGAGTACCGCGGTGAACTGTTGAATTAATGAAAAAGGAAATTTGCTACTTAGCGGCTAGGATAAAAATTAATTATGGAGAATAAATATAACTAACGCTTTTAATTAAGTTAATTAACGGTAATTAAGTATGGTCTGTCCGATCTAGCATCGGCCGGGCGAACTATAATGGAACTACGACAACTATAATGGAATTATATATCAGACATGCGTCGAATATTGAAACCAACCAAAGACTAATGAACCTCTCTAAGACGATTTTGACTAAATCATTGTTATACCATTTCTCCCATCTAATGTTGACAAAAACAATTCGTCACTATTTAAAAATCTTAAATTGAATAAGTAAATTTTCATTCACGTTATCTAAAGCATGGAAAAACGTTCGGACAGAAGGACATCGCGAATTTGGCTGATCATTCCAATCACTTGATATTTATAGTATAGCCCCATAACGATCCCGATTATTCTAAGGTGTTATATGAAACCATAAACCTGTGTAAATTGTTGCAAGAGTACAAAAAAGAACTAATTGCTAAGGATTATTAAATATAACTCTTAGCTAACATACAATAAAAAAATTTACATGAGTACAAAGCGCCGTGATTGTTCATATCTTCTGAAAATATCACGTATACGCCACGTTGCACCTTTAATGGTAATTTCATTTAGTAGATGTGAATTTATAATTGAATATTGTTTAACAAGATGTATTTTGCCATTGTGCTCTGTATAGTTTTGTTGTTATAGTTCTCTACTGCTATAATATGCTTTTAAGGATTGATCTCAATTTTTCACAATTCTCTGTCTTGTCTACACGCTGGAGTGAGCTATACAATGCAAATATTGCTTGCAGGAACTTTGCAGTCCTTTACAACTATGAATATCGTTTGAATGGCTCCTCTAGTCTGAGCTGATGCTATGCATTGACTTTTGTTTCAATCAAAATATTCGAAACTCAAATATAAATGCAAATCAGCAAAAAAGCATTGCAACTCGATTAATCCTTATGTATGTATGTGTCCTTGTGTATGTATTTATGTATGTATTTGAATTGAATATATGCTTTTTGTATTATTCTTTATTGATTTTGTGGCGTTAAATATTGTTTGCTTTATCTTTAAATCTCACATATGTAAATTTTGCAATATTTATTTTGAATAAATACATACGCGTATATCAATACATTGACGGCGTCATTCATAAATTAAGTAGTTATTGGCAGAATTGACATTTACAATTACCATCGATGACACTATCGACAGGTATAGTTTCACTTTTCAACAATCTAAGTTTATAATCGCACAAACAAAAAAGAACAGAGAAGTAAGTTAAACAAAATTTTTTTTTTCAAATTTTAGAAGTTTATACAAATAAACTGTACTTCTTAATGCAAATATGAAACAAAGAGAGGAATACACGGTCGGTGCAAATTGTGATAATATCGGCTATATATAAAAGTTTCAACTAAATGGCGTAACTAAAAGGGTTTTGAATTTCCCAGAAGGATAGCAGTTAAACCAACTGTCAAATTAAAAAAACACCCAAGGCTAACTAGATATAGAGTTACACATATAGAAATAATCAGAATGACGAGATGAGTTGAATTCTGGATGTCTGTCTGAGGGTTATCGTTGCTGAAAAAGGTAAACAAATGTTGTTGACCTTGACAAAGGTAAACAAAAAAGGAAAAGTCGGCCCATACTCCCATATACCTAAAATAAGAATTTTCCGACTTCCACATATCTTGGTCAACGAGATATCTAAATAAAAATCAGAAAATCTTTTTCTGGTCCAAAAATTTATAATCGGGATAATCCCCTAATCCCCATGTACCCAATATCAGAATTTTCAAAATTAAGTGTATAACGGTCAATATGTAAGATGTCTCAGCAAAACTAAATTGACAATAAAAAAATTTGTGAAATCGATGTGCCTTCACACACAGCGCTAATATCATGATTTGTCTTAGTTAAATAGACTTTACGAGTATATTATATAAAGTAGAAGTTAATATTATGCCAAATATGATTGCAATCCATTCACAATCGCCCCGAATGACAAATGTTCAATTCATATGCAACATTATTTAATATAAAGTTTTGCCAGCACCTTAAAGCATTTTCCCCCCTACGATCCTTGCACATTGCAAGAGTATAAAATGTTCGGTTACACCTGCACTTAGCCCTTCCTTACTAGTTTATCATCGAATAATCTTCAGTGGGATATATTGCTGGCTTACCGGGTATTATCTCCTTACTCTCAGAAAAATTTACTCTCTCACTAATTACTGGCAGACCAGTTGGAAACCAAGGAAATATTCGTCTAATTATGGGCGAGGGAAGATCGGCTATACTCGACAACAATGTATGACCTTAATGAAACGTAGTTCAGGTGACTAAATGCCCGAAATTCTTTACGAGGACCAAAATCAATATTTGTGCAAATGAAACAACTTATTTGCGATTTCATAAATCTTTTTGAATTTTATTTGATATAAAAGTTTATACTTCTAAAACTCATCATATATTAATATCACCACCACCACAAAATAATTTGACAGCTCTGGCACACATATAATTTGAAAACTTTGTGATAAGGAAACTTAAAATTTTTACTGAAATATGTAACTAAATAATATGTTAACACTTTACAAAACAAAAAAATATACTGCAGCGAATATAGCGATGCTAAGGTTTTAGTAATATGATATGTTTTTCTTCATTCTCTGTTTTAGCCGTGGTACATGGTATGTACTAATATCGTCCATTATCTGTGTAGAAAAAAGTCAAACTTGCCACATTTGTTCATATTTTGACACATTGCCACCTTTTCATGCGGGTTAGTTACCTAATTGAAAGTATCCGCCCAGCTTATTAGTATTCAGAAAAGGGTAGAATGCGGTCGCAGGATGTGTACAGGTTTTTGCACCTTTTTTAGTTACATATCCGTATTTGCGTAAATATGACTCACATATTATAATAACGTTATCCAAATTCCATTAAAAATTTACATGCTATTGTATTTCGGGCTTATCTTCCAAACCATATGTAAATACAACAACACCAACGAGCAGTAACATGAAAGAGTACCCGTCAAGGAAATTCTACCAGACAAATTGACAAATTCGTACAAGTTCGAACCGAACCTTCAAAGTACAATACGCGAATGTATTTTATACGTCGGAAATTTTGGTATTGTGAAAAAAAAAACTGGATAAAAAGGAATTCCGCGTGGTAATGAAACACAACTTTTTGGTGAAAAAATACTTTTAATAAATAAAAAATTTTTTGATGAGTACTACCTAGGCTCTGCTTCAGGCAAAGCAATCATTCTTAAGTGGTTTGTTAACGTTCAAGTTCGGTTAACATCGAAGACCGTTAACGTCCAAGTGAAAGTTCAAAAGAAGCTTTGATGAGCAAAACCACAAAAGGTTCTAAAAATAATTCTGCTACGGAATTACTGCTACAGCTGCTCGAATCACCGTGTTCGAAATCACTGTAAAATGTTATGGAAAATTGCTGGAATTTCGCTTCAAAATGCTTCCGTATTTTCCGTTTTTATCCCCAGTTGTTTTATCCTGAACTCAGAATTCAAAAGAATCTTTGCTGGTAAGCAGCCGCGGAGCTGAGTTGGGCCCAACTATAGTACTACCCTACAGGGTGTGTACGTGCTTATGTAACATTTGCGCACTTGTAATGGACCAAGCTACTTTTATGCTATTACTCCTAGTGCTGCTTTGAAACAAGAAACTTTTCTGCTATAAATCTATTTACGAGAGCAATAACTTTTCCCTAACACGTTTACTAAAATGCTTTTTCGGAGAAGGTATGCGTTTTTCAATCGTCCGAGCAGTGATGCATATAAAATATTTTAAACTTTATGTTTATCTGGAAGGATAAAATACCCACACTCATGTATTTTACCTTCATTTGCATATCAATTTTGTAACGGTCACCAAGAGGACTTTATGGAGTGTGAAAAATCTCACCACCACTTTTTATTTCGAGTCGGTGTGTGTTTTTCCGCAATTCCGATTTTTAGTGTTATTATTATTTTAAATTTTTACACATTCACATTTTGTAACACAAGCTATTTATGTAAGTACAATATTGTCAGGCCATGCGTGTTATGAAACTCCTGGCACTGGCAAAGTAAATATGTAGCTCACATAAAAATACGAGGGTGTACTTATTTGCATATGGTATGTGTATCTGTGTATTTGTACAAAACGGAATGTATATCAGCGTGCGACTACTCTGACGATACCACTGACAGCTGTTGACGCCGGTCATGGTACTTGTAGACCAAATACCATGTGTGTTGGTGAAATTGAAGTTGATTTTTAGTTGTGGCAAGGCGATATGACAGCATACAAAAGGTGCTGTCGGGCAGGTGCTTGGGGTTGACGTGGTCCCCATGTAGAATGAGTAGTGATACGCACGCAAAAAAGTTTACAATTTCAGTGAACATAAACGAGCAAGGTGGGACGAACGAAAGTCGGATAAAGTCGAACTATATGTTGATATGCACTTCAAAATTTAAATAAAAGATTTAGAAATTTAAGCTATATCAAGGATATTGCACATATCTCATTTATTTAGCGAGATATGTTTAGTTGCGGAAGCTACTGACTCATTTCATTAAGTTCTGGCACCGAATCTTTCCCAATTTTGGATAGTATAGTAAACCAGTTTCATCCAAATGTCTCTCTTATTATTCTTATATTCGTATATTCGATATATGGTGGGTAGATGGAGCTATATGAGTACAAGGGAGCAGAGGTCGCTTGACAAGTTTATAATTGAATAAAACTCTGGTTATACTGGATGTGCCCTAAAGGTAATGTGTTATACTAGAATGCGATATTAGCCTTTAATTTATTAGCTGAAGAAGTCTCAAATCATTCACCTCTACTAAAGACACACAAAATTGATATTAAGGAGGGTTCCAAATGATCTTTTCCTTTATGTGTCTAATCCATCATTCTCATCCATAAATAAGCGGCAACAAAAGAGATCTGAATCTAAATATGCCATGTTATACAATTAATAAACTTTAAAAAAAAAAATTATATCATTTGTTTTACAGAATTTTTACAGAAGACCTCACGGTCGCCAGAAACAAAAACTTGAAACTGAACTTTGAACCATAAAGGGTAAGTAATTTGCCTCGCACTTGTTTTTTTTTTATTTATTTATTCATTATTAGATTTATCCAGAAAAGTTTTCTAATTTCCCAGAAAATATTTAAAAAATCGAAATAAATTATGTCTTTTTCGGAATCTCATTCACAATGTCCAAAAAGTTATATTAAATATCTTGCCTGATCATTGCTAATGATCTTGATCAAATATGACCATTTTGATATTTTGTGCATTTTCGCTTTCCTCAAATGGAAACAAAACAAAAAATGGTTTAGTTCCTTCACACAGATGAAGAATGATTGATTACTCCATCAGTGCATCGAATACTACTGACTTTTCGCCATGGACATACACGGTTGCCAAACATTTCTATTTGAAAGTGCTCTTCAGATTTTCCACTTGTGGACTATAAATCCACAATTAAATCACAATCAAATCAATAAGGAAAATTCATAACACATATGTATATTGAATATATAGAAAATTTGACAGCTACTAAGAGTTGCATTTCATTCTCGAAAATATTCGAAAATGCAGATTATTTGGTATTATGGTTTTTCTTGAATTTAACTAATTTCTTACTTTCTAAATTAATCCAATGAAATTAAAGTATATTTTTAACATTTTAAACTTTTTTTTCGACTGAAGAATATATATTCAATATAAATTTTGAGAAATCAATATACGAAATCGATCGTTTGCTCGATTGTTATAAATAAATAGCTTAGACAACATTTATAGGTGTTTTCAAAATCTGGTCCAGTTTTCGAAAACAGTTTTTTAACAAAAGAGAATCCGAAGAGATCGACCACACATCGAAAGTTTTGTTCTTAATTGAACAAAGAGCTCCGCTTTAAGTATGGTGTTCCAGCTACGCAGGTATGAGGAGTGAAAACTCATAACTAAATACCACTTTAGTTTAACGGAAGAGTGAATGAGTGAAGCTTGTTGGCATATTATTATTTTCGTCTTGGAATTTATGTGCTTTGATTTGCCAAGTAGAATTTTGGCGCATCGGCCATTTGCATTTGCAAAGCTAAGAGGGCTGGCGACAATGGCGGCAAAACCCCTTTGCTGCTTCCGGTGACAGCACCGCTCTCACCTTTGCGATGCCGCCTGCGTGTACTTGTACGCCATGCCAGTTTTTGTTGCGATCCGACCCGCACGTGCTGACGACGCGTTGCAAAGACTTTTAAAATAAATTACATTTGTTTTGCGGCAATGAATTGCCCACTTTGTTTTCTGTTTTCTGTTTTCCATTTTCCATTTTCCATTTTCCGCTTTCTTATTTGTTTTTCAGTTGGGTAGTACGTTTTCAATTTTGTATTTTGCATTTCACATTTTGCGCACACAAATACGGTGTCTAGTCAAGTTGAATTCGAGTGCTTGTTTGGATTGCTGAATGGGAATGCGCATCATTTTATTGCTTTGTGCATTTTGTCATATGAAATGTCACGTTGCAATCAACGGAATTGCAATCAGCTGTTTTTTCTCATTACTTTCCGCAATCAGAATTTTCGCATAAACTTTTATGCAGTTAACTGGAATAACTATGCCACACCCACACACATGCATACCTTAAATGCACCTGCATAATGCATAATTTGATGTCGCAGCCGCACGTGTGAGCGCGTGAAGTTTGTACAAAATTCCGATGTTTGGTTTAATGTAATAATGTGATGACGAACAAATTTCGGTTAATATATTGGCGTACTTGAGCCCGCCTCCGCCTCTACTGGATGATTATTTTACTCTCACAGCATATTTAACAAGAGTACTCCCAAATTAGCCGATACTTTATTGTATTGATTGTTCTTTATTTTCTTCAACTAAGCTCAACAAAGGCATTTTGGTACAGCTCTCTACCTAATGCCACCGTATGAAAATAAATGATATTGGTTAACGACAACATTCATTTCTTATTTAATGGTATTATAGAAAATTACTAAAGTGCGATAAATTACTGAAAAATACTTCAGAACAATCAAATCGATTGGTAAGAGCAATATAATTGGGTCCCGCAAGAACATATGTTATTAAAAAGACCACAGCCGTGTCAGCATCTATTTTTAGACGAAATATCACATCTAACAAAACTCTTGAGCGATTTAGAAAAATTTTTATAAATAATATTCTCTTAGTACAGTTGAAAAATGGATAAAATAATTTCAATAATGATGTTGCTAGCTCGGTTCAACCCATATTATCCTCTCGTCACTATATTAGCGAATATGAAAACCTTCGATCTTCTGTTGGTTGGTTGACTTAATTTGTATAAATCTGTCAATTGATGCCGAATAGACTTGAAATTAGTTGTAAATACCACATACCAAAAAATTATTGATTTCTTTCTCATTGATTTTAGTATAGCTAGGTGAGAAAGTTACGCGATATTTTTGGTACCAAAAGTGTGTGAAATCCGAATGTCACCTTTACACCATATACCGAAAATAATAATCTCCTTAATTACAACCTTCATTAGTTACAAATTATCAAAATTTTAGTTATTTTAAATAGAAAACCGTTATATGGTAATTAGGCGTGGACATTACCGGATTTCACTTCATTGGACATTATTATGCATACGGTATTATTAATGGTGGTACATATATAGAATATTTACCGATTTGCGAGTTATTATGTAAAATTTCGTATTTAAATAATTTTTTTCAATTTTTCAAGATAAAGAAAAGAAAAGCAAATAACATATATTTCCTAAGGATTTTAACACTGACGTCTAGCACATAAAGGACACAGTGACCTTATTTCCTAAGCAAAAGCTATAAATTCTAGCTTTAACCCTAATTCGAATTTTCATACACATACAGACATATATATATGAGCCGGTATGTCTGCGCTGACGTTCGGTGCGCTAGTTTAATATATGCATTTTCCCATCAATACTACAAGTGAAATTTATTGCTGCAGATTATTTATATAGTTTGGAGGCGTATTGTTTATAATTGCAATTGATATTGCAATTGATGTTAACGCATGCGAGCGCGGGTATTGAAACATTTATGTATGTATGTACGTGTACATGTGAAAAATTTCCCAAATAAATACCATTTTAAATGAGGAGCGGAGAATGTGCAAACTACCATAATTTTCAATCGTTTATGTTACTGATACTTCCATTTTTATTGAATTTTCCAGCAACCGAAAAGGATATTTTCCCACCAGCATGAGTGAAATAAAAATTAAACAGTTTAAATACGGAATAAAAGGGTGGATACCAAAACACGAAATATTTTATGCAGTTTGGCATAAAAAAAACCAAAAGCTTTGGTTTCGCAGAGGTGAAATACTGATAAATTTCTTTAATTTTTCAAAAAAGTGTATATAGATATACATTTTCTATGAAAATATATTTGCATTTGAGTCTTAAGTTACTAATAATAATAACCAGTAAATAAATTCTTATTGTTTAATAACAAATTTGTCATTGCAATTTTTGAAATTATACTTTGGCGTTTTATTTCTATTCCAAGTTGTTTATCTAGATAACAGAAGGCATGAGATCCAAGGAGGTTCGGTTTTCACTCCGCAAAGATAGGACATTCAAGAAGGAAATTTAAAGATGGTTCTGTTTCGCCTTCTTTCAAATAATTTCGATATTTTACTGCATGGTCGCCGATTGGACAGTGATCACTTAAAATCTTTACAACTAGGGAAAGGTGAACCTTCCTTCGTTACAAAAGGACCTTGCAACTGCGAGAGTGTTAATAGTTGAACAGGGCTCATCAAGCTCACCTGAAGCCTAACCGTCCAAAAGTAAACCGCAATAAGACAGCGAATCTCTAATTTCTTCCCATTCTAATACTAATCTTAATATAAAGTAGATCAATATCATTGATTGCGAGACTAGGCATTCTGTAACTAAAATTTAGTATACTTTCACTCAGTATATGACCGGCATCGCCTGCTTACTATCGGCACTAAAGCAAAACTTATATACACTCTGTAAAGCAAAACTTGGCGGCATTGAAGAAAGCGGTTATAACAATTTAATGAGCTACCCACATACTCTCTTGCTCATCTCTCTATAACTTTACTGTTTTTACCTGTCATTATTTTTTGAAAATAGATCCATTCATAGATGGCGAGCAGAGAAATGGCGAATCGAAGACGGTCATATGAGGGTTCAGTTGTATGAAATAATTTAAAAATCCACTAACCTATAGTGCCACCCTTGCATCGTCGCAGATGCGCACTTTCTTTTCACTGGGATTCACAAGTTCGCGAAAATAAGCGGCGAAACAAAACGTATTAGTAAAAATAGATATACATACATACGTTTGCTTACTAATATACAGTATATTGAATATGTGCACATTAGCGCAAACACATAAATTCCCAAACGTGGCAAGGCCACACATGTGACGAAGTCCATATTTTGTATTTATTAGCTACTTCTCATTCCTTACACATCGATTTTGTGTATAATATAAAAGTATACATATTATATATAACTCAGAGATATACATACATATATGCAAGCTGGTGGCGCTGCCTGTTTTCCCGTTGTACAAATGGAAATATAACACAATTTATTATCTAAGCCCGGAATAAATTAGCGTCCAAATAAATGGCAAAAACAATGGACAGCAACAATATCTTTCCGATATATCGTCATTGGCCCATTCGTTTCACTTCTGAACTCAACAAACCCCTTGCAAAGCTTACTAAAATTGCAAACAACAAAAATATATGTTTACTTCTATCGGTACCTCTGCTAATGAAATAAAAAATCAGTGCAAGATAATAAAATCAAACTGCCATTGGATACATTTAGAGCGGAAGTGGGCTATTGGAAATGGAATGAGAACGGTGGAGGAGATTTTAATGCTAAATAATTAATTAAACAAATGGGAGTAGTGAACTTTGATTGACGACATTTAGACATTACTTTTTTGAATGTACCGAAAAACTCACCACACTTTCGAAGCTGGTAATGTTATCCCATGCTCCATGGATGTTCCTCGCTTATAACTTATTGTATACTTCATTATGGATAACACTAACAATATGTTCAAATGGAGTAATTGGCTGAGATAATTAAGATGAAAACTGCCACATCGTATTGGTATTTAAATGTGCTCAATTAATTTTAAACAGCGGTAGAAAGACTGCTTTGATTTTGCGAAAACTTGAACAGCTTTTCAGTTCATAAAATAAATTTTGAACTCTTTCGGTGAACGCAATCGAGTTTTGGATTTGAAGCTGACTTCTTACAAGCGAAAAATGGATAATATCAATTTTTCAAAATTTAAGGGATTTTATTTTTTAAGTAATTTTTCTTGATGACATGCCATTTTCTCACTAAACAAATGCTGTCCTTCCTAATCGCATTAAACACACCTTTATGGGTTGCATAGGGACTTTTACATCAATTTACTAAAATTTTTTTGATTGCACGGTTAGCATACGACAAGCTATTCGATCTCAACGATGAACTCATTAACCCATTTTAGTAGAAACATAATTAAAGTGGTCGCTGTTTCTAAAACCTAAAATTGAACGAGATAGGTATAGTATCATGTATTTCGAACGAGTTGAGTTATTTGCCTGTCTGTCCGTACGCTTGCTCGAACGTAAACTGTTGCAAAAATTTAAATAGTTTAATAAAACCATACTTTCCATACTGTGCCGTTTAAATTCAATTAGATTCTTCATGTTTAGTTAAATCAAGAACCAATTAAAATAACGATTAAATTTAAAATAAACTAATTATTAAAATAATTTCGATTAAAATATCGAAATAGAGTTTAGCACAAATAGTGTTTATAGGGTGTTCCAATTCTTATCTAAAAATAGTCAAAATCGGAATATACCTTTTCGAGCCATCAGATATCCAATATGAAGACCTCAGTGCCTGATAGCTGACTTTATACAGAATATATCAGTCAACTTGTGAGACATCTTACTGAAATGAAGTCGGCATCTTGTCCTGCCAATAATATGATTTGGTATTAAGAATGCCTAAAACCTGTTCTGTACTTCCTCCATATCTAATAAAAGAATTCTGAGAAAATAAATATTTTTGAACTTTCGGTTGACCTTGTACCATATATAGAGGTAAATATCTAAGATTTTTCAATAAAATTAAGTAACCGTACCTGTTACCTAGGATATGCTGCATACTTAACCATATTAAACGCTATCAAATATCAAACTAAGATATATCGGCGATAATGTAATCACGAGAATAACTATCGCGAGAAGGGAGGCTTTTTTTTAGGGGTTTAAAGGACGATTAATTTTCTTTGGGTGTTTTGTTTTCGGCTTAGCTATAATTTTGGTTTGGAGCTGACATTACTCTTCGAAAAATAGTCGGTCAACATATGTAGATACCTAATTCAAGGTTGGTTTTTTTCACTACTTTTTAATCCAGATAAGTAGCATATATAATGTCAAACGCAGAAATAGTTTAGTTTAGCTAAAGTAAAGTTTAGCGTCATTAATAAAACTGATTACTACACATTTACATTGGCTGCAGAGACAGATGTGCATATGCCCGAATATATGACATTTTGAACGAACACCATTAATGTGCAGCTATATGTATATATGAAGATTAACGTCCTTTTGTAATAACCCACCAAATTTCTTGCTCCAAACTTTATTGCAATCAATGAATATGACAATGAACGATAAAGGAGCTTTTAACACGATAATTGGCTGAATGATCGAAACGTTTATTGCACAACTTGGTATAAAGTTGGACTTTTGCTTCAGTTCGGCAAATGATGAGGAGCTAAAATCAGTCATGTAACTTAGATCCAATGACGGGTTGCTATCGATATCGATACACCGATGATTCTCAAAAATTTTCGATACTAATTTTGTAATTCAAAATTAGTCTCACTTTCGACGACTATTTCTTTATCGTCGCTAAATTGCTTTCAAGCGACTATTCTTTTGAGGTCTGAGAAGAAGAAACAGATGCTGAAGATCTCAGATCAGATGTCTTTTGGATGTTAGGTCTAACTACGAAACGTAGGTATTATATTACAGGGGCGTTTTAGCCTGTCCGGTACAACTATCATATAAATGCATTAAGCAAAATCTGGATGAAAATAATACATCGCACACAAGACCTTGATATGTGCTAATTGCGCCTACCCCACACATTTTCAATTAGCGAAAAAATTAAGTTTGATATAATATGATTGTTGATTATGAATAGTCATGACCATGTCTTTACTTATGTATATGTATCTAGGCATTAAATGACAATACCAATGCACAAACCCAATATTTATGGGGTTGTAATTATATGGAAAATAATAGTTGAAAATTTGAATATTGCACAAATTTATTAATTATTTACATACACACACATATACATATGTAGGACATATTCATAACCCTAAATTTTTTGTACATATATAAATTTTGTTATAAATATATAGTATCTGACATTCATATTTAATAGAATTGTAATGATAGCAAAACGTATCTAATCAAAACTATTATCTTCATCCTAAGGCTCATTAAGTCGAATGTGTATGTGTATTTACATATATAAGCATAATCACAGATCATTGAATCTGCCAATCAACTAACCAAATAAAACAATTTCTAAAAGAAACAATCAAAACTACAGTTACCAATAGTATTAAACTGCTTCCTGCTTACAAATTACAATTACAAAACTTGAATTAAATAAACAAACAAATGTCCCTATAAACTTATGAGAGCGAAAAATAAATCAAAATAATACATAAAATGCAATGGCAACAATCATCATCTACACAATTGCCCTAATAATTATATGTCTATCAATTGTTTTAATTCTCTTGCGTCATTGAAATCAAAACTATAACTAAGTGTGTATCCAAAAGTAATTAGTAAGTAGGTAGTATTATATTTAGGTTGTAAAGTATTATTTATAGATGAGCAATCCTTTTGATCTAAATGGATTGAAAGTGTTATATTTTTGGGAAATTGTTGACTGACACGTGTACTTTTTACATTCTTAAGCATATTTTCCGAATGGCCCGTGTTAATAGCTAAGAGTTTGTAAGAATATAGACTTGCCTTTAACTTATCTGACAGATTCGGTATTTTCGTACATTTAATTTAGATTTGCTTCCTGGTCTTACAAATGTCTATAGTATTCCAACTGTCTTAGACGTCTAGTATTACATATTCTCTGAGAGTGCAGCGCATCACCTGTCATTATCCATATTATCCATATATATCCATACATTTGCAAGTCCCACGCTACAGGCAATAGCTAAGAAACAACGACAAATATAATTAGAGATATATTTTACAACCATTTCGAAAGCATTTGAGATTAATTAAAAAAACACCAGGATTCTCAAACACACTTTTATCTGTTGAAGAGTAAGTGGAAACGCTCTAGGTGAGATGTAAGTACTATTTTAGCAAATATGGTGACAAGGTGACGCCCAAGATACAACTTTCCAGGCGAGAATTCGACAATTTGGCCCAGAGTACACCTTAGACCTCTAAAACTTGACTCCAACAGTTAAACATCGCGCAGAATTTGTCTTGGTGTGGGGTGCAACCGCTGCCAGAGGAGTACGAACATTGGCTCTTATAAATTGTGCACACTCGTATATCGCCACTTTCATTCTTGGAATCTTTTGGATATCCCACTAATGCAAAGACCCGAAACATACAGCTGAATCAGCTGCATGCTTTATTATATTCCATGGTAATTATATTATCTTCCATAATTTGCTGACTTGAATTGGATAGCGAATATAAAAAATAACTAGCACAATTGAAGGCTGCGCTCCGTTTTGTATAGATTTACTATTATCGATCCTAAAGTTGTTCAAGAGTTATTATGAAGGAAAATATAATTTTTACTTGCTCCAGAAAGTAAGTATAAATATGAATATTCCCAAGTTTTGCTTATGGGTATTTGAAGCATCGGTAAATGGGCAATGCTCCTGGTTAATATATTAAATATTCATATGAATCGACAAAGATTGAGCTTAGGTCGAGCAACGTGTTCTGGTGTTCTATGTGTCTATCGATCGCCCTGCTACTGAAAACTGCTGGGAGTTTTTGAATGAACGGAAAGAGAATAGACACTTTAAATATTACTCTGGAGGAAAGAAATATTATCAGATGAAGATGTAAATAATCTCAGCGATAAAGAGAAGACTGTATGCCAAGTCGTAATTTAAAAAAGTCGAAACAGGTTATATCTCTATAAAGAAAGTAAGAGAACTTTTGATCAAACGATTTTGTTTATCTAGTACTTTTAAAGTAATGTTTGAAATGAAACTGTTTTACATAAGTTTTTTAATATTTTATGCAATTTTTGGAATCATTTTAAAACAAATATGGTGTATAATTAATTATGGTTGTAATTGTATATCATACTCATATCATACTCATTGTGTTATTTGAGCGAGTATTCTTTCAGCGCTCCCTTAATGCAGAAAGATACCTTGTGGTCTTTTTATCAAGCGCTTCTTTTGAATGCAAACAAATTGGTAATATATTAATGTTAGGTACTAAATGTACAAGTAAATATATTTTTCACGAAATTCTCTCCATTCATCCAATAAATCTCGACAATGTAAAAAAATTTGTAGTTATTGACGCCCATTTATGTGAGCATATATACATATGTATCTGTATACAAATGGTTGTATATATGTATGTCCCATATGGTTTAGATATGTATATAAACACTTATTTATTACCAACATGAAAAATTATGTAGCTGCTATTGCCCGGATGTTTGCGCAGCTTGCCAATACATTTACGTATGTGTCATATTTTGCGAGTGTGGTGAAAATATTCTGCCACTAATACACATATGTGTGTATATGAGTATTGGCGTAAAATTTGCTAGATCGATTGGTGCGTGGAAATAGATATTCGTACACATCCGTAGTGGAAATCTTATGATATTTACATGTACTCATCCATTTTACCACATGAATAAATGTGTGTACATTGTTGTGTGGGTGTCGTTGTTGCCCTCAGACGATATGTGATATTTTGGTCGATTGTGGTTCTTTGGTTCTGCTGTGGTGCAGCTGATAAACATGTTGCCAGATTTAATTTATACAAATGTTGCGTTCCAGTTGATTTGCTTCCAGATTAATGTAATTGACTGCGCGCCTGATAAGAAGTCGATGAAAGAATCCGCGTGGAAAATAATCGAAGCCTGGCGTAGCACTGTTGAAGCAAATAAGGAATAACGAGAAAGAATTCGTATGTTAAAAGTCTAAAGGAAAGCAGGAAGAAGATTTTAACAATTGCACAACATTAGTTATCATTAAGATGTCAATACTAATTATTTACTTAAATTATTAATGACCATCTTTAAAAAGAAAATATGCAAATTTTCTGCGAAATGAGATTGTTTATGCTTTATATTATTTAATGAAATCACAAATATTATTTATTTAAATATTATAGATAATCGAGAAAATGTGTCTTATGCTTTGAATTAAAATGTATCGTTATCCTTCTGTAATCGCTCAACATGTTGCACAAATCGTATTTGGTTTTTTACCTAACGATTGTTTGTAACACTTATAACTAATCCAAACATAGATAGAGTTGCTCTCGATGAAGAAAATGGCGGGAAAAATAAATTTCTGGGGATCTGTTCATCCGTACATTCATCTAAGGCCTTATTATTGTATCAAAATTCCATTCACATCCAGTCATAGGGGGTTTAAAAGCTTCTGAAAAGTGGACCTCGACAATGTCCAGTATGTATGTGTTAGTTCAGTGTAAACATAAACTGTCTCGTGATATATATACGTCCCCTCCTATATACAGATTAAGTTCGAAACCACTAAAATAGGTGTTCAAATAATAGCGTTAAAATTGGTACAACAGGCTTGGCAGGTATGGAATGGCCTATATTTAACACAAGTTTTTTTAAGCTTTGACCTATTTGAACCAAATTTAGCATCATATTTATTTTCCACGTCCATTTTATACAAAACGTACTTTCGATTCCTATCGGCTTATTTTACTTTAAAATATAGATATAATTAAAGACTAATAAAGATGTTGAAATAATACTTAACACAATCTATTTCTGTTATATAGTAATTATGTTTCAAAAATTGTCAGTATTGGTATAAAAGGTTCCTCAAGGCACCAAATACCGCTAACAATAATTTTCGGCCTTCTAATTGAGCTTATGACAAATGAATCACTCTGAACACCAGATATCTCAATAAAATTTGGCAGAAACATGGTTGATTTTATGCGATTCTGTACCAAAATTGAGCTATGTTCGCCTATGTCTTTTTCCAGCGCAAATGTGATATACTAATTACTGTTATATGGTTGACGTTAAAGTAGAAAATTCCGATAAAAAAGTTCTTATATTGTAGTAATAAGAGTTGAACGCGATATATTCACAAGCCTTTAATATTTACAAATCGAGTGAATATCCAATATTCGGCTGAAACAGAACTTAGCCCTTCCATGCTCGTTGAACTTAAGTTTCACTGGATATAATAAATGAGGCAAGCATTTTCCCACTGTGGAAATAATGATTACTTCCATCCTAAAACCCTCTAGAATTTACGTTGTTCAAAATGTGAGAACGATAATTATGAAAGTAAAGATAGGCGAGGTTGATAGGTTAATAACTTAATATATATTTGCAATATATGTTGAGCCAGTTCCATAACAAAACCAAAATTTTTAACTTTTTCCGCTCATTTCTGAAAATATTTTTTTACGAAAATAAATATTTTTTGATTCGGGAAATTTTTGGCACCTTCGAATGAAACCCTTCACAGTTTTTAGAGACAATAAGAATACTCACCCATATGCTGACTCATTTAGAATCGCCTTAATTACCATAAAATATAATGGCCAACATATAAACTACTGACCGAGCATAGTGCAGGCTGAGTTCCATTTAGTTTGCAGCAAGGGGAGAAATTACTCATACGCCCCGGTATCACAAGCAAGGTTGTCATTGCACACTCATTCAGCTTTTTATTCTGACTTTACAACTTTTGACAAATAATTGCGTTTTTTCTCTAGCCATAAACAGCAATTCACATGAAACTTTTGTAATTTTTCTGTTTATTAAAAATGCAAAGTTTAACTTGTAACAATGCCACAAAAAACATTATGAGGGAATATTTTGTAAGTAAATGAAATGCAGCAGGTGACACACTTTGATGCGCTTGTACAACTGTTGACGGGTATGCAAAGCTGAAATAAAACATAGAAGCGAACTCGTGCAAATAAAATGCTTGTTTGTGTATGCACATTTGCGCAAATAAAATTGTGCTTACATTTCAAGTGGACAAATATACTTATAAGTGGACGGGGTTTTCCAGAAGTGCTGGAACAACATAAAATCATAGGGGTGCATATAGAGTTATATATTTCAAAACTAATTGAAGAAATATTTCTAAAATTGCCGAGGGTATGTGTTCGGATCTGCCCTCTCGTTGAGGAAATATGCCAACGATAAAAATAATATTTCAAAAACGTTTCTGCAGAAATAAGCAAATTTTAATGCAAAAATTTTTTGTTAACACAAAAAATTTGCTTTTGCTTCAATATATTTCATTAAAATTAGAATAGTCGCACTCTTCCATTTTCTCTTAGCAATCATATGTAAGAGTGCTATAGAAGAGAATGTAATTGTTGTATGTGTGTATATATGTACATTAATATTAAAAGAATAATATAAGTTTTACTGTTCACTTAATTTTGCAAGTTCAGAAACAATTTTATAGGCCAAATCATCTTTGAGAAATATTCATGGAACTTAGGATTAACGATGGTAATCATTCTTTAAAATAGCTCGGACCGTAATATATCTTAAAGCTGTTTAGTTTGAACTTCATACCGCGGTATTATAATTTTTTTTCACTAAAAAAAAACTTTGAAACAAAAAAATAAAAAATAAACAGGTGTCAACCTTCCTCAGTCATATTTTCAAATATAATGTATCTTAAATCCTTCCGATTTTCAGTGTTTTTTTTTTTAAATTTCGACTTAGAATTTTTAAATAACTGGCAACACCACAACTTTAAATAAAAATTGTAAAAAAAACATTCCAAATTTTTTCCAACTACGAGTGTTTTAAACTTCTTTTAAACAGTTTTTTTGCTTCTTTATAACCTAAATTTTCACACAGGTGGCAACATCTAACTTCTGTTTTGTTTAAAATCATGCGGGTTTTGCACTGAATTTTTCAGTTGAGAATAAAATTATTTGGGAATTGCCCACACCAACGCATATTTACATGTATATACTTTTTTTTTACATCTGTATGTGTGCGAGTAATGCGTTCATATTTAATAACACATTCCACTGTTAGCACCATTGTAGCTGTGGAGGAAAAGTGCGAATGACAAAAAATAAGTTACTCTAGTGCATGCTGTAAATGCATGCAAAAAATTATGGCATTACAACCGACATTTACCTACATACATATGCAATCAGCGGCACCAACTCGCTACAAGAGTCGCAACCGACCGCAACAAAGTGCACTCTGCTGCACAGTGGTGTAATTTACGGTGCGTAACTGAGCGGTGAAATGCGATTTAATGTACCTGAAAATGTATTTTGATTAGATGCTTGATGCTCGGCATTATTTCTAGACATGCCACATTGGAGATGACATGGTTGTTTGGCGATGGCAAAAAGGCAGCTAAGAATATTCCAACGAAGTGAAATGAAGTTGCAACAAATCAATTGTATGTGCCGCAAACAGTCCTACATGTTGACACGATAGTGGACAACAACACTAAATTATTCTGAATCAATTATTTGGGGCAGTCTTTTAAGCGCTCAAAATAAACTGACTGAATGTTCCTGTTATTGGCAAACATAATAGAGATCGAGAATATATTACAATTAATATACCTTAGCAATGTTATTGTTTAAACTATCTAAAATTTATTGAGACAGATAAAGGACAATATAACATACATTAAAAGAAAGACATTAAAAATGTGTAGGCTCTGATCCAAAAAAAAAAAGGTTGAAATCGCTTGATAGCTTCTAGCAATATCCCTCTACCGGATATGATGTTTTATTTCCTTTTGATTGACTTTATACTGTCCACATCGATTCCTTAGGTAGATATCTCAATAAAAGCACCTTCCTCTAGACCAGCAATTCTATTTATCTACACATATCAACTTTAGTGAAATTTTTCGCATCAAAATTTAGGGATATTGATTATTTGAATTGGTATTGAAAAGCAAAACAATTATTAACAACTAAGGAAGGGCTAAGATCGGGCGTAACCGAACATTTTAACCTCTCGGAATGTGCAAGTCTCAGAGGGGGAAATGTTTTCAGGTGCTGGCACAACTTTATATTAAAAAATGTTGCGGAAGAATTCAACATTCATTATTCGAAGAAAAGGCCAATGGAGTGCAATCACATTTGGTATCTTGTTAACTTATATTACAAGCCATAGACTCATGCACTTGCATTGTTATATTTTGCTTCGTGTCAGGGATATTTATATTGAAATCTACCAAATTAACTCAAATAAGATTTGCGCGATATAAACTCGACCAAAGTGGCTTAATTGAAAATATTAGATACATAAAGAAAAAGTCAACCAGAGAAAAGGAAATCATTATATTAGGAATAAGCGGCTTAGATCATGATTTAGACCGATTTCTTTCATATTTAGTGCGAAATCACTGGTAACTTACCCTGTGACCGACATATTCGACATAAAGTCTGCTATAAAAGCGAAAATCATTGTATGTAGTATATGGGAGTTGGGATAATTCGTTCACCGATTTCACACATTTTCGGCCTTAAACTGTGGTATATCCGACATTACACGATCACTTAACTTTGCTAAGGTTAAGGTTTAAAGTCTACTCAGAGGTTGAAAATCCGTATATTAAATATATCGGGGCTAGGGGAAGTGCCTACCCGATTTTATCCATTTAAGCACATGGACGCACTGTTATCAAAAAGAGACGCTCTCTAAATTTCAAAAAGATAACTCATATACTGACCGTTATATATGGTATAAAGTCTACAGGACGGTTGAAAATACTTATAATAGGTATATGGGGGCTAGGGGAAGTATTTACCCGATATATCCCATTTTTGACAACAGACCACATTGTTATCATACAAAGATAATCCTCCAATTTCATTACGATATCTTACATATTTCCCGATATTTTCGATAAAAAGTCAGATAGAGGCACTGAGGTCCTAATATTGGGCATCTGGCGGCTTGAAAAATTTTAATCCGATTTATACTATTTTCACTCATGAGATGGCATGTCTTGAACGTAATATTCGTGAAAAGTTTTATTCCATTACCTTAATTGCTGCTCGATTTATCTATTTTAAAGATAAGGGATCAGATGAAACTTAAAACTGTGTTATGTGAGAAGTAGACGTGGTTTTATCCGATTTCATCCATTTTCATCCACAGCGTGACATAAGAATGCAAATATAATGTCACATACCGAATTTAGTTGAAATCGGTTAAGGCGTTCTTGAGATATGAGATTTCTTCTAAAAGTGGGCGGTGCCACTCTCGCCATCAAAACTTTACGCGGATTCCTATGCGACCCTTCCGTATGATATTTTCTGCAAGATTTAATGTTTGTAGCGTGTTCCTTCAGCGAGTTAACGCACTTTTAGTAGTTTTCAACATAACTTTTGTATGGGTGGTGAGCGTGGTTATTATCAGAGTTTACTAATTTTCTAAGTATATGAAGAGATACAAAAAAAACTTAGTTGGAGCAAGTTTTATTGATATAACTTTAACGGCTTCCGAGATATATATATTAAACCTATTGGGGGGCTCAGAAGCCCTGCCCTACTAGGATCCGCAGTACCAAATAACACGTTTATATCTTAATTTTCTGCTTAGTTATAGCACTTCATCTGTTTTCGATTAATTGCATTTTGTGGGCATGGCAGAAGTCGAATTGCGCCTATCTGTAATAGCAACCGTCTTAAGGCGACAAAGAACACATGTAGCAAGTGTCATCAAAATATCTCAATTATTACTCAAGTTATCGCTTGCACGGACGGACGGACGGACAGACCGTCACCTGGATTTCAACTCGTCTTTTCATCCTGATCATTTATATGTATATATATATTTCTATATCTAACTCGTTTAGTTCTAGGTGTTACAAACAACCGTTAGGTGAACAAAACTAATATACTCTCTAGCAACATGTTGCGAGAGTATAAAAATTTTGTCTTTAGGGAATATCCAATTTTTAACAATGAAGATTTGTAGATATTTCGAAATACTTCACCATGTCGTAATTCTTACAAATTCAGAGCATCTAATATCCGTCAGTGCCCTAACTTACCCCTCCCTAACTTCTTATGAATCCTGCATTTGCTTATGTTCACAGAGTTGTCAATGTCCCTATCGATTGCAAAAACATTTTTTCATTATTTTGGCGGGTGCAGCGAATAGTTATTTATTAAGTCACTGTAATATTTATGGTTAATTCCAGCATTGTTTACCATTTTGCCTGCACATTTTCCTCTTATTCATTTTTAAAATGCAAAATTCCTTCATTTAAATGGTGATTTCCATCGACTTGTTTGTATTTTTGTTTGTGTGCTTGTAACTACAATATATAAAAAAAATATATATTTAAATGTATTGAAACTATAGCTTGCATTTTTATAGAATTTTATAGTAATAAAAGTCATTGGTATTTGTATCAAATAAAAAGCAAAATTTCCTTTAAAATTTTAAAGGAGTTTTTCTACCAATTGCTGTTCGTTACTGGGTATCTTGTAAGTTAATTAAAATATGTTGCTAAAAGTTTTAAGTTGAAGCCCGAAAATTGATATCCGTAAATTTTAGTTAAAGTGAGTTTGATGGTACACATCCACATCAAAATGGTATAACTGGTTATTATTCCATCTTTATTTGTTTAAGTCGTTCCATTTCATTTTTGCCAGTTGGTTGTTCGATTCGTCGCTCTCCAAAAAAATGCAATCCAATTTTCACTACTTACATTTCATGTTTCTTGCTGGGCTATTAGACAATATATGTATAACATATCATTGCGTTTGGATTGACACAAATATGAATTTGAAATTCTGCATACTGCTTGAATTTGTCACATATAACTGACAGCTACGAGTTTGTCTCATTACTAAATTGGCAACGGTATCGGCAAATCGAATGCAAGGTAGACGACATGTGTCAAAACTAGTACAGACAAACTCAAATCCGTTCAAGCGGTTAAGGAAAATATTAGAATATATATAATAGTGTCAGAAGAATCGTAAACATATCTGCTATTGTCAATAGTTCGTACATGTATGTTCTATAAATTTTTTTAGACGCGTAGAATATATAGGTAAAAAAGGATAACAAAAGAAAAAAAACACAGACCAGTTTTTATTACGTTCACTTTCCAGTTTTATATGACAAAGGAAACGCAGTACGGAAGAGTTAACTTCGAGTACAGCCGAACATTAAACACTCTCGCAATTTTAGAACAATAAAAGCGTGTGAAATATTCACAAGTTTCCACTAGAAACTCGTTTTCAGAATTAATGTGAACCAATAACACTCTTTTTTGCTATAATGTTAAGTTATATTGCAGGTCATAAATCTACTTAATTTCAATCCCATATATATCTTGTTTTGTATTTGATATATCTACTCTAAAATCAGCTTGCCTAACAGAAAATTAATGCTTGATAAAGTTATGAAACATTCTTGCTTAATTTTACTGAGATATTTGCTATCACCTTGGCATATACGATATAAAGTCAACCAGAGAGTTAAAAACGATTATAATGGGTACACAAAGGTTAGAGAATTTATCCCATTTTGTACCAACTTACACTACGCTTAAGAAAAAATGTTCCTTAAATTAAGATATTCTATAAATAACATATTTATAGAAACATAAACATATTGATTTTTATAGAAGGTCTAAAGTCAAAAAAAGTATTATATTTGGTATATGGCATAAAAATAAGTACTTTTAATTTCATTAGTTCACATTTTGAGTGATTTATTTGATACAAATGTAACAGCGATGGCTGTATACTAATATAGAAAACGTATATACCGATTTCGTCAAATTTAACGTGAGAGTTGTCCCATGTTAGAAGTTTATGCAAATTTTTCTTATCGCAAAGTAAAATATTCCAGTGATATTCAAAATACCGTTATATTTGTGGTAGGCGTGGTTCCGTAGGGCCCATTTAAAACCCATATCACTTGTTAAAAATGAAATTTTTCCTAAAATTTTCCCTTGTTGGTTAGCTGTTTCCTCATTGTAGTAAAAATTAACTTCTCTGATTAATGTAACATTCCCGAGTTTCAATTGACCCCCAATTCACCTCAGTAACTTTGAGGTGAAGTGACTGTGGAGGATGTTACTATTTGTACAGTGGCCATTTCCGTACTAGGCTGAGGAATAATTAGAATGATTAGAGTCATAGCCCCCTAAAAATACTTCACATCAGCATATTGATATACACATGCTCAAACATAACTTCGTCCATAATCCCGACGTCATTTGTAACGACAGATAATCATGGAATCTCTTCCATGTTCGACCATTGAAGCTAAAATCTAAGGCTGATTGGATTTTCGAGAAACTTTCGTTAAATTGTTTTGTTAAATTTTTATTTGTGTGTAGACATAATTCAATGGATCAGGTATGCCTATTATTTCCTTAAGTTCACTTCTCTTAGGGATTCTTTTTTTTTAGCACAATACATTGTGTTCCTTTGGGATTTACGGATATTCCATTTTTATTATACATATCTTTCGCTGGTTTCACGGCCGTCTGTTTTGTATTTCATTTAATATTTCTAACACAGTTTCGTCCGAAGCTTACTTTCATTAATCCCGTTTTTATTTTAATTTTTGAATTTTTGAATTGTAGAATTCGATAAATTTTGCAACTTTTGCAACTTTACCCATTGGTTTTCTCTTCGAATCTTCTGATATTTCTGAATTTTGTTTCATTGTAACTCTAAATTTTTAGTAATTAACGAGAAGCTTTCTAAACGACAAATGATTGGAGAATGAATTTGCATGTCCATAACATACAAAATCTTCATTGTAAATACAATATAACTGTAAAGATCACATGTATGCTTATCTTAATTCTTAAGTTTTGTGAAATTATTTAAGTCGAACTCAGCTCTTCCTTACTTGTCATTAATTAAATACATTGCACTAGCACAGGTGTTAAATCGAGGTTCGTACATTCATGTACAAAGTTGCTCCTAAATTCCGTTTACTATATCAAATTCACAAGCATTCAGGTGTGATATCATTGTCAGGTCGCTGAAGGCCATAGAAATAGTACAATCACAACGAGATAATCTTACGTGCAAGCAGGAAAATATCAATTAATGAGAGTGCCTTGAGGTGACAAAGTTCTTGTTGCTGTTGTTAGCTGATGCTGCTGCGCTGAACTAGCGCGATAATTATCTAACGAGATTCCACAAAATTTTCGAAGCTACAACAAAGGCCACATTAACGGATGCAGCTAAGGCAGCTGAGGCAGCAAGACGAGCGGTAGTCAGGACAGCGTGGCACGAAAGCAACAAAGCTGCGGAAAAGTCATCAACAGCAAGCCAACAAGGCATACTCATGATTTCCACATTGATGCGCTCCACTAAATATTAAATTGTTGTTGTTGTTTGGACTATCCAAACTCAAATAAACTGTGCAGTATGTTTTTCATCCGTTGTTGATGAAGGAATCTCGAACTCCTTTGACTACGAACTGCAGCAGAGACAGAGTACCGCGACTGAGGATAGATGAAGTTGAAGCGGCAACAAGTAGGAAATAAGGCGAAGGATTGCGAGCGGAAGACGGAGTAATGTCAGAAGCTGTTCGAGCTAAATACAAACATCCGTGTCGTCAGGGCAACTGCAGCTATAACAAACACCAGAGGCAGTAGGCATGACAACACGCAGCAACTGCTGCCGTACAAGTTGCCACATCCGGTCAAAGTTGAGACGACAACTTGGCACTGCATCGTCGTGTTAGAGACATTATTGTCACACAACGCTGCACTCGGATCATAATCTTATTCTGTACATATATTTGTATGTAAGAGTATATGCGAGTTTGAGAACGTGATGCCATTTCTAACTATTTAGTGGGACGTCTACACTTCGTTGTCTTAACTGTTTACCACTTTTATATTGCAATAAATACTTTTGCAGACTTTTAACATACAGTGCAGTAATTTTTCTCCCGTAACGGTTGTTTGCAACATCATGAAAAAATCCATTTATCCGTTGTCCGGCTGTTCGCACGATAACCCGAATAAAATCTCAAATTTTCCAACCAAACTCGGTGGAAACACAACACAAACTTGTACTATCCGGAACTCAGAAATGATTTGTTTTTAGTTTTGCCTAAATTTTGATAAATTGCAAATGCATACGGTTCGGTGTATTTAATAATATGTAATTTTTATTTAATGTAATTTGTAATTCATGAACCGATTTCAACTATTTTCCGCACCAAACTAACCGGATAGTAGCTCAAGATAATACCTTCACTTAATCTTGTTGAGATATCTTATATACTGATCGATATATGGTACAAAGACAACCAGAATAACGAAAATCAACGTATTACATATGTACGAGCTAGCGGAAGAAGTTAACTGATTTTATCCATTTTTGGTAAGGGACCATATTATTGTCAGGAAAAGATGTTCACCTAAATTCGTTGGAGGTTTTCAAATTCGGTATCTGGGGGATTGATATGTTACAGATCGATTTTGATTTATTCATAAATCAAATTTAAAATGGTGTCATATGGCAAGTAGACGTGGTAGTAGTCATTTCGCTTATTATCAAACTGTATATAGGGATGCCAAGAGAATGTTTTACACTAAATTTGGTTCAAATATGTCCAGTTGTTGCTCAAATATAAGCTTTTCTCCAATTCTCTACACCAAATTTAAGTTTTATAGCTTATTGAATAAAGCGATTTGTGGGGGTGGCTTTGCTCACCTGACATTACAAACTATTATATGCTTTGCTGCATGTTGCGTCAGTATAAAAAGTTTTTTTTAACGTAGTTGTCACTTAGCCAGAAGCAAAATATTCCAAAATGTAGTAATTTTCTCATAAAGTCCATCAATAATTCTAGCAATGATGTAAGCACAACAGAAAGTATTTTCTGGCCATCCATATGACCTCATCGAATGACATATTTTTATATAAATGTGTCAGACTACCAGAAATTCGGAACTATTAGCAACTAGCTTTTTGTGTTGAAACCATTAAGTCAACTACACAGCAAATTTTCATTGATTAAACAATTTAAAATTTCTGTTCTGTACAAACGTATGGACAGTTTTCAGCTGCAGTCATATAAACAGGGTGCACCAAGTTTTATGTCGACCGATATAGGTATGTAACCGATTAAGTTGGTTAGATATGTGTTGGAAACTCCGCTGCAGTACAGTTCTAACAATAAATCGCTTCACACTGCTTTATTTTGGAAATAGTGAATTAATTATGTTAATTCAAATCGCTTACGATCGAAAATATCGTGGGCAACAGGCGATGTCAGTGAGAGATCGTCAATACAGAGTTGGTCAACGACGAAGACGCTCGAATGAACCGGTTGAACCGCTTTTAGAAGTGTTGCCTAGAATTCAAAAGAGACATATTGTCGTTGCGCTCAGCATTTTGGTGTCTGTGGAACCACTTAAAGTCGTAGTAAGGAGTGCAAGTACAATCAACATAACGGCAAAGATATGGTCACCCGCTTGAATGATATCGAATGTGATTTTAGAAACAAGCTTCCATTATTATTGAAACCCGTTCCACAACGTGTGCAGTACGTATTTGGGAAACAAAAATATACTCGAGATCCAAGCAAATTTTTGATCATCTATGAATCATTTGGTCTTTCAAGTAAAACAAAACAGCCGAAGAAAGCCGATCAATGGACATTGGTTTATTATTTTTGCTCGAAAATTAGTGGAAGTAGTGTCGACTGTTACTTGTTTCGACCAGATGAGACGTGATGTCACATTACGAGTCAAACAAGTTAGTGACAAATTTTTGTGCGTGCTCGAAAAAGTAATGGCAACGCAGCAAAAAGAGCTTAAAGCTCTAAAGATTAGTTGAAATAAATTGTAACAGACCAAAAATATAATAATACCTTATTTATAAAAAGCAATTGTTTTTCAAACGGCACACCTTGTGTAAATATTCAACAAACCAATTGATCTGGGTGTTCTCCGCCTCTGGTGTGAAAAATTTGTAGCCCGCACATTTTCAATTAGTTTAATATTGCACGGTATTTTCGGCATCACTATTGATGTTTACCACCCACAACAGGAATAACTGAAAATGACGTTGAATAATGCCACCAAAGTGGTGTGGTTAACGTCAGCCTCAATTGCAGCATGCAGCATGCAACGTGTAATACGCAACGAGATGGTGGCGGCGCTTTCGATTGCCCAAATTGTGTAAAATATTATTTGGCACTTTTTATGAGTGCTGCACTGTGCTTTGAGGTCAATGTTGAATTGCCTGCAGATACCCACATATATGGCTGTGTTGCTGCAACACGAGCGGGTTGTATCAGGTACTTTACAGTTATGTATATATTTATATACACAAATGCGAATGCATTGCGTGATTGTGGCACAATCGGTTGCGCCCGAAATGGCAGCTATGTTTAATTAAATTATGCATACCTGATGCAAAAACAACAACAAAAACAACAACAAAAACAAAAACAATAACAAACACAATAACGCGCCATACATAATGTAAAATATTATTTGCGAATATTACTTTTTCATGTTTGCGGTGCATTTGAAATACACTCAGCCCAACACTTATACACAAACAGCCAATGTGTTGTGTGTGTGGGTGAGTACATACTGATATTAAACGCAGTGAAATTATTATAAATAAATAAAAAAAATCAGTGCAATATTGCCTGCTAATTTTCGCAAAATGGGAAATTCTGCACATGAAATTTTGCGTGAACCAATTTATTTTTCAATTATGAAAGGATTTGGCAATTTGCCGTGCGCTTCGAGCGTGTTTAAAGAGTGCTAATGCCATGGCTCACCACACCAGCGATGCGCGCACACATATGCACTTTGAGTGTGTTTGTGTGGTTTGTGTGGTTTGTGTGCAAGTGAGTGAAATCAATACCAGTGAAAAGTGAAATATTTTTGTACATACTTTGTTAATATAAGTATATAGGTTCGGCACATTGTAAAACATGGAAATTTTGAATGAATGCGGTAATGAAATAGCATACCTCCACATGTTCAACAACTTGTACTATCCTGGTATGCTCGCTTGCCTTTACACAGATATCGACATATAATACGTTTAATGATGTACTCATATGGGCAATAACGTGTTCCAAAATATGAGGAAGACATTTCTCATGTAATGTGTCGATACTGGCGTGTTTTGATAAAGATATCTATATGTATATACTTATGTACATCTTCCGAAAGTTTATTATAATAATTCGTGTTAAAAGTTCGCTCAAACACATTAAAGTTTCGGTGTATGATATTTTGCAACACCTGAAGACGTTTGATAAAAATAACTTTAATTAAATGTAAGTATGTCAGTACCAATTTTCAGCAGCAGAAAGTTTTTCAACAATGGAAACTACACCTTGGGTTACTGCACATAACTCCATATTTTATACTTATGATCCTTATATGTACTGCAAACAACAATTTAAGAAAGAATATACCTCTGTTAATGGCCTTCTAAAGCACTTCATAACTTACCTTCAGAAAATTCCTTAAATCAATCATAAACGCTATTCGATTCGAAATTTGGACAAGTAATAACTGGTATAAATGAAATACGCAAATATTTATGTTTAATAATAATAAAATATATAAACATAAACAAATAAATAAATATAAATATAACATAAAATATTATGTTTAATAAAATATGTTAGATACAGGAGGAAAAAGTCAACCAGAGAAAAGAAAATCATTTTATTAGGTATAAGCGGCTTAGACCACGATCTAGATCGATTTCTTTCATATTTAGCGCGAAATCATATTGTGTTTAAGAAAACATATCATCCACTTAATTTCATTAAAATATCACACATATTCACCAACATAAACGGTTTAAAGTCAGGCGGAAAGTCGGGAATTCTTATATCGGGCATTTTTGGGATAGAGGAAGATCTGCACCGATCACATTAACTCTTTCCTTTATTCAAGTGTATTAGGGAACATCTTTTCACGCAATTTTGTGAAGGTAACTCACCTAGTGACCGACATATTCGGCATAAAGTATGCTAAAAAAGCGAAAATCATTATATGTAGTACATGGGAGCTGGGATAATTCGTTAACTGATTTCACACATTTTCAGCAGTAAACTATGGTATATCCGATATTACACGTTGACTTAATTTTGCTAAGATATATTTCATATTGACCGAAATATATGCTATAAAGTCTACGGAAAAGTTGAAAATTCGTATATTAGGTGCATGCGGGCTAGGGGAAGTGCTTACCTGATTTTATCCATTTTGTTAGTATTTACCCGATTTTCCCTATTTTTTACACCAGAGCACATTATTATCATGGAAAGATAATCCTAGAATTTCATTACGATATTTTACAGATTTACCGAAGTATATGATATAAAGTCTACCGGAAGGTTGAAAATCTATATATTGGGTATATGGGGGCTAGGGGAAGTATTTACCCGATATATCCCATTTTTGACAACAGACCACATTGTTATCATACAAAGATAATCCTCCAATTTCATTACGATATCTTACATATTTCCCGATATTTTCGATAAAAAGTCAGATAGAGGCACTGAAGTCCTACTATTGGGCGTCTGGTGGCTTGAAAAGTTTTAATCCGATTTCAACTATTTGTGCGAATGAGATGGCATATCTTGAACGTACTATTCGTGAAAAGTTTTATTCCATTACCTTAATTGCTGCTCGATTTATCTATTTTAAAGATAAGGGATCAGATGAAACTTAAAACTGTGTTATGTGAGAAGTAGACGTGGTTTTATCCGATTTCATAAATTTTCATCCACACCGTGATATAAGAATGCAAATATAATGTCACATACCGAATTTGGTTCCAATCGGTTAAGGCGTTCTTGAGATATGAGATTTCTTCTAAAAGTGGGCGGTGCCACTCTCGTCATCAAAACTTTACACGGATTCCTACGAGACCCTTTCGTATCATTTGTAGCAAGATTTAATGTTTCCGACGAATCCTTTCAGTGAGTTATCGCACGTTTAGTAGTTTTCAACATAACTTTTGTATGGGTGGTGAGCGTGGTTATTATCAGAGTTTACTAATTTTCTAAGTATATGAAGAGATACAAAAAAAACTTAGTTGGAGCAAGTTTTATTGATGTAACTTTAACGGCTTTCGAGATATATATATTAATTTTCTTGGGGGGCGGGCCCTACCCACTTTTACAAAAATTTTTGCCCACAAAAGCCCCACCCTACTAGGATCCTCTATACTAAATTGCACGTTTATGTCTTAATTTACTGCTTAGTTATAGCAATTTTTCTGTTTTCGATTAATTGAATTTTGTGGGGGTGGCAGATGTCCAATTACGCCCATCTGCAATACCAACCGTCCTACGATGATACGGCGATAGAATACGTGTACCAAGTTCTATCAAAATATTTTAATTTTTACTCAAGTTATCACTTGCACGAACGGAGATATATGTCTATATCTAACACGTTTAGTTCTAGGTATTATAAACAACCGTTAAGTGAACAAAACTAATATACTCTGGAGCAACATGTTGCGAGAGTATAACAAATAGAAACCATCGATTCACAATTTACTAAGTTTGATCGCTGTTTTCTTATAAAAAAATTTACAAGCGAATGCATCAACGTCAATAGTTAGCGAGTTGAGTTCTATACAAGAGAGTATGCGGATATCTCATTAAAGTGGTAACCCTTTTTTTAACATCTTTCTTCAGTGATACTCAATTTTATTTTAGGATTTTAGATAAGGTTTACTATTGCGAATGGCTACATACCCACATACCACTTATCTGTCAAATTATAAAACACGCTAATAAGAAAAGCACTCAGTTAGTGATTTTAAAGTCTTAAGACTAATATAATTTTTATTGAAGTCGGAAGACTTGGACGCTGCTCGAAATCCAGGATTTATTTAAATGTTCTCTGCGTTCTAAGGAAAAAGTTCTCCTCCATATAATAAAGCTCAAAGCTTATGTGTGTAGCAAATGTGTTGGAGGAAATTTTAATATAAGGTCTCACGTTCAGTACTGCCATTTTGTTTGAACAGTTGGCATAGTGTGTTCGATTCGCTACTGCCCAACGTTCGGAGAATCGAAGACAGCATCGTATTAAGAATATTTATGTACATTATCGTCAAAATATACCAATGTACTCTTAAGCATAGATATGTATTTATCAATTACCCATTTCTATCAACACTTGAAATTAATCTTCATTTCTGGTATATTGAATAGCGATTGTAGTATTTGTTACATGCAGTACAAATATTGTACTGGCTATGATAAAGGATCACTTATGATCTTAAAGTAACGAAAAGGTAAGAAACAATTATGTTACTCCGTTGAGAACACATAGGATTAAGGTATGTGCAAATAATGCCGTTCTGTACAGTAGATACAGTGTACAGTGTACAGTGCATAACACAACTATGTATGTGTTACTTACATGAATTAGGATAAGGGAATTCTATAAATAAATGAGTTTTGAGCAACCAGACCTGAGACTATTTGAACCACGAACCTCAACGTGTTAAATTCAACATCCGTAGTCTAATTCATTGCGTTAGCACTTTCCCTACCCAAATTTTTATTCACTGGCCTTGGTAGGCCATATTCGAGGTTCTAGGAGAGATATTTCAGAATGACTCCATCTAACAGAATAACTTGATAGGTATAAAATATATAGGATAATATATTAGGAGACTCTGTAGCAGCATGAATTTATTGCGTAAAATCCCAGCCGAAGAAGTTCTAATTTTAGAAATAGTAGTTTATCGGTGAGAAGCCATATCTAATGGTCATATTTGTCACATATCCGCACGTACATCTACTTATCAGACAACATCAAGAAGTATGTCGCAAAAAAGGAGGATAAAATCGGGCGATTAATAATTTTTGTTCACTTGAATAGTCTTACATCCACTTATTATAACAGTTAAAGAATTCCAGTTAAACTTTAAGCCTGATAAAGAGTGGGAAGGGATAAATATTTTATTCAGAGTTTGTTGCAGAATTCACGTGAAATAAAATTATTTAAATATAGGCTCTTAAAGAATTATAATATATAAATATGTTAAATAAATATTAGCTTAATATGAATGCATTGTGTCCGAAAACATATTTGTGCATACATACACATAAACTTTTGGCAAAAGCTTATATTCTCATATTGAAAGCTTTGAGAAAATATTAGCTATCAGTAGGAGCAGAATAAAATAAGTACCTGCATCAACGGATTAACATAAAGTAAGTGAAAAAATATATAAATATGTTCACATATATACAAGAGCTTATTGAAAATTTATGAAGTGTATCGGAATTTTTATATCATCATGAATACTTATTTACATACGTACAAATGTATAGAGAATAGAAAAAATATGAATACACGCATTATGAAATAAAGAAAAAGTGGTTAAATTCACAAATCACATGACTACAGTAAATATGGATGCAGAAAGAAAAAAATAGAAGCGGATTACTTCTACAAGTCCACTGTTCTGGTTTGATTTGGTTTTGGTTTGGAAAATGGTTTCTTGGCGATAAATTCTCACAAAATCTTGCACAAAAAATAAAAAAAAATTTTCAAACAGTGCTTCGTTCCTTGTGGGTTGTCTTTGCCAATGACTTGGTTCGATCATTACTACGTCTACATAATTACCACTTTTGACATATAGAGTCATGTAATATATGCTAGGCGGATATGGCGGAGCAAGTTAGAGTCAAGGTATTCAAGACAGTGGGACAGTCCAGGAGTTTTAGGAGGATTAGTTCGAGTCGCACAAAAATATTCACAATACAAACCATGTAGGAGAAATATTTAAATGTCAAATTTGGAAGGGTTGATGATATATTAGTTCTCCACTGGCATTATTTTAGAAACTGGAAACTCGGTTTATGATCCAAACTTAAGTAAGAAATTTCATAACTTGCAAACACCTTGACTATATTTAATATTGTCATGACATTATGATTACAAAATTATGACAACTATGATACCAGTGACTTTCCAGTGAACACAAATTTGAATTCCATAAATTTTTACTTCATTTTACAACACATGGCTAATGGATCATTAAATATATTGAAAGAGCTGAGCATAGATGTCATGCACCAGCAACCTTTTCCTGAAAATGGGCGATCACGGTACATAGATATCGGATCTTAAGTATTCTAAACATAATATATATGTAATAACTTTTTCTTGAATTCTGTTCGGTTTGTTTTAAAATGGACATCTTGAACTGTAAAAGAGTCTTAATTAAACTCCTTATGCAATCTACACCTTGTATATTACATCTTTGATCCAAAAATGTTGCCTAATTGCACATAAGACCCAAATAACATCGCGGTTTTCATAGCCTAAATTTGAGCAGATATCTCGATATAATGTATACCCTTTATATATCTTAAGCCATCATTTATTATAATTAGCTCTTGTTCGTTTCCGCTCATACGTAGTCTTCCTTACATCATTCTGTAATCTTATAAGCGTTAATGTGGAAGGTCAAATAATGCAAAGCTCGTATTGAATTCGCTGCTCATCTCAAGTCCTTGCACAAAATTGTTGCACTGAATTTTAGTTTTTCACTGTGAAAATGTAGTATTGTTTGAGAGTATGTGTATTTAATGCGTTTTTAATAATGTGAATTTTTGTAATTCAATATTCGTGCTTGATTAAGTGTAAATCAATTAACTTAATAGTAAATCTCTGTGCATTTTATACACGTATCCGGCAGATTGTGCGTATTTGGATATTTCAATGAAGAAAACTGCAATAGCAAATGGGATTTTTTCACACAGTGCAATAAAAACAGAGTTTGTATATAGTTGTGCAGTTATTATGCAGTTAATTTATATAGTTAGCTGCAAATTCTCTTGCTGCGAATTTGATTGCTGTTTTCGCTGCTCTTAAAATGCAAATTTCACGAGATAATTGTATAAATCGAAATTTAATTTCAACTTTCATTTGACAAACTGTAAAGCAATACAAAACAACTTTTGATATTACTTTTGAATAAATTGTGCTTTTTGTGCGATTTTTAATGCAACACTTGTCAAAAAAGTGCATGTACTTTAATATCCAAGGGCAATTTAAATACCTATATATGTGGGTATGTTTATGCTTAAAAGTTAAACGTTTTGCAAATTGGTCGGTATTTTCAGTCGATGATACAGCTAATCTTTAAACTTGAAAAGATGTAAAAATCTTTATTCAGAATATTAAAAAGAGATAAAAGGAAGAGCGAAGTTCCGGTGCAGCCTCAGTGGTTTTAACTGAAATGCAGGGCATAAAATGAACCAGCAGGACGGGAATGGATTCGGGGGACAGATTTCATGCCTTTTTAGCACAAAAGCCACTTAAAAGTGGCGTTATATTGAAAAATGTTTTGGTCAAACTTAATAAATTAAAAACTGTCGAAAGAGAACATATTAATCAAAATGCTACAAAAAGAAATCTTTTTCAAATCGGTCGTCTAGTGATTACCCAATTTGATATGTACCCTGTGCAACATGTAAGGATAAAAGGCCATAGACACTCTTCGAATATTCTAAAAATCGGATGGAACAACACAAAGAAACATTGCAACCTGTTCCGAAAATGAATATTATAGATATCCCTAGAATTCCGAATATGAAATTTTTAATTTTATCTTTACAGCTTCAACTATATCATATTTTAGGTTTCATTCAAGTAACTTAGCATTTAGTTCAGTTATAGCTTTTAAGGGGTTAGACCAGCCTAGAGTCCTCGGAAAATAACAAACTTTAACTTTTTAATTTTGGGAGTAAGGAAAAATTAATCGAATTTCTCTGCTTCTAAATAATAAATATGTATTTGAGCTTAAAAAAAATTTAATTTTGCGGATACACATCGGATACAAAGCGGGTACTTTTTGGGATCACTTTTTTCAAGAAAGCGTGTACGGTCGACAGTGAGTTCAGAAACTCAAACTAAGTGAAACAGGATAAGTGAGGAAGGGCTAACTTCAGATGTAACCGAACATTTTATACTCTCAACTTGCAAGGATCAAAGGCGGATCAAAGGAAATACTTTCCGGTGTTTTTAAATTTTTAAAACTCTCATAAAAAGAAAAATTAAATCAAAGTTTTAAAATTTTCATATTACTAATTCGGGGGCTAGGAGATTTATCAATTTTTGATATCAGGACATATTATTACAGAGAAAAGACGTTATCTGAAATGTATTAAGATATCTCTCAGATTGAACGATATATACGGTATAAAGTCAACCGGAAACTTGAAAAATTTTATAATAGGTAGTCAGATATAGAATAAAATATGCTAAAAGTCAGATATAGGCACTGAGGCCACGTATTGAGTACCTGGGGCTTGAAAAGTTATGTTCCGATTTCCACCATTTTTGGGTAGGAAATGACATACTTCAGGACACCATTTTTACTAACTTTTATTCCGATATCTTAATTGGTGCTAAATATAGTAGAAGTGGGGAAGTAGGAGTGGTTGTTATCCAATTTCGCCCATTTTCACACTGTAACATACCATTAGATAGAAATTTTCATCTAAAGGGAAGCGGTGACAGCTTTTTTCCAATTTTTATACTGTTTCCTATGTATCCCTCTCATATCAACTTTATTATAAAATTTAATGCTTCCGACGTATTTATTTAGCGAATTATCGGTTTTTTAGTTGTTTCAATATAACCATTACATGAGGAGTGGACGCGCTTATCATCCGGTTTTCGACATCCGATAAGTTTGCTTGATATAACTTTAGTGGTTTGGGACATATGTACTTTAAAGCTATTACGGGACGGGCCTACTCCCACTGTATATAAATTTCTGTGGCTTACATTTAACTGTAACCGATTCCTCCCATCTGCAATACCAACCTCCTCAGTGTACCAAGGAGCATGTGTACCACATTTTATCACAATATCTCAATTTTTATTCAAGTTATTGCTTGCACAGACGGACGGAAAGTGAGTCAGCTAGAATTCGACTCATCTTGTCATCCTGATCATTTTTATATATATAACTCTATATCTACCCCGGTTAGTTTTAGGTGTTATAAACAACCTTAGGTGAACAAAACTAATATACTCTGCTGCAACATGTTGCGAGGGAATAATACAAAAGGGATTGTGATCTACAAAAGTCCTGCTTATAAGGTGGACCGATTTTAGCAGTAAATCGTTTACAACAAAAGGTACAGGTAACTGGGAAGCTCAAGTGCGTTAGTGTACCATTTTGGTCCGGCGCCAACGCTTCCTTCATTTCTTTCTTCCTTAATAATATATATATATATATATTATATACGCTATTCTATACATTTTCTATAAACAATGACAAATTTTCAAAGTAACTTTGTTTTAAATCATGTGAGTTCTCATATAAATATATACCTAGCACTATAGTTTGGCTGAAAGGGGGCTGTCCCAAAAGGCATTCAATGATTCTGAATAGTACATATATTGTAGAAGGAGTTTATGCTATTCGACTAAAATTTATTTAAATTATTAAAAAAGAGATTTAATGGGCTGGAAAAGGATGCTATATCAAATAAAGGTCTAACTGACTACTCGAATAATGTTTGTTTCATACTTTCCTTAAGAACTTTTCTTTAAACACATTAAGAGAAAGCAGGAAATTGGAAATTTAAATTTCAAATAAATCAGTTAATTTAACTTGGAAGTGATTAAATTTTACGTTCATTTATAAACCTTAGTAAGTACGAGTATGTAAGTATAAATATATATATGTAATTACGAATATAATATTCCGCCAATTTTTGACAGCAAAACGCTGTCAAATTTGTCAGAGATAAAATCTATGGAAAATACCAAAACAGCTTAAATCGAATTAATACTTCATCCGTATATTTATATATTATAGCTTACAATTCTAAAGCATATTTAAGATAAAACTTAATAGCATCTCAGGAATAAGTTGGACAGAAAAACTTAAATTTTCTTTGCTTAGTTAATCCGCCTTAAGCTACGTAAATATATTGCCACATATACTATACTTTATATACATATGTACATAAATATATATAAACAAAGTTTCAAAAGTTGTATAATGTTCCCTTTGATGGTTTCAAATATTAAATTGATATCCTGCTTGACCTCACTTTTTCGAAATCGGACGGAAAAATTATAAAGCATGCATTATCAGACGCATTTGAGAGTTGTTTGTACTTCTCTTTCACAGTTTTAACCTTAAATTGAATTCTTCAATCTTTGTTTCACTTGAAAAGTCCTGTTTGCTAAGACGACCTTGATGCTGCAGACATAAGCATTTTGCTTATATATTCAGTGAAAAGTATGCACAGTTATTGAAGGGCTTGTTAGTCAATTTTCAGTTGCTCCGCCGTTGCATTTTTAGCATGCATGTGTTATAACTTGTGCGTTACTTACCGAAGTCCTTAGGCAATAACAAACCGCAATCGGCAAGCGACTGTCGCGCATGTCAAAGGTTTTAAACTGATTCGACGGTTGTACTCGCCACGGCCACATCGGCTGCGCCGTTAACCACGCAGCGACACATGTAACGGCAATAAATACTTTTGTATACGGCACAAATATAAGTATCCATATGTGAGTTACATGTATGTTTATTAGGGTGCCCCTTATATGAAGAAAAAGTTCTTGCATATTTTTAAAAAAAGTTTTGTGACTGAAATAGATTCTCACCGAGTCTAGAAATTAACAAAATGATGGTTCGCAATATTTCTGTATACTTAGTATAGAAGCCTGCTAAAATGCAGCTGAACTAAAATCTGGAAATCTGTCTTATGAAGTCTGTTGTCTACCATCTTCAGGTGTCTTCGATACTCACAGTTTTAACCAAGGCTGGGTTATATGGAGAAAACAGCCAATGATTTGCAGATGGGATAATAACGGCATCTCTAGAGTTCCAATAAAATAATCGTATCAGTTAGTGGACTACAAGGAGCATGAACCAGGTTTGGAATTTCTCCCTCAAATGGGGCTGATATCTTTATAAAATCTGTAAGTTTATCCTTGCTTAAATTCATAATAATTCTTGAACGAGTTGTTTGCCTTTTATGTTCATTTGAAGCCGAGGTTGAAACAAACAGGTTCAAAATCTTTTGCCATATATCTAAATACTGATTTTAATTATGATTACTAATTGTTATCTCAAATCAAGTCTTGCTCTAGTTTCCCTTGGTAAAATATTATCAAAGATGTAATTTAGTTTTAACAATCACTTGTTGTTATGGAATTTACCAACAGTTCAATAATAAGGAAATCTTTTCAATTTGATTTGCCTTACTACGGTTTTAGACGCCAATTTAAACACATAATAACAACGAAAAGTAACAATTTCACTCTTAAGCTTAGATCCAAATGATACACCTTAAACCCTAGTATTTGTGAGGCGGTTTCATCACAACAAATCGTCAAGGAGCACATTCAATACATCTGTTTCTTGAGTTTAAGAGTGAAACCTCTAGTTTTGAACCAGCAAGTTTTCATCAAATGAAATTAAATAACTTCTAGGCTGCCTAAGCCCCACAAAATCCTTCCATCCAACTGCGTCAGTCTATGAGTACGTATTCGTTAAAGTAATATTTTTTCGCTTAATCACTGACCTAATTCTTTTGGCTATCTCAAGGACATACTACGTATATCGTTTGCGCAATTATCATCGATCTATAGCTATAATTAAATTGGACGTGATCAGAATCACAAAGAGCGCTAAGTGAAAACGTCTTGACATTTTCTTCTAGACTGTCTTACTTTCACAAGAATGAGGTTGAAACATCTTAGGTGAAACGGGTGAATTGGCTGGAATCAGACAGATTTGTGATAGGTTTACGCTTCGTTGAAACATGAAGACCTTTTGATAGGGATTTTATCATCATGAAAGAATGGCGTTTCAAATGTTCAATTGGGATGTGATCTATATAACACGGATCAGCCCAAAATCAAGTTTAACCGAACATTACCTATCAGAACCACATTCCGTCATAATTGCTTTAGTTTACTATATTAGGGCAACATGTAAATATTTAGAGGGTATACGTTGCAATAGAATACTTTTGAAATATAAGCAACACCGTAACGCACTATATATGGGTGTTTGAGCGAGCAAAACTATGCACGGGTGGGAATAATCTCGGTGTGTCGTCAATAGTGCCTCCAAACCTGTGCAGCAATGCGGAAGCGAGTTCGGTTGCTTTCACGTTATGCTGCGGCATTTCTGGTCGAAACGTAATCTCTGATGCAAAAAAAAAAAATATTCCTACAAACCAAATTTTTCCCCACAGTAATTGGAAGGGGTACCAAAAGAATATAAAATCATTCTATTTTCCACTGCTGTTATTACTAAAACAGTTTTATATTTCACCTTTTGTTCTTACCATTTTCCTTTGATTTTTCCCAATAAATATCAAACTTTTTTTGATCTCCGAAGAAAGCTCATGACTTTCATGACAAAATTTACATAGAAGTTGGTTTGCTGAACCTGAAATAAAAGATAAAAAATCTATTACAGTTATTAGCTTGTGGATTTTGCTGATTCAACTTTAAGTCGGTCCGACTTTAAGAACTGACAAATAAAGTCAAGAAAGCACTGATCAACAAAAGATTCGTTTCACTTGTTATCTAAAATCTCGACATTATTCGTTGCTGGAGATATGTTTTAACGGTACTAGGAGTTAGCCTATCTATGGGTATCACTCCAAGTTCTTTCTCTATCGCATTTCCCCTTAACTCGTTTAAAATCAAAAGTGTGCACTCCATAAGAACTGTGCTAGTGTCTACAAAAGACCAGTTTTCCAAAACCAAACTCTTAATTTCACTATAGGTTATTCGTATATTTCGATTCACACACGTTTATCCGCCCACTTGCGGTACATTTGCTGTGGCACTTGTAGCGATTGCCATTGTGCCTCGAAAAATTTCGGAAATATCTCAATTTGCTGGCGATACGTGGAGTGATTTTCAATATCTGCACAAATTTGCATTCAATTTGGTTGAATCTTCTTTTACACATACTTTTTTCGAATTCCCGCATAACAAGCAAGCGTTTTGGTTATATTGTCTACCTTTCTTACCATTATCAACTTTTTTTTGTGCATGACAATGAGCTGAAAATGTCACTTGTTTGTGACAGGCTTTTCGGCGAAAGGAAATATTTACAATGTGTTACGACTTGAAGATGTGACAACAAAGAGAAAAATACTCTTATAACCGAACAACCATGCTGCTTGGGCTATTTTCAATTTATTCAATAAACATAATGGTATTTAGGTAGAACTGGTCTTAAGTGTATGGAAATGATGTTTATAATGCAAACACCGTTTAAGTCGTGCATATATATACATTTTTTCATTTCAGACGGAGCTCTGTGCTATATAAAGAAATTAAGACTATTTGTAGGTCGATTCACCAACTCAAGTAAGCCAAAACTAGGCGTTGCTCGACTTTCACTGATTGATGTTAGGAATTAGGTTGTTAGGAATGAGCTCTAACTTAACGTAAATTCGTCACTTTAAGACGAAGGTTTGAATAAATTTACAAAACATGATTGTAGTCGAGAGATTTTCTATTAACCTAAAAAAATAAAAATTTTATTTTATTCAAATAATGTAGTAAATGTTCCAAAAAAAGTTTATGTAATAAATTTTCCTTACCTTGTGTGTATTTCAGATTAAATTTTGCCACTAAAAATTTGTTTTCACTTCAGCTGGTTCCTACGATTTTCTGGTTACAATTATCAACTCATTGTATTGGGTTGTTCGGAAAGTCATTTCGTTTTTTTTGGGGAACATGAAAGACAGTTTTCGTATAATGCCTTTCAAATGGCCATAAACAGTTGAATTCGACAAATTTAACCTCTCACCGATCTCTCGTGTGGTGATTCGCCGATTTGCATCAACTAATGCCTTTATCGCATCGACCGGCCTTCCAGACCGTGGTGCATCTTCGACATCAAAATTGCCGGATCGAAATTTTGCAAACCAGTTCTGGCACTGGCGTACTGTTAACACGCCTTCTCCATACACATCCGTCAATTTTTTTCTCGCTTGGACAGCATTTTTACCTTTTCTGAAGTTAAAAAGTAAAATATGACGAAAATGCTGCTTATTGCTCTCCATATTTAAAAAGGCACCAACCAAAAACTACTGGGTAGAATTAATAGAACTTTTTCACACACAAGCCTTGCAATATCAGCTCTCATGACATATAATGGCTATGGGGCTTAAGTGTGAAGTTAGTTTCGAAAAAACGTAATTAAGTCCTCTGGCGGGAAAAAACGAAATGACTTTCCGAACAACCCAATAGATAAATTTCTTCCCAGTGTGCATTCGCTTGAGGTCTGAGAATAGGAAAAAGTCGCTGTGTCAATTGTCCATTGTCACATATATCCTCAACATTTTAAAATTATTACGATTGCCTGCTGAAATCATCAATTCGTTTTAGTTTTTGGTCCATTGCTAGCTTTTGCATTTTAAAATATTCAAAAGAGATATGTCCAACACGTTACTCTGATATCTGTAGAGAGTCAATCAAAATCGCTTTGTGGTTTCCTGCTGTTCTCGTTCGTAATCTCTTGGGAGTCTATCATCACGACGGTGTTCATCGTCTTCGGTATTTCGGAAGTTAGCAAACAACTTACGAAAGATTGTTTCGTCGGGCGTAGAGCCCGAATAGCTCTCATTTATACACGAATCTTTTGAAGACTAAATCTTAATTTTCAGTCACTTATTGCCCGCCAGGTATTGTCAAAGTAGTGAATTTTGATAAATGTTAACACTATAGTAGCTATTCGCAGTATAAATAGAATTATATTCTTTATGAGCACAACAACTACATAATTCGAAAATGAAAGCCAAAAGACAGTTGCAACTTTCACATTTGCATGCACTCGTCGCTGTCATAGCCGTATAGGGTTTAGTTGATATCTATGACAACTACATCTATGAGTGCTTCTCAGGCATGTAAAATCGTATCTCAAGATGTCAATGGAGCTTTAATGCTTTGAACAGCACCAACAATAGCAAATGGCGTTCAAGCGCCGCCCTGTCTATTTGGTTTACGCTCCGTTCGTATCGTTTTTCACAAAGACGCTTTCCACTGCTTGCCATTCCTAGGAGCGGCATGTCCTTACATAGGAAATTAGCTTCGCTGAGCACTTCAAAATACTGCATACGAAATGCCTTCACAGGCAACGAGACAACGCTGTACATTTTGTCACTAATTTTGCATTGCAAAAACTTAAGTGGAAAATTTGCATGCAATTAAGGCGCGCACACGCTACCGACAACCTTCAGACGCCAGCTTTCTGCCGTCGTTATTGTTCACTGTTCGTATGCGCTTTTTGACCTTTTTTTCTGTGTGCTTTTTGTTGTGAAGTCTTGGCAAAGCAAATTCAATGTAGTGACATTTGGAGTGGCATATGGCAAACTGGGTATGCAAGCAGTTTTCTATGCGTGTATTTGTGTGCACAAGTGTGTGTGTGTATGCGTGGAAGACATTGCGTTTTGTGTTCTCATGCAACTGGGGATGTACTCCTATGTAGAAATGCTTATGTATAGTACACGTATCAGAAGAAAAGTTCGGTAATTTTGACTATTTAGCCGAGATTGTTTAAAGATTTTGGAACGTGCTTTTTTATATGATATACATACAGATTTATATATACTAATAAGCTAGGTACATTTGACATTTTTCAGTAACACATTGACGGAACGCAGACAAGAAGCTCAGCGAAAAAATACTTGCATAAAGAAATAGTTAAGAATTAAATTGAAGTCAAATCGAGGTCTATTGGAAAAATATATAACTTTTGGTATCATATGTTCACCTAGTTTTATTGAGATATATTACAAATCAACTCTCTTACATGGAGTAAAGTCACGCAGAGAGACCTAGATCATTATCTTAGCTAATAGGTTAGGTTCTATTGGAGGACCAATGATATGATTTTTCAATTCAAAGCACACGGTGTTCACTGCCTCAGTAATTGTTGAAGTATTGCTCACATTAACCGATATGCTATACTCTCAATTGCATGCTCTAAATTGAAGTACATGTGTACTCTGAGTATAAAATATGATGTAATATTCCAGAAAACAATAGCAGGAAAACCATGGCAAACTTTTCATGTCAACAATACATCAACAACAATGGAAATATCCTCAGCTTGGCATATTTTATTTTACTTTGTTCGATAAACCTGGTAGGAACAGGTATAATACACTAGTACCTAAGTAGAAGTGTTGCGAGGAAACATTTCATTCAGATGGCTTAGACGCATGTATATATATATATATATATATATATATGTTTGGTAAGAACACCTGTTTGTAACACTTCCTTTGACTTTTCTCTCGCTTTTTCCGAGTATTTACCTTAGCCCGCATACCCTAGCCCTCGTTAGTATATATGCCACGTGCCAGTTCACCCTTATATGAGATAGTATATATTTATACCAAAGGTACATGCTTGCAACGACCTTTAGACGAATAGCATGATAGACAATTCGACATCTCGAGTATACCGTTTGTGCAACACTTATCGACACAGTGGCGCCGCTTTCAGATATTTCAACATTAAAAGAGATAAAATGCAATTTCTTTATTATCATGCCACAATTTTCTGCTTAACTGAGACCTTTCAACACACTTGTATTTTCCCATGGTATTTTCTTGAGGTGCCGGTATTTTCTTAGTGTTAAGCTTAAGTGGCGACTTAACGCGCTGCCACCGTTCTTTGTCCCTCGTGTCACTAAGTGAGTGTGCATTGTAGGTGTAAAGGCATGCTCGTACATACAATTGTAATCACATTTACACCCACGTGTACACACACAGTCGCACAGGGAGACGTAGTGAAATGTCAACACTTACGTAAATGACTTTATGTGAGTGTTTACTTGTTGTTCGCTTTATTTGTTTGTTTCTTCGACTGTGTGGTTTCTTATCCGTTTTTATTTTCTCACTACTGTTGCTTGTTTATTCGGCTAGATTGTTGTTGCTATCGTTGTTGTTGCTGTCCTTGGCATCATTTTGGATTTCATTTTAAAAGTTTACTTGTACTTTAATGAGTTTTTCTTTCATTCATTGCTTTCTGTCTACTATCAGACTTTTAACTTTTGACTCAGTTAATGGAGGTTTAGAAGCTAAAATGTAAATGCTAGCGATACATACGTATATATATACATATATATATGTACAGATGTCAACATCGTATTCGAAGCGTAGTACTTTTTTGCAAGCTGTGGACTTTGTCTCATTCACATAATTTAAAGTGCATTAGTTGATAAACAACATTAGATGCAGACACTATGTTTTTAATTACATTTGCTTTATAATTTGATGAAAACCAAGCACGTAATTATTTTCTTTTATGCTCAGCGAATGAATGAAATTTATTAGAGTAAGTACTGCTACTATGTGTGGCTACTGCTTATTCTTGAGTCATACACAAGAGTTTAACATCAAGATCTTGCTAACGAAATGTGTGGCTCACATCGCGATGAGGAGTAAGCAAAAAGGGACCGAAATTAAGCTCATATTACTATTTATTTATATATTGGGTTGTTCGGAAAGTCATTTCGTTTTTTTTGGGGAACATGAAAGACAGTTTTCGTATAATGAATAAATATTTTATTAAATTATATATTGGCCATTCTGGTCCAACACCTTTTGCCATCTTTCTGGCAGTAACATAATTCCCCTCTCATAAAAGTTTTGGTCCTTGCTGGCAAAAAACTCGTCCAGGTGGTTTTTGACATCTTCATTTGAGGTAAAGGTTTTGCCATCCAAAAAATTTTGCAGGGACCGGAACAAATAGTAGTCGGAAGGCGCCAGATCTGGAGAATATGGTGGATGTTGCAGTACGTCCCATTCAAGCTGTAAAAGTTTTTGGCGAGTGACCAAACTTGTGTGAGGTCTCGCATTATCCTGGTGGAACACTACACCCTTCCTGTTGATTAATTCGGGCCTCTTCTCTTTAAGTGAATCATTCAATTTGTCCAGGTGATGACAATAGACTTCTGAATTAATCGTTGTATTGTCCGGCAAAAGCTCAAAAAAAACGATTCCTTTGACATCCCACCAAACGGAGAGCATCACCTTTTTTTGGTGAATGTTGGCTTTTGACACGCTTTGAGCCGGTTCATCTTTTCTGCTCCATGACCTCTTGCGTTTAACATTGTTGTATACAACCCATTTTTCGTCCCCAGTAATAATCCGCTTCAAAAATGGATCATTTTCTAGACGTTTGAGGAGCGAATCACACGCGTCAACATGACGACACAAATTTCGCTCGGTAAGGACATGGGGCACCCACACATCGAGCTTCGAGGTTAAGTCCATGCCTTTCAAATGGCCATAAACAGTTGAATTCGACAAATTTAACCTCTCACCGATCTCTCGTGTGGTGATTCGCCGATTTGCATCAACTAATGCCTTTATCGCATCTTTGTCAGCTTCGACCGGCCTTCCAGACCGTGGTGCATCTTCGACATCAAAATTGCCGGATCGAAATTTTGCAAACCAGTTCTGGCACTGGCGTACTGTTAACACGCCTTCTCCATACACATCCGTCAATTTTTTTCTCGCTTGGACAGCATTTTTACCTTTTCTGAAGTTAAAAAGTAAAATATGACGAAAATGCTGCTTATTGCTCTCCATATTTAAAAAGGCACCAACCAAAAACTACTGGGTAGAATTAATAGAACTTTTTCACACACAAGCCTTGCAATATCAGCTCTCATGACATATAATGGTTATAATGGTTATGGGGCTTAAGTGTGAAGTTAGTTTCGAAAAAACGTAATTAAGTCCTCTGGCGGGAAAAAACGAAATGACTTTCCGAACAATCCAATAAAATATGACATATGTATACATTAAGAGTTAACAATAATATTCAATCTAAGGTCACACAATGGTATGGTTCCATAAATATTTACGAAAAAAAATTAATAATTACGTGTATTTAGTCGTTGTTTCTCAACTGGTTGCACAAACTTTTACATATGTAATTTAAATCAGCAAAGAAATATAGGTGAATGCTACACAGTACATGAGGTAAAATCAACCACCTTGTCATGTCACATGTCAGAGACACAAAGTGGAGTATCTAGTGTATAACAGCGGCCTGAAAAGTTCGTATTGTTGTAAGGGAAATCATATTTTTTAGGCGAAATTCTATTTTGTTATTCAACATAGGTCACTGAGAGCGATTATAGCGGTCTTCCAAATTTTTGTTGAATGATTTTTTGTTTGTTTCAAAATAGAGCTCAGCCTTTCATAGTTTTGTTTTTCCCGGGACTATCCTCTTGAATTTTAAGCACAGGAAAATGTCACAAGAGCCAGACCCGAAAATCGTGGTGGTTGCACGACTAATTCATAACCAAATTCATTCAATTTGTAATTGTTTTCACATACGAGGTGTGTTCAAAAAATAACGAGAATTTTAGATTTTGAAAAAAAAAAACATTTTTTCACTCGTCTACATGTCGCCTTCATGCCGTTGTCGCCTTCAAAACGGTCTCCATTCGATATTATGCACTAATGCCAACATTTCCTTCAATCGTGGAATCACTTCTCAAACTCGATTTTTGGAATAGAATATAGCTCTTTCAGCGATGCACTTTTAATGTTATCTATACTTGTAAAATGAAGGCCCTTAGGAGTTCTTTTTATTTTTGGAAATAGGAAAAAGTCACACCGAGACACGTCTGGCGAATATGGAGGCTGGGGCATCGCTACAGTATTGTTTTTGGTCAAGAATTCACCAACACGAACAAGCAACGAAGTGTGAGCAGAATTGAGCAAAAGTGAGCGAAAGCCATGAATTGTTTTTCCACACACCCGGGAGTTTTTCTCGGATTGCTTCATGCAAACGGCGTTGAACTTATAGGTAGTACTCCCTTTTGACCATTTAAGCTTGAGGCAAGAATTCATTATTTATTATAGCATTAAAGTCGAAGAACACAATCGAAGAACATTCACGATATTTTCTGAACACACCTCGTATAATATTTGTCACACAGTCGATTGTGAGCTTGCTCCAATCCCACTGTGCATAGAGCTTTCAGATACTCAAATGTTCAGGAACAATTTGCTTAACGTTCCTTTGATAACTTCATATTTGGTTTTGGATATGTTACATATTTAATATTCAGTTACAAATTGCAGATCTGCACACGAAATTTTTTTATAAGTTCCAGTTCAAAAAATATGATGTATATTTCTGTGATATCATATATATGGAAGTCATCATGATATCCTTCGTAATTTCTTTCACTTAGATCAGGAAGATTAGCGAGTAACTGTCACAGCAGAAACTGTTACATTATTCTCACGTTTCATTCAAGCCTTTAAAAGGGACTTATTAGTTATTCGACTTGTTGAATAACTCCCAATTCTTAATTCTAAAAAAAATTTTGGACTAGTCGAACCGATGGTTCATAAGTCTCTAATTTTTTTTTATAATCTTACCTAAGGACTTTCAGACACACTTTTCTCTTACTTTTCAGCTCTACTATACCACAAGCACAGAAAACAGGGACACTATGAGGATATACATTTTTGGTCTAAGACTAAGTTTATAGTTTTAAGCACGAAGAAGGGACTGTTTGAATGCTTTTTATGAACTCTTTTGAAAAATTTTAAGTGGTTAAAGCATCAATCAAGATTTGAAATGGTTGTATCTATGAATCTAAATAAAAGGGTAATTGGAGTTAGAATTGTGGGACTAATTCTATATATATGGGAACAATAACAACTGCTGGAAACGGATTGCTGCTCCACTGAATTTTAAATTCCATTAAATAAATTACTATTATGTAAAGTACACTGTCTATACTTCTCTGGCTCTTGAGTTTTTACGTGGTCGTAAATATAGGTTCTCTCCAAATATTTTGAGCTGGCAGCCCCGCTGAAGGAGTGAGTGAGAGAGACCAAATCAAAATCATTCAGAGTGTGTTGTCAAAACCTATTATAATTAAAAACAAAACTATCCTACCTGCTATGCTCATTTACTTGGGACCAGCTTAAGATAAGTATTATCAGTAACTATGCTTTTGTTCATGATTTCCTCAAATTTTGTATGTATTTGCACAAAAGTACTAAACTTGACTTGATATTAAGTTTGTTCATTTTTATATCTCGTTTATATAGTTAGTTTAAAATAATCTGCAGCTGTATATTTCAGGTATATGTGTACATATCTAATGAAGTTATCCAAAACGAAGAGCGCGATAAAATGTGCATTTTGGTGCATTTTGGATACGTTCAGACAGCCACTTCATCCCACATATATATTTTTGCATGAAACCCAAAAATCATATTCCAACCCGATTTCTTTCTACACTTATCCCCCTGTGTCCCTAAGTTACTCAAGCCAGCTTAACATAGCCAATAGCATCAAAAACATTAAAGCTGCGTTTCGAGAAGTTGTGAACGTGTGTCACGCTGCCACAGTTACTAGGGTATTCTCATTTCACTAACTCACCGACAATTCGCTGCACTCGTACACGCTTGATATATAATAAATATTTAAATTTACATACTATGTTGAGAGACTAGTCAGGCAGTCAAAGGCAAAAGATGGAAATAATTTTGAAAACAATTTCAAGGCATGCTTTCCAGTGTTCGCTTGTTTCTATTCTTACTGACACCATCCGCACACAAACATATATATCTGTAAGTACATCGCCCGCCTTGCTGCCAGTGAAGCTGAAGCTGGTATTTTTTCTTACCAAACGCCCATTTATCAAATGTCGCTTAGGCTCGTTCGCAGTCTGCCAGCTTGCCTATCTGGCTCACTGCTTAGTTGCCTGCCGGCTGCCACATAGGAGCAATTGTGCGCCCAAATGTATGCAATAATAATCACAATAAATTGCTTCAACAGTTGGAGCTAATGGCGAGTGTGCAAACTTCTCGGAGCTTTGTTTGTGTGTGCGTGAGATATAAAGTTATTGAATGGTTGTGTGCGGCTAACCAGTACAACAATAAAACCGTACTGATTTTCCCAAATTTAGTGGAATGTGTACTTGAATAAATGAAAACTGCAAGTGCGATTTGTTTGCCAAAGTGGAAATATTAATAAATATGCAAAAATAGCATAAATTATTTAAAAAGAAAGGCCTGCTGAAGTTGTTGGAGATTATAATTTAAATTTTTGTGGAAGAAATATGATTTGCCAAAGTTTATTTATTTAGGTCCATAGCCACAATCCATGCTAGTGGCTAGTTGCATAAACAAGTTAAATTTTAAATCCGCACTATAATTGCAGAGATAGTCATAGTGAACACACACACGCACACAAGCGCACACACACACATAGGCGAAGCCGTGTAGTGTAACGGTGTTAAGCTGGGAATAACGTGTTAATCCCAAGTTTCCTGCTATTTGTGGTTGCTCATGCAAACTATGTGCATATAACTATATTTCCATTTGTGAAATTCCCCCGTATTTCTCATTTGTAAAGCAAATGTGGCAAAAAGTAAAGAAATGAATGCGAAATTATCAAAAAAATTCTTTTTAATAAATATATGGTTATAAAATAGAAACATAGGATATAAAAGAGCTTTAAGAAGGCTAGACTTTCATGCATTTTTCATGCAGTAATAATCACAAGAAAATAATTCTGAAATAAGAAAAAAATAAATGCTAGGGAATTTGCTCGAGAAAAGAAATTTCGAAGAATTTCAAATTGAATTGTTGGATTTTGTTGGAAATATTAATTAAGACAGACTGGAAATTCGTTCCGTTTTATAGAAAACCGAAGTGTTTTCTTCAAAAACTATTGCTTCATTACAAATTAAATTTCTTTTCATAATTTTTTGTTTCGAAATACCAACAATTGCGTCACTCAAGATTTGTCAGACATGTCATTTCAAGGTTCGATCTAACTAGTCTCTAGTGGCGCAGTGGCATAGTCGTAGAAACGTCAAGGACTTTCACCAACATCTGAAGATCTGTTGAATTGTAGAATATTACTTTTTCTTTATTTCATTTTTGAATATCTCAAGATTCTTTTTCATATTACGCTAAATAATTAAGTTTTATTAGCATGATTGGCAATAAAATTATTTCAAGACTTGTATGTTAAAATTTCGTTCTAATCTGGTTTAAGCTTGCTTGAAGTTCAGGCTGAACAGATGCATACTGATTTCTATCTCGTTATTGTATTTAAATTAGCGGCAACAACTTTGTTAATTTACAATATTTTTAAATATATATCAAGATGTAAATAAAATCGTATTTCACAAGGAAGATGTTTTCGAGTTCCACCCTCCTTAACTCCACTTTAAGGCAGCCTGATTAGTTACTTAAAAATAGATGTGACCTTGAACTGTGCTTGAAGTTCACGCTGCAAAGTGGGTCTTTGAGGAGGAATTTATTATCCATTAGCCACTAGTCTTATTTTCTCTCTTTTTAATTTCGGCTTTTAACATTACAAAAATTACCCAAAACAATCTGATGCACATCGGTCGAATTAAATTTTTCACCATAATATTTCTCTCAATCCTCAGACTCTCCACTGTCGCACTTTCTTCAGTAAGATCCAATTTTTGTTACCCTTTCGCCTTATATTATATTGTTATACCTGATTTTGTTGTTACGGAATGTATTTTTCCTTCCATCAATTGATAGCAAGGACCCAAAGTTCGCCTCAGTTGGGTTTTGACAATCATTTCTGACAATTAGACTAATTTGACCTGAGAGAAAATAATAATAAACCAACTAGCCCGTCGATGATCGGTGACTTTAAGAACAACTACAAATTTTTTAATATAATATTGTATAATTTGTTGTCTTTGAGCATCTCTGGTTGTCTCTTAAGCATGAAAATTTCATCTACCATTCGGAAAAACCTTCAGTTCGGCAGCATGACTGATACCACAAATTCAATGGGGAACTATAAATTAAATTAAATTTTTTACTAGGAGTAGAATCTGGAGAGGCATGGCATTTAGTTATCTTGGAGCTTCTAGGGACTTTGTCAGCACTTATTTTCCGGACTGGAGAGGTTGCTTACCTTCAGCGTTGCAACTAATGATCTACGGGTTACTTTCGGCAGACAGTATCTTCTGTTTTCAGACTGTGTTTTTTTCCAGGCTTCTCTTACACTAATGTATAAATATTTGATGAGTTCTTCGGAGTATTAATTCATTTGTTGTCACCGCCGTTCATTTTGGCTTTTGGGTGTGTATGCTTACCTTAGGTTAACAGCATTGGTCGCTTCATCCTCCCACTTTCCGAGAAGTTTACTAGAAGGCATTCAGGATGCCCCACCCAACTCTCCCCTTTTAACAACACGGGCTTGGAATCTTTTCTGTTGGCGGAAATGGGATTATGCGGAGGCTTAAATAATAATGCACAACATATTACTCATATTGAAATCCTTATGTTAGTGAGATATGCTTTTTATGGATAACATTTCAAATGATATTTCTAATAGAGTTTGAGTACTTCCATTCACTTTTAGGACTTTATGAGGCATATATAAGCTTCTAATATGCATATTTTCTCTGATGTGCATCACATACTTCACAGCCACCTTTCACAAAAAACAAACGAAAATGGAGGAAACATAAAAACTCAAGGCGTTTTTTTAATACCTTGAAAAGTGTATGAATTAAACATGAATTTAACTGCAAATTGTGAAACAAATGGCAAAAATAGATAGGGGAAACCAGCAGCCTAATCAAAATTTATATTTGCAACAGATTATTTGCACGTATGTGATCAAAGTACTGTTATATGAGTGTCTATGTTCGTTGTCAGACTTCTTGCGGCAAGGGTGGCGTCGGTGTTTGTTTTTTCGTAATTCGATATCCAGCTGTCCAAACGAGATTTCCTGCACACACACTTACACACATAAAAAGATGTGTGCTATTTGTGTTTGTTTTTGGCTATGATAGTTTGTAGGTGTTTTGTGTGTGCGGACAATACTTTGTGGATATGTCATTGACACGTATAAGCACCGGTGCACAACGCTTGCTTGAAACAGGTACAACAAATGCTGCAATAAATAACTAAACAAATTATGCAATGAATATTCAGAAGACTTTACTACAGCTCCTTCGCTTTTATAGAGTTGGACATTGAGGGATAAATAGTTGCTAGCAGAACGCATCCTTTGAACTATAATGGAATAATAAATGTTTGAGCAAATGTATTGTCCAAATATAATATTACATATTTCATGGAATACTATCAACATTATTTTTTTTGCTTGCATACTGCTTCTGTGTTGAATTCCTGTATTTCATTTCATTTTTCCCTAGAAAATTTGGAATTAAGAGTAGGAATAAACAAAATTTCGTAATGTATAAGTGTTAGAAGAAATGAGACTGGAAATCTGAGATAAATAGAAAAGTTTAGTCAACATTTCAGCGGTGAGCGAAATCGATTGCATTAAAATTATTCATATGCACCCATACAATAAAACTATTTGACAATAATTTATTGTTATATATATAATTGTTATGATCGATATCATATAAAAACTGGAGAAACCCTGTGTTATAAAAGCAACCCTGTTTCAGCTAATGCTTGTAAATATTCTTTATATTTCAGTACGCTCAAGTGAATTAACCCCCCGGTTCTAATCGAATTAGTCCTTCTTCAATTTAATATTTCCTCAATTACCATTTTAGACCGTTACCAATTCACCGATCTGAACAATACTGTAAGTATAAAAGAAATAGGGTATTTCCACATGAATTATTGGTGGATTGACGAACAAAGAGACTGGACATATGCACATTTGATAGAGTAAGTGGTACCAAAACAAAATTTTTTATTTTGCGGAAAGCTGGGAGGTCCAAATTCGGCATTTATTATATTATATCACAATTTGAAAATCTTACCAGACCACCGGTATCAGAAACAGGCAATTTTAAAGCAAGAGAGATCTGCTGATATTAAATATATAAGTTGGTGTAAACATTATTAACTTGTTCACAATGACCTTGACAGTAGGCGGAGATTTTTGCAAGACGGCTGAAAGTTGATCACCACATAAATAGCCATTTTTATGTACTGATATTAACGACTTGGTAGCGAAGTACACTTTTGCTCAAAATAAGTTTAAACTACTCAGATACAGTTAACAGTTTTCAAATTTGCCGACAATTAGCAATGTTCATTTTGTTACCACTTTTTAGAATGGGTGTAATGGAAGTAAATTACCGCACATTAATAGCTACACTATTCCAGCGATTTGTTGCAAATTTGCAAAAGCGGCTAGCTAAAATGCCAACCACAGTTTCGAATGTGTGAGAACCCATATAACCGTATACCCATTTGCCACATTCACTAAGTGTTGAATATGGAGCGCCAAATTTAATTTAAGAGTTTATATTGGAAATGATATTGATATGCTCACAAGTAAACTCAAAATTTGAATAACAGAAGTCCGCGGATAAATTTGTATTAGACTTATTGCAGAATACACGTAAATTTTATAGTAAAATCAGACGGAATACTAGAGCCCACGATTTTAGGCTTGGACTTGGACTTGACAAAAGCACTCCGATTCAGTTTAGTTGAAGATTTGTATTTAATTGCATCTTTTCCATACGAAGTATAACTCAAGACCTTAAAGAGACTCGATTATCGCAAATATTTTTCCTTCTAATTAAACTATTTTGAATATTAGAGCTAATCGAAAAACTTATTCTTTAGATTCAGAAGCTTGGTTGGTTCCTTAGAATACTATATACTCTTGTAACAAGGCGGTATACTACTCGCAAGAGCACTTTCAAATAGCTCATAAATTTAATACTTATAAGTTTCAAACCATCCAGCTTGCTCAACGCCGTCAAAGGATGGCAGAGATACACAGATTAGTGGAATTAGGAGTGTGGTATTGTCTAATATATATTTTTTTTTGATTTGTGATTATTATATTTTATTGGCAATTTATATACACATAAATAAATATCTGTTAAATATTAGTTCATCTACTATCTATCGTATAAATAATTATGCTTATTAAACGGCAAGTTGAAAATAGGGTTTAAAAAGTGTTATCCGATATTTCTTTTATGTAAGTATTTATGACTCTGTGTTTTTTCTCCTGTCGCCCTATGTTTTACACAGTTCAAAGAAGCTTTAAATTTAAATTTCGTACTTCACTCATAAGCCATATCCAATTATGGCGTCTGTTGGTGTTAACGGTGTTAGCGTTGATTTCTATCTCTAGTAGTATAAACACAAATCAATTTCGTGTAAAAGTTTTGCTTATCGATGTGCAATTGTAGCCAACATACCATATTATATATACTAATATATATATATATTCGATTATTTGCAAAGAAGTCAAGTTGAAGCGTTTGCAACCAACACACACACACGCGCGCATAAACCTAATACAATTGCATTTCAATTTATGCTGCTCATGGTAGAAAAGGCACATTCGCTTCACCTGTCGCCATAAAGAACTTTTACCTTTCATATGCACAAAAAAATTTCAATGTTGTTAAATTTATTGAGAAAATGTTTGTGTGAAAAGCTCTGGAGAAACCGGTGCGGCAAGGCAGTCGAGCATCAAAATACTTTATGCATTCGCACATATTCAATTGCTGTCAATTCAACGACAGCCGGTGAAAGGTGGAATATCAGAAAAGTAAATGAAATAAGTAAAGCCCAAACAAAAAAAGCAATAAAATTCAGTTGAAATAAAATAAAAATTGGAGAAATTGTAGAAAATTGTGGCAGCAATAAAAATGCAAGCTTACAAGTGAACACATATGTGCGTACATGTGCGTGGGTTAATATGGGTGTGGGTGTGTTGGTGAAAGTAGCACACACGTTTAACAGCTGTCGGCAAGCACGAGTTGTGGGTGTGCGGCGACGATTACCGGCGTCGAAAAAATCGCTATCGTTTGCCATTTACCAGCTCAATTCAATTCATTTTCGGGTTACACGAATATATCCCAAACTGAACGCTACATATGAAGTCGCCAACACTTTTGCGTGTGCCACAGCGAAATTTCGCAATCGTTGCAGAAAATGTATTTGAAGGTGAAAAATATTTTACATTTCAATTGTTCTTTATGGCTTCGGCATTGCTGGTTTGCAATGGGACTTTGGGTGAAATGGCGAAGCAGCGATTTCCGCGCCGCATATGCGGCAGATGTCGGTGTGTGTGTGGGTGGGTTTATTATACATGTATTTTAGCGACAAAACACTTGCGTGGGTTCCGGGTATATTTTGAATGTCCTACATCAATTGTGTAACGGTGCTTTTTTTACCTTTTCCGCGGCAAACTCGATGCTTGAGTCTGTCTAGCGCTTCCCGCGCTATCAATTTCCTCATCTAACTGATTGTTTAGCTGCTAGCGTATCTCTACGCATAGCCACTCCTGCATGTGATGAGCGTGCTTGTATGAGAGGGCTTGAGGTGTGTTGTTGTAATTTTCGTTGCTGAAATTGAAAGTGAAAAATGGATTGTGGCTGTTCCGAGCAATGAAGTGTCAATCTGTTGTCGTTGATTTGCTGCCAATGTTCATTGTCGTATGCAAATGTGTATGTATGTGTGTAAATGCGTATGTAAATGTGCATGTACTTCTTTGATTGCATCTGCGAAAATGTAAATGTGTTTTGATTTCTGTAATTTCCATCTGTTACCTCTAACTACATATGCATAAAATGAATATTTAAGCTGTCAGGGAATCAGTTAAACATAACCGAATGTATAAATATATGTACACAGTATATGTATATTGTTGGATGTGCGGTCATTTTCGTGATTCTTTACATCATATGTGCCTCACTCATGTTTGATTGAGTTTTCATACAGTCTTTTTCCAATTTCTCTGTGTGTTTAAAACTGATTGGCGTCGATGCCGTGGTTAGAATAGATGTGTAGAGCTAACAAAAATGTGTATTTAATGACGACTGTCTTTTGGCTCTTACTTCACTAGCATATTACACGAAGTACATGAATATGTTAAAGAAAAAAAAAGTGCTTTGGTTAAAAGAATTTTTTAATAACTGTTGGAATCTACAACATGTATTATGTTTCAAATACTTTTGTGCTCTAACGCCATTTTCATTATAAGCATATTTTTATTTGTTAAAATTAATGTTTTCTTTGAGCAATACATATGTTGATTTACATAAACAATTATGCAGCACAAATTTCAGAAATTTTTCTTCGTCTTCTTCTTAAACGGAGGCCCGAGTCGTTTCTACTCTTCATTAATATATATATATTTTTTTCCCATAGTTCCTTGGAGGAACATTAATAGCAGTCAATTAAACGCAGCAAAAGACATTCATGAGCCACCTAATCAATAGCTTTTTGTATACACGCTACATCATACGTTAGATCGACCTTGATGATATATTATACATAAAACGCTTTAGATTCTACGTTATTTTTCAAGTTTGATGAAATTTCTTACCATTGTGTTATTATGAATTTCCACAGGTTCGTGTGAGAAAAGAAAAGAAATGAGAAAACTCACCTGTGCTAATGTCTTTCTTTTCAACTAGTCTTCTCTCATCGACAGATGGATTTGCCAAATTTCTTTATCGCTTTAATTAGGCACTCTCCAAACATTCATATAAAGGCAGAGCAAGACTCCGACGGCTGAAAGACTGAAAGTTAGGTACTCTAAAAGTTCGCAAGAATTAAAGGCGTCTCAAATATTTTGAGATGACTGCGGAATTTTCCTATAAAGATGTTGATTATGAAGTCAAATTCATTATTAATCGAAATTATTATTTCGGTTTTCCTCATTTTTCATGCTAAACTAAGCTGTTTTGTAGGCCACTTGCTTATTTAATTTTGGTAAGAGATTTTACTTTAAATCTGAAATATCTACTTTAAAGTAAAATTGATTAATGGAAATCAGAATATTCATACATATCGCTGGAGAAATAAAAAGTAAAATAGATATCAATCAATTTTGGTGTAGTCGGAACATGGAGTAATAAATAATACGGAACAACAGTGGTAATGACTCATTATGATCAGCACCAAATAAGATTAAACTTGGTCAAGTAGTGCAGCTTATTACGTTAAGGAGTTGCAACAGTTTAAGAAGTGTATCAATAAAACCACCTTGTAGGCGTGGCTGTGGCCCGACCAAAAGTAGTGTTAAGCTTAATAAAGATATCTCAATGCTTATTCGTTATTAACGGTTTAACTCCAAAAGAAGATTTTTTTTGTAAAAAGGCAAATATTTTCGCATAATTTACTAATATATGACCTTGTTTATCATCAAGTTGAAATTTTCAATAGGAATGTGATAGGATGTGTGACTGTAATAACATTAACTGATTCCTTTTTTTTTCTACCACAGCATGTTAGCTAACATTTATCTGTTAATAAATTACAGCAGGAGAATTTTTCGAACTTCGATAAGTGTAGCAAACAAACGCTGTAAGCATTCCCCAGCCGCAGCTTTCGGTTGATAACATACGAAGATTCGCTGCTTTACATTCGAATTTGCTCTCCTCTTTAATATTTCGGTTATTTCCAGATTTTTAACAGTAAGAGAAATAGTAACAGTAGAAGAAATATTTGAATGTCGTACGTTCAGTCCCATTGCTGGGGGGTGTCGTCTATATTCGAGGATGCGCTTCTACTAAAAGCAGGTATCCCTTATCGTTAACATCTGCCCCATTATAAATAAACCGCAATTGACGATTTTATTCTACATTTATACATAATATATGTTTGTACATACGTATGAGGGACGTCGATATGGCTGACGTTCACAGCAAAGCAGAGATTCATGGCTAAGCGGATTCGGCTTTTAAGTCAAACATAATCTATTGATTTAATAAATGCAAAGCGTTTACACTTTTCCTTTCTGATGATGATGTGGCTAATGCTAATAACGACAGTAAATTGCTATGTTGGATTTGTTTAAGTAACAATACACATTAACAGATAATAAAATATGGCAAAGTAGAATGAAATTGTTGCCAAGGATTTGTATTGTATTTATATACTTTTCATATTTAAAGTAAAAATAATGAGTAATGTCTAACAGGCTATATAGATAAGTTGTAAATGTGTTGAGAATTAACGGTGTGCTGGCTGCAGAGAAAGAATATGCCATTAAAATTAAATTTATGTATCCTTATATATGTACATGGTAAAGGTTCCTCTAACAGCAAATTAATTGAAAGATTAATCTTTCGTTTCGTTACTTTAATCTAGAATTCTACTTATGCTAGGCCTCTTAGTGAGTTATGCCACGATTTTATTGGGCTAATGTATTTTATAAGACACTTTGTAGTAGTAGAAATATGTCGAAGCGTTTGTCTTTCTAATTAGAAAACAAATTGTGTAATTGTCTTAAATAGGTATAGAACTCACGTCCTGAGGGATGGTAGTACCTACCTCCAAGCCGTATATGGGACTCAATATATTCCTATTAAATAAAGAAAACAAAGGACAGTTTTTATTTTATGAGGAGATCTTCCACTGCACTCAGTTACTACTGCTCTAAGAAACTTTCACGATTGGTACAATTGGCCTATTTGAATATTCCGGTTATTTTTTAGAAAGCTGAAGAAACGTTAAAGCGATTTAGATAGACGACCTCGATGTATTCCACATAAGAGAAATTATGTAAGTATTTTTATAAAATACTGAACTTGTAGGTTTCATTATCATTCATATCTTTCAGTTAGATGGCATTAAATAATACTTTGAAGCCTCCTCTGGTAATAAAATGTAACACTATTTCTATGCCTAAAGAGCAGTTAAATTTAGGTTAGGTCTCACTAAGAAAGACTAAGTAGTTTATTTACAGTGCGTCATAATTTTCCGCTCAATTTGGTTATAAATGTGTAAAAAGTTAGTTTGCGTTCTAGTGTCTCGTTCGTGTTGTGTGGATTATATCAAATTCATATTCACGAAAAATATCACAAACATAGTAGACTCATATAGCAGGCTTGCATGTGAATCGGTTAAAAATTGGCCAAAAGCCATGGCATTACCCGATTGACCCGATTTTAAGTGAATATTCGTAATGCAACAACTACCGGCCCAATTTCATCCTTTTCGCATACATAGCAGGGGGCGGAATGTTACCATATCATAACCAGGTGCAGTTTTCATATAACATAATTTTAAATTACAACAAATTATTTCACTTTACAATAGAAAAATCTAGTATCAAAGAAATATCATAATGAAGCTTTGTGGCCTTATCTAGCAATTAACTCTCATCTAAAAATTGTCGAAATAAGTTTTTAAGCCCCCAGATACCGAATGGAATGACCCCAGTGTATATGGGTGACGTTTTGTCGAAAATATCTATAGTATATATTAATTTTGGGCCCCTTTTCTTGATAATAGTGTGACCTGGTGTTGAAAACTGCTAAAATCAGTTCAGTCCTTCTCCTAATCTCCTAATCTCCTTATATCTATTATAATGAAATTCGCAATTCTGTTTGACTTTATACCATATATATGGGCCAGCTGTAAATAATTTTAGCAAAATCAAATGAACGTTTTAGCTTGAACACAATAAGTGAAATTGGTTCATCAATTACCCTAGCCTCCGTTTACTGATAATGCATATCGTATAAATAATACCGCGTACCTGTATTGTAATGATGCCATAAAACTTAAGCTTAACCCATTACCTGTATACAAATACAACTATTAATTTCGTAACCCAGCATTCCACTACTTTAAAACATCTGTACTGGCTAAGCTGCCCAGACTAATGACTTATTGAAGAATTTTGTTTCATCTCATTCACCCACGTTGACTTGTTGTTTTCGTGCACTGCACACAATTCTTCCGGTATATCCTGCTGCGACATCAACTCTTATAGTTCCCTACTCATATACTCGTACCTATATATATATTAAGTTAAGTTTTTTCAAACTTAGTGAGCGAACTAGGTGGAAACTAATCGGATTTCCGTAGAAGACGTGTGCAGCAACTCTTGTACTTTCCGAGTAGCAACGACAACAAACATATATACGTTGGTGGAGGGCTCTTACATGCTGTGTTGCCATTCACGGCGAACATGTTTATCAGCAGCGGATTTAATATTTTATAGTTGCGATTGTTTGTTTGTGACAGTGACAAATCTCAAGGAAAACAATTGGGCAAAAGAGAATCAACAATGATTAGGGGCACAAGTGCAAATGGGAGATTGTCAGCCGAAGTCGCTCTACGATGTGTTTAATCTGCTTAAAATGCGAAAGTGCGTAGCGCGAGCACACAAATCTATGCGAGAAACACATGGAGTATAGAACATCACATCAGCAACCAGCAAGCCCCGTCGATAAGTGCGAAACGGTGGAGGAGGGGTGGAGTATGCTGCAAGTGAAGCAGCGACAAAGTTGAAAACGGCGTTGTCAGCGCTTTCGCAGCTAATCATTTTAAAATGCGTTATTCCACCATTTGCCATTTTCCAAGCCATCAATTTGGCGTCATCAACTCAACGAATCTAACTGTGGCGACGAAGTGTGTTGCGTTACAACGAAGGACAACGCAACGTCAAATTTGCGGGTGAGAATGCTACAACTTGACATATTTTTGACAGTCACGACAACGTTGCAGTCAAGAGCAAAAATGCGGAGAAGCATTACTGATGGCAATGTTGACAGCTTAAAGATACTGGCTCCGTAAGTTGTGTTAACGGCGGGATGTTCTTCGGAGGTTGAGCGGAAAGCGGTGTCAAATTTTGTTACATGGATAAACTGAGTGGAGTATCTATACACAGGTGTAGCTATCACTAAAGCTTAAAATAATATTGCGAAAGACAAATTTTTAAGTTTTTTATGAAATCCTTGTATTTTTCTAAATAGTGGGAGTTCTTTAAATGTGTATAAGTAGAGTGAAAATACAGTTATTCTGAGAAATATTTCTAACACTCACTATAGTAAAGAGTTAGCAGAAATGTTTAATCATGAAGAACTTGAGATATCTATAACCAAAGTGATCGTTGTGGCTTTGTAGTAGGATGTACTCTAAAGCACTACTCAATTAAAGCATTTGAATTTCCGGTAGATCTCAACAATTCTTTTGAATTTCAGTTGCACCTCATTATCCATGAGAATGCTCTGAGCCAATTTCTGTTATGAGAAATTATCTGAATTTTGTTTAATAGTTCGGAGGCCGCTTAAATTTGTAGGCCCCTCTATTTGTCGGATAACATTGAGGCACAAACAAAAATTGGAAGGCGAATGTCAGCCAAGCATATAACAGAGATGTGAGTGCCAAATATAAATACATAAAACAGTGTGCCTTAAGGTCGCATATCTACGAAATAGCCTTTCGGACTGCTTAAGACGAAACTGCTCCACCTGTTAGCTAAGGACGATGAAAATATTAAAGTATTATATCGGCCAATTCGCAGCTTTCAGACGTCTTATATGTCGATATATGTATATTCCACTGGCTCGTTGTTCCAATCTAAAATAAATTGGGCTGAAAGAGAGGAAGAAAATCACATCATCAAACATTTGTTGAATCCAGCGAGTAGCTGAACGACGCTTAGATGAGTATCGAGCACAATGAGCCCATCCGAAGATTAAGCCATCTTCGATTCGCTATTTGTCTGCTAGCTCTGTCTAGGTGCTGCTCTCTTATCAAAAATCTTATATGTGAAAGCAACAACAAATTTATTGAATAAAATACGATGCAAGAGAGTATGCCGATACCTCATCACAGTGGTATAACCACTTTTGAATGTCACTAATTTTTTTTTTTTTACAGATTTTACAAGAGATTTGTTATTATGAATGGCTCAACTGACAAACTTCCTTCAAAATAAAAATACAAAAAGTTTTTGTATAAATTTTTACAACTTATTACTAGAAATAAAGTATAATTGCAAATGAAAACGGCAAGGCATGGACGCTACTCAGAATTAAGGAGTTACTGAAATGTTATTTGGCGGAAAGTGCTGAGAGTCTGTTCGAATAACTGTCATTGTGTGTTCGATTAGCTACTAACTCTAGGAGTTACTCTACATACTAGATTGATGAGTAACAAATGCTAAAACAAATTTACAAAAACTGTTCGTGCCCGCAACTTTTGGTAGTGCAGTTGTAATCATTACAAGTAAAGGAAAAATATATACATTTATGTCCGCAATATTTTCTTTTCTATAGTTTTCCTTGAATTTAATGCATTCCATTCCAGTTTTTTTTTTTTACTTTTACTAATTACTTTCCATTTTCATCAGCATCTGACACTGAGCTTTATGAGTTGAAAGTTTAGTGATTATTTTTAGTCAAGCAAAAATCCGCTGAAAGAGTTTAATGAAAGAAAGACTGAATGAAAATGGAGAAGTGGGAATGCTTTTCGCATCTAAAGGTAGGGGAGTTGTTCAAAGGGAAAGCGAAGTGGCTTTTGCTCGAGTGCTTGTTCCAGACAATCTCTATAAAATTCTGTTTGTATGTACGCACGCAGTTGGACGGACAATAAATAAAATTTTCCTCATACAATGTACAACGGTCAACAGTGTGTCACAACATTGCTGAAATTGAATGTGTGGCATGAAGTAAAAAGGACACTGGAAGCTTGGATTTATTTTAAATATTGCCGTCACACGATGTCTGCATATGGTGAGTGGCTTCACAGTGAACAAGTGCGCGCCATTCGAGCCATTGGAGACATTCATCGCACTTTTGGCGGCTGTGAAAACTATTCACTTGCGTATACTCCGCAGGCATTCATTCATCCACAGAGAGCAGGCTGCCGCAAATAGCCAACAAAAACAGCAAAAGCCAAGCACGGTTTGTGCGGCGTAAGCGCGGTGGGGGCAAGGTGACTTTGGTTAGCAAAAGTTGGTAAACAGCATTTACGTTAGTATTAAAATTTGCATAAGTAAAGTTTGCACATAAAAACATTCGAATAGACAACTGCTATGAAAAGAAGAATGAATAAGCAACTTTAAGCAAGAGTAAGCTTCCAAAAAAATTCTTAATTTTTAATTTTGAAGTATTTAAAATATTGCAGTTTTATAAATTTCAATGTTCATATATTTCTAAAGCCTTGCTATGTGTGAAAGGCCTCAGAAGATTTATAAGGAATTCAAGTTGCCTTCCTAAAGGATTTGCCTTCAGCAATGCACGTGTGGTCTCCGTCTTGGGACGCACAGCACAGAACCGAACCTATTCTAACCTAATATAAGTGTGAAAAAACAGTTATAAGTGTGTAGAAAGCAGTAGTGGTTCTCAGAAAAGTGAATTTCGTATAAAGTGAAACGGTGCTTCTTCAACGATCCAGCCTTCCTTTATAGTTTCCCAGACCACTTTTGCATTTATATATTGTGTATAGATCCTTTATTGAACTCAATCAATAATCCCTTTTGCTAATTTAATTATACATTTCAGCTTAGAACACAACTTTGCCTCAAAGGATTTAGGTACGTCTACGATTTTCAAGAAAAGATGTTAATGAGCGTTCGGGTCGGCCAACTTCAGCACATAAAATTTTAAGCGGTTTTTCTCGAAACTGCATTTTTCAAATCGGGCGACGATAGTGCTCAGAGACTATCACACACATCCACTTGATATTTTACCTGTAGCCTCACAGTAACATTGTGGAATAAACTGTGTATGATTTTTTGTTATTATTGCAACTTTTTTATAAACCAATTACTGTTAATATTTTCCGTGAAACCGGTTAACCTTTTCTAAAAGTCCACCTTTTTGCGGAGAATTGATGTAAAGCTAAAAAGGTGCACACTTTACTAGTAAGTTTTATGTAAAATAAGATCCTGTCTTTTATTCTGTTTCAGATATCACGAGTACCTAGAATCACCGTCACCCATAGAGACCGTTTTGAAAAAAAAGTGATACTGAAGGTTGGCCCAGTAGTCACCATTTTGTATCAAATGACAATATCAATATTTTTTTGTACGCTTACATGTTTAATAAAGCCTTGAAGAGAGAAATTCGATTTCTTTTTCTTTTCTCCCAGAATAAATTGACAAAAATTAGATGTAATTTCGGAAAGTTTCTAGAAGTAATATCTCCGTATCCATATTAAGATTTAAATGACATGACTTCTTGCCATTTCTTCACCAAAAAAACAAGTATAAATGAACGGAATTTTTTGGGCTGAACTAAGGCATCTATATCCATCAAATTACCTGCATGCCTTTCAATGCAGTTATCATCATCATCATTACATAAAAGATCTGTTTTTTTATTAGAAGTATTTGTGCGTCAATTATTTAGTCCAAGTACGTGAGTATAGAAACAACCTTAAAATTTTATAATAAAGAGGAGAATCGCAATTACAACGGAGTGTTAGAAATGTTAAAAGAGCGCACGAAACTCTGAGATATCAATAATTGTTACTTTTTGTGCAACTCTGTTTTTTGCTCAGACATCACAAGATGGCTGTAGTTATTTCCTTTTCCTCGTATCGCAATCTTTCATAAGCACAGGAAAAAGAGAAAAAAAGTATGCTTCATCACAAAACATTGAACTTTTACCATTGGCAGGTAAGCCGCTGGGTGAAAACTAAAAAAGAAATTTGTTTGCAAATCGTACATTGCCTACATTTCATTAGGGTAAGCCAAACAACTGGGAGAGATATAGTTTTGATTTCGGCGGAACAATAAAGAACGATTTTAACCCTATCTACAATTAAGGAAATGTGGACTTTGATGATGGTAATGAGGTCACTACACCTCTTACGATTTATCTCAGGTCAGAAAGATCTTGCGACTGCGCAAATGCTAGTTGTTGACCAGTGCTTGCCAAGCTCATGTGAGTGAAATACAATATAACAAAAGATTTGCGAATGAATATTTTAGTATCTTGGGGTATTTTGGATCAAATTATGAGCAAAATTAGGTTTTGATAAGACATTTATTGTTGACACAAAATTTTAAAATTGTAAGCACTCTTCTTGGGACCAATATCACTACCATGTCAGTGATATTCAATGTACTTAGGAAATTTACCAGTTTTCTCGAGCACTTATTAATAAGTTAACTAATGTTTCAGGGAATGCTTCTGATACAACTCCACTTTTAAGATTTCAATAAAACGTGTCCAATTCTTTTGTTAGGATCCATATGCCGAACATTTGCCGCTGCAACGGCAGAAAAGCTTACCCAAATACTTTTAGAAACTTCTACCAAATTGATACTATTTAACCAGTTGCAAAACTGGGCTCATTCTGTCTACATAGATCACGGCGTCGTGGTACAAAGAAGTTTTGTTTCTTAGCCCTTCTTACATTTTTAATGATTTCTTCAACACCTTAATACGTATTTCCACAGCAGATAGTCTACGTTTAGATGTGGTGCTGGCCTATCTGCGTGGTTATGCATCATCAACGCAGCACCAATAGTTGTTCAAAGGACACCAGGCAAAAAAGCAAGAATGAATATCTTAGCAAAAAAATTGTAAAATAGTGAAGGAAAAAATGACTACCAAATGATAGCGCTGAGAGGAATAAAAAATGATTGCATGGCACACAGACGATGTCAAAGCGAAAGGCGTACGAAAGAACAACCCCGTCACACTACAACAAAATTTACGACTTTCACAAAGGCATGTTGTGCTAGAAGTTTACAACAAAGCTCGCGCACGACCATACTTTTAAGTGCCATGTGTGGAACAAGTGGCACACGAGCATATGTGTGCAGGTATGTAGCGGCAAGGCCATGTACACCTCGTACCATATACCATGTACCATATATGCTCGACTTAACCGCAAGCGTAGAAAAAATGGACAGCGCTTAAGTGCGAGCTTGTGCACCTTAAGCGGAGGAAGTACCTTTTCTGGGGCGGCAATGTCAGCTTTCGGCTCATAAAAAATTCGCTCGTTTAAAACGATATCTCAAAGGTCTTCTTCAGTGGCTGATAGCGGCGTATAGTTTCTTTATATCAGCATGAGTAATTGTGCTGCCGCTCCCCACTCTATTTGCTCGTACTTTATCCATTATGCTTCACAATCACACACACCACAGCACTCTGATTGCTTTTAAAGCTTCGTTGCACTTTCTCTTTTTTTCCACCATCGCTTCGCCTTTTAATTTTTGTTCCAAGCATTTCTTTTATATCAATTTCCTTTTTGCGTTCATTAATTTTTTTTCTCGGTTTCATTTGCGTGTTTCCAGCCGATATGCAATTAAAGTGTTGTGAAAAGCAATCGAATGGTGTTTGAGTGGAAATTTGAAATGAGTTTGCATTGAAGTGAGTTCTTTGCAAACGTGCTTAAATAGTTGCTCCAGCAACATTTTTCGCAAGGAACATATAATATGTGATAGTATATAGCTTGGTAATTAATTAAACAGCAAATCTTCAATTTAGTAAAGTGGGTCGTATAATGGAAGTTGGTATTGTGTTAAACGTTTTTGAGAAGTGGGCGTGGCTCCAGCCTCTAGTAGCATAAATATACCCATAACTTTAACTACCTAAACTAACTCAGCACAAACTCGGTGGCAACATGGCGCGGGTCAAGGGAACGCCAAAATTTTTTCAACAATGACAGGAAATATAGTAAAAATAGTCTTGCATATCGGTGATACCAAAAAGAGTACTGAAGCAAATTCCCTCAATGATTCTGTATGAACATAAAATAAAGTTTATATAGACAGCTGACACTCGAAAGATAAAGGAACGTGATGGACATATCGTTTACGAATATATGGGTTTCCGAAAGCTTTATGCAAAAACAGCAACGAATTGATGATTCTAAGACATTTTGAAGCTGCTTGATCGTACTAAACCCAACTTTTTGCGTCGATATGCGACTGTGGAGAACATGACAGTCGTCCGAGTGGACTGGAAACTAACGCAGTTATGAGGTCTATATTTTGGGATGCGTATTAAAATAATGCGTAGTAAAATTTTATTTATCGACTTTATTAAAAAGAGTAAAAGAAAAACCACCAACAGTGACTATTATATAGCGCCATTTGGACGTTAAAAGAACGATATCACGAAGAAGCGGCCCCATTTGAAGAACAAGTAAAAGCGTTTCATAAAAGCGACAATACACCCATCCAGAAATCAATGAAAATAATGTCAAATTTACTTAGATTATTTCTTATATTTATATATTATCCGGATGTGACCCTCAAAGTCTTTTCCCTGCCATCAGACGTAAAGAGAATTCGTAATGGAAAGAAATTTAGCAACAGAGAAGAAGTAATCGCGGAATCAAGAAAGAGAGCAAAGTTGATATTTTCTCTCTACTAATTCAATGCTCAACTAGAAAAGCATTCGACCAACTCTGCCGCGAATCGCTTTTAATTTTTTCCTGTTGCTGCTGCCAGTCGAGTTTGACTTAGCGTGCAGCTTAATTAGTTTTTGTGGAAAACACTTAATATCAGTAAATTGTGTGGGGAAGCAACTGTGCAGCTATTTCCTGGGGTTATACTAAATTTATGACTGAAGTCAGCATTTCTATTAGTATTTTATTAGCTGTTGTTTGTAGTTTCATAACCCAAAGCCAAGATGGAAGAATATATGAAACAATTAAATTGAAATGAAAAATTGAAAAACTGTTCAGAAATTGCACATTTAACTATATGTGAGACCCGAACTCCCGAACGTGTTATTGAGAAACAATTGAGCATTCGAATTGCAATGGCTTCCCTTGGTTTAAATGAAGCAAGTTAAGCTTAGGCCAACTGAGCTTTTATTGTGCTTCAGCTTATGAAAACAAAATTATCATTCGTATTCTTTCGAATTTATTGCGTACAATTACTTGAGCGTATAAAATTATCGGAATTTATATAGTATGCATGCATGTGTATGTATGTGACGATGATGCCGCAAAAGTGCGTCGAATGCAAAGCATTTGCCGAAAACTCGAGCGAATTCAATATACCGAAATGGCGCTTCTATAGTATTATTGTATTGTATTATTCTTTGATTTCTTTTATTGTTGTACGCCGAAATATGTGGCTGGATGTAGGCGAAGCGGCGAAGACGCTATCCACGATTTATCGCTTCATATCGCTATGCATAATAATTTGGCTATAAAAATATAAAATACGAATAAATAACAAAAACCAAAAATAAGCAAAAAGGAGCAAGTCAGAAAGGGAAAGGGAGTGTTGAAGAAGAACAACAAAATGAGAGAAAGAAAAGAGCAAATGCAAAACAAGTCATAAATACGACACAAACAAATGCGATGTGAAATCGCATGAAAACATTACCGAAGAAAGCAGCTATGCGCAACGAATTGAATGGCAAGTAAAACGCTTCGGGCATGGATCGGGAAGCCTGAAGTCTGGAGCAGTACACGCGAAAATATTGGCCAAGCATAATATTTACCAATTGAGGAGGAAATTTGTGCGAAATACAGTTAAGAGTGGAGGCGAATGTGCTTATGATTTCGTGCCAGCTCAAAGTGTGTGTGAGTTGTGTGCGTCACGACAGATAAGAGGGGCTCTTAAATAAGTGCAGCCAGTAGCATTGGGGTGAAGAAAGGCAAACGCAACACCAAAATTAATAGCGAAGGCCTGAACGCGGACGGAACCGAAAACCCTTCTAAACGCAATTCGTTTTTTTTCCAAACTGTGCTGAGAAGGCAACATTTGAAGTCTTGGTGACCATTGGCCATTGTTGATATGTGAAATATTACTTCTCATGTCGTTTTATTAGGGTGGTGTTGTCATATTTGAGTTTTAACAAATTTTATTAAGTTATCTAAATGTGTACCCGAATTAGGGACAGATATGAATTAGTCGTATGAGATGATATATAACAGACAGATTGAAAAGTTCGTAAATTTTTTAAGAGAGAAACCATTTTTTTTTGACAAAATTCAATTTTGGTTGGCCACCATTGCTGCCATTGAGGGCGATATACCGTATATAGCGATCTTCTTATATTTTGGTCTAATGTTTATAGAATATTTGAATTTTGCTCGAAAATAGGCCTTAATCTTAAAGATTTCTCTCGACTTTGCGCTTCTTATCTTATCATAAAGTCTGGGAATAAAAAAAGCTGCTGGGGCCTAAATTGGGGAATGCGATGGATGCAAAATTAGTTCTAGACAAATTTGCCATCATTCTCATTGATTTGGGACACTGTGAGTTAGTCGATAGTGATCTCAAGTGACACCCATTTTGCCCAGAGTGATTTTTTTTCTTTTTCTGGCCTTCTACTAGGTTCGTCGCCGTCGATACTCATATGATCTATGTGGAATTCATCAAGGCACTTTCGCTTCAGCAAGACACTCACTTCGCTTGGCGCAGAACCCAGATAACACTCATCAAGCCACTTTTGTCATACGAACTTTTCTTCGTAAATTTATTTCGATGTATCAAAGCTTGGGTCACTCAGAATCATCTCATCAGATCACTCATTGATCAGAATCATCAATATCATCACTCAGAATACTATATCTACCAACCAATCGCCCACAGTTATGAAAATTATATACATCTAGCTTTTGTCTGATTTAATTTGTGCTGTTATGAATAACCGTTAAATGAACAAAGCTACTTTACTCTCTGCAGTATGCTGCGTGAGTATAAAAGAGGAGCATAAAAAACGAACGCTTGTATGATAATACTTAAATAAAATTCACTACAAATGGGAATGCATGTAATGTCAGCTCTGTGTTCGCTGAATTTAATGTTCACTGCGCGAAGCTGATAAATAAAAGGCAAACTGATGATACAAATAACGAGCAACAAGAAGACAAAAAAGTGAGTGTTGAACTAAAGCGATGATAAACATGACGCCCTCAGCGACCGAGCGACCGAACAACCGAGCGACTGACTGGCCGGTTGAGTGGCTGTCAGCGGATTGCATATTGTATTAGCATTTGTTGGCTACTCGAATGAGGTACTTTTTGTCCCCTCCCAGGCAATTCTTACAGGCATGTACACTTAACGCCCACTACGTTGCTAGCAATTGATTTGGTTCGATTTGGCGAGGCGCAACTTTATCATCGTTTTTTGATAGACGAAAATAGCAATTTTATCAACAAGCCACAAATCATCACAGCAAATACGGCGAGTAAGCCTAATGCCCCAAAGACAAGACCTGCCAGTCGAAGCTATGCGATTTCCGTTTGCTGGCTACTAGCAGCACACTGTCTTTCTCATATTTACGAGTATTCCGCCATTGCTTATACGCCACTCTTGGTTCATCGACATTATTTGCATTGATTTTCGGCTGCCCTTCACACCTTCCACACCGCCCTACGGTGCACGTTCAATTTAAGTGTGAGCTTTCAAAACAAGAAATTGCGCCAAATCGACGCTGGAAATATTCGTATTAGCCTGTAACTAGCGCTGCTGACTGCACATCCAGCTAAGCGTGTAGGTGCTATTCGTCGGTATTTGTTGCTATCTAATGATGCAGAAAAATTCCATAAATGCGGCACGATGGCAGCGTGAAGGCAATGGCATAAAGCAAGCACAAACTTCATCAAAGCCAGCAGGATTGAATGGAAAATGCCATCGTCCGAATTGGCATAATCAATGGTGCTTTGAAGCTTTTGTTCGTTCGTTGTAGCGCTGTGGATGTGTGGCTGTGTTGTAAGCTGCTTCTTCTGCAGCACATTCCAAATTTCATCAATTCGAGTGGCAAAAATTATTGACTAGGTACCTCGGAAAAATATTTGTTTTTATTTCCTGCATTCGAATTTATACGCGGAATTTCATTGCGACTACGGCGTATCCTCTTCTCCTGCTCTTCTCCTTAGGACCGTCAACATTTTAGCTCTTCTCTCCTGGCAGCATTTGCTTTATCATTGGTTTTCTTTTCAGTCTGATTCTCCATTTGCAAACATGTTTTATTAACTCGCCTTCCTTTTTCCCTGCTCTCTGAGTTTGCTTTTATGTGCTTAGCGGCAGATTTGATCGTTTCTGCACCCCCCTTCGGCTTCGGACTTTCTGCCATTCGGCGGATAACTTGGATAGGTGCTTGCCTTGGTTATGAAGTGATTTTGGTAATTTTGTAGATTACATTAACAAAATATTTTCCAGTTTATTTAGTAAGGTCTAGTCGAAAGTGAAGTAGTGGGTTTTGCAAATTTGTTGTCTTTTTACATATATTGTGGATAGTGCAGCTGGTATTTATTATCCTGAGTTTGTTTTAATTTAAAAGTTTTAAAGTATATAATAGCATTCCATTATATTTATATAAAGCTATGGCCAAATGGAAATGTATAGACGTGCTGAATGAATATTGGCGCAAATATATATCAAGGGTGTTTCCAATATTCAGCAAAATTTGTTCGTAATTATGAATTACCAAACTTTTCAGAATCACGATACGAAAAAATTTTTGATTAAAATTTGAAAGAAATGGACCACAGAAAACTTAGATTCGTCATAACGAGTTTATCAGTATCTGAACAAGGTTCAGGTCGCTCTATTTATTATGATAATTTTTGATGCAACTAGAAACCGAGTTACTTTTAAGATATTCAAATACTAGACAAAATCAGTTCATAACTTAGCAAAACTTAGTATTCTAAGTATAGAACTTGGTAAGTACGAAGTATAATAATTCGGCCATTCCGCTTATCGGACAATGGATGTATCACACAGTCAGTGGGATATCTTGAAAGAACTAAATACACTTGATACAATAGGATTCATAAATCCAATATACCGTGGTGGTTCACTGCAAAGTGATGCAGCCATTTAAGAAATACTAAAGCAAATATTTAATTAAAATTAAACACTTTTTCAAAAAACAAAATCTCATTTTTTCGAATCTTTCATTCCAAAACCGATCTCATATTCTCGAATGCACTCAAATCTGTTGTCTGAGCTGGTGCTTGTACTATGTGTGGACAGTTCTAAATAAGTCTACCTTGCGCAACTCCGTTCCTTTTACGTAAATTTTGTGATTATAGCTCATCACTTGGTTTGCACCTCTTTCCTCCGGATCTAAATAGGTTGGTTTTCCCACCAAACTTTTGCTTTCTTCTATCCTATGCTCGGGTTGTTAAATTTGCAAGTTCAAACACAGAAAAAGTGCAACATCTTCTACCCTTCTCAAAATGTAAGAGCGAGAGTTGCCCTGCGAATGTTTATTCATCGTGTTTGATAGTTATTTTTTTAATCAAGTTTTTTTACTAAATATAATGAAGCGGTCAGTTTTGTTAAGCTCATTAATGGAAATTGCGAATGAGTGGTGAATTCATCCTCATCCTAATTTGAGAATGAAATTGGGATTCTAGTTCATGGAAGAGATTCCCTACCTAGAGTGAAAAGATTCTTAGAAACGTTTTGAACGCTTACTCAGCGTCAGAGTAAGACCAAGGTATTATTTATATAAATCGGGCTGTATGCTGATTTCTTAAGGGTAAAGTCTACGTGCATTGATTTGGAATCGCTTAATTTGATACGTAATTGTATTGACTGCTGTCTGCAGTTGTAGGGCAGATACTGAGGTAGACTCTCTAACCGCTAACAGTGCTGTGTCATGCGCGAATGTCGCTGTAATATAACTTGAGTCAGTTGGAATGTAACTGGTAAAACTTAGGTAAAGAATTGGCCCCAGCACACTTCCCTGAGAATTATCCGCTTCTATAGTTTGCAAAGTGTTAAATGAGAAGTATGTTTTCATTATATTCGTGAATTACAGTTTTTTATTTTTATCAACAATTATTTACTCGACTTTCCTGTATAAATAATTTTCCTATATGAATGAAAACAATCGAACAGCTGATCCATAAGAGGGTGGCATTTTTTGTGCTTTTTCGAGTAAAAAATGAAACATTTTTACATAGTATAATTCAGAATTTATATAATGTTGCTATATAATGAGGCATCATTTTCATCGAGAAAAGAAAACGCTCTTATTTAAATGCTCATTTCAAAGCTTCGACATTGTACTTCGATTTTTAGCACTGACATATAGTTTACGAACTGTGCGGCCATGGAAATCAGCTTCACTGATTAATTAGTCTCTCGTATGATTTCCGGAGCAGACCTTTTCTCAAAGAAGTTTTTCCAATTCGTTGATCAAAAGGCTTAAATAAGAGTCTTCGTCTATTTTTTGTTCAATCCAACGAGTATGGTATCCCTCCCGTCAAATATTTGGTTTTGAGCCATTTTCTTTTTATTTACGATACGATCTTCACGAACTAAGCTTTCAATAAAATGTTGGATAGTTCCTTAACCAATTTCATAATTTTCTCAATGTTTCGTTGACGTTTGTTATCGCTTAAAATATGAAAAATTTCAATCCAAGACTATTCATAATAATAGTGTGTGTGTTTATTTTGCATTCGGAAACTGTCGCCATTAACGGTAAATATTTACACACTTGAAACAGGTCGCACATTTATAATAGTTTTTCTCACCTAAAATAAATTGAGGTAAATCTGGAGCTATATATATTAAAATAATAAGGATGGCCAGATGAATTGATTTCCGGATGATCGTCTGTCCATCCGTGTACCCGTATAAGCGATAGCTTGAGTAAAAGTCGAGGTATTTTTTTGAAACGTGCGAGACGTGTTTCTTGTCATTTCGAGGAGGTTAGTACTTTTGGTCAAATTTTCACCGTGGCCGCACTCACAAAATTCTATTAATCGAAAAGCTATAAAGTTATATAAATAAGCCACAATTTAAGCTCTAGAACTCACATATGATACACAAAATAATGCTATATTAGCGTAGCATCTTTATAGCTTAATTACAGCATAATAACCACACCCATGTCTCATAATTATATTGAAAACTGCTACTGCGTTAATTCGCTGAAGAAAAACGTTAGAAACATTAAATGTTCGGGTAAAGATGGCACCGAAGTTGTAAACATTTACCTTATATTAGGTACATCGGAAAATGTGAGAGATAATTCAATAAATTATCTAAAAATTTTTTCTTGAACATACTATGTTTAGTTTTATAAATTGCATGGTATATCTTAATATACACAGTATATATAAACCATGAATTTGTCGAAAACAGACATAAAGGAATTACTGAAACCAATTCATTTTGTTATTCCGAGTGGCATGCGGAGAATCTATAATTGCATGGCATTAAAAATGCAAACTTTGCAGAGCTAAAGTATTATATGGTCATTAAAATACTGTATCTCTCTAATGGCGTTTTGCCACATTTCACTTGTGATCTCTCCACACTTAGTGCTCTATAAATATCAATTACAAATACAATTAAAAGCCAATTTCAATTGAAACGCAGTTAAACGAACTTATTCAATTTTTGCTTTTGACAGATTACGATTACACTAACGTCAAAAACTACTTAAGTAGAAAGCTATTAATGTCCAAATGGCAGCGATTTCCCCCAAATTATAAACTTCTTAAAGTGGCCATCAGCTCACGACTGACAACAATCTCTGCACCGAATTCTTGAAAATAAAATAAATAAAATGTTGAGAGATTATATATATGCAATATATATATATATTAGGTATGTGCATATGTTGTGATACACTTTACGTGTATAAAATTAAGTCAAATACATACTGACCTAAATAAAGCAGCAAATCTTGTACATTTAACACAGCAACTTGTCCAAAGTAAAGCCGAAATAAGCACTGCAATAAATGAACTCGAATGAATTCGTAACGAACCACGAAATGGATCATCAACATCGTCGTCAAGTAAAGTTGAGCAAAGTTTTTAATCTCATCAGTGATGAGTAAGTACTCATGAATAAAGCAATAAGCACACATACAAAAACAATAATGAAAACAAGAAGTAAAAGAACACAAATTACCCAAAACTCAAATAAGTAAACATTTCATTTGGATCAAAGTTTGATGGACTCATCTCTACCAGATTCACGCATTTTAATGCGGGCGCAATGAATTTAGGCACTCAATTTGGCTCGGCGTATGCTTTAAGCACACCACTCCTATATAAAGTATGTATTTGTGTCGTATTAAAGCCCTACTATCCTTGACCAAATTATGAGCGAAATGCCTCAAGGTGCTTACGAGTGTGTATGTCAAGCGCCAATGAAATTAAATGCAGCAAAAAGCTTCTGGGACCCGATGCCTCCAGCGTGTCACTGCAGCGTTTAAGACACACAAAGGTCTTTTAAAGTGACCAACTATTGCCGAGTGTAAGCCGTAAAACGGCCATAAAGCGTATGATAGCCGGGTGGGCGGAGGCGGTAGGCGGAAGTTGAATGCATACAAATATAAAAAATGCAAGCGAGCCAAAGTGGCTGAAAACGGAAACGGCTAGCAACGACACAACAATTATGGCTGAAAAGCCTGACAAAAGCTGAGAGGAAAACTTTGAGTAACAACAAGGGCACTAACAACAATAATAATATGCATATAAGAATAACGGTAGCGGCAGAAACGTTTCACAACAGTCACTTAAGTGAAAGAGCTTATTATAATAAATACGAGTACAAAGAGCAAATGTGTGGCGCCCGAGGGTAGGTGGCGCGCTGCGTAGACAGTAGGGTGGTTCGTCGCCACTGCGCCACGGAGACTTACATATGTCTGTATGTTTGCAAAACTTGCTCGAATGCCTGCTTACAGGCTGCCTTTTTGCTTTGCGAGCTACTTGCATATGCATGAGTGTGCTCATCCATACATATACAATATGCAAGCTAGTATTAATATGTATTTGCCTGCTTTTGTGCAGGAAAAGTCGTTGGAAGCGGAACAGCGGAAGCGCGAAAGCATCAAAGTGAAGAATTGGGGCGTATATACATACATATGCAAGTGTATGTTTACCTCCCTCCACCTCAACCACTCCACTTTGGTAATGTTATTATTATTATAACAATTGTTGTTGGTCTTTTGCGCTTAAGACCAAGGAATTCATCAAGACTTGCTCATTCACAAATGTTTCTTCTGAATTGTGTTGTGTAAAAAGCGGAATTCATTTAACGTAATGCGCAGTTGTTTGCGAGCGTAAATTTCAAGTTCAAATTTTTGTTGTATGTTCTTTACAGTGACCTACAAAAATATTCCGAATTGAAACTCAAGCGAGTGATCGCTCTGAAGTTTAGTGAACTGCGCTTGGAAAAGGTTGACATTAAAAGGATATGCTTTAATTTGAGTCTGCCACCATTCTTATGATTTAGTCACGGTTTAACCCGCTAAGTGATACGACCTGACCGTTGCCATCATAGTCTGGTCTGCGTTGCAGGAACGGTCTCGCATTTGTACCCGGACAAGGACTGGCATTTGGCATCGTTCCTCCAAATTATTTGTGGTATGGTTGCCGCTGCTAAAAAACTACATCGAAAAGTTTCTGTATTTCTTAAGTTGACACAATTCAAAGGACCAGAAAAATGTAAGACCGAAAGAAGCGTCAATTATATTCGGTATATTGGTCGGAGTTTAGTTGGCTGAACTGTTAAGAAGTACTCGGACTTCCAATCATGTTTTGAGATAATTAAAAGGTAATGTTATAAACGTATCATCTAATGTAATGATATCGGTCGTTTGATCACAACTACAGGTCGGCGGTTCAAATTAAAAAATTTTTTTCAAAGTTGCCGTTTTGAGTAAAGTGTAAAAGTACGCCGCAAGCGGCCGCACTTAACATATTATAAGGCTCACTCTTCATGAGCACCATTCTAAAATTTGCTGGATTGGTTAAAGTTTCAAAATTTATCCTCTAACTGCCATGGAAAGTAACCAGTCTCAATCGTCTGACGGCTTGGTATTAGCATAGGTAAAATTGAAACCTTTTATCGTTCTCCTCGAATGGTCTTCATTCTGCCGATTCCACTATACCCATGATCAGAAGGTGAGATTTCAAGGGTAAGTGCCATGTTGTAACTCCATCTCCTCTTACTTAAGAACAAGAACTTTGTAATGCGTCAACCATTAACACTACCCCAAAATAATTTAGTAGTACGTCTTGAGGTATTTCCCCAACATTCATTGCTCCAAACTGCTTTTGAAGGAGCTGAATGGTCTAAGGAAGCTTATGCGGACTGCGCTCTTACTCTCCTACCCTCTCTTCTTACTCGCTTCCTTCTTTACCTTTAGAACTTTGTACGGTAATAATGTTTATTAAGTTTGCGGTTAGCAGTGAGACTTTATGTTGGCATAAACGATCGCTGTTATTGCCGCTTGATAAACAGAAGAATGTTAATGAATTTGACAGTTAAAGCAGAAGCCCAGTTGGTGCATTTTGTCAATTACAAAATCTCGGTGTGATTGACCTTCTGTCTGTTTATTGGTAGTGTTTAGAACTGTACCACTGTACCATCTTGTTTGTTGGAGAAGGAATAGGTTGCTTTTATCTCCTCAAAGATCTATTTTTCTCGATCACATTGTCAGTGTAGCCCGACAAAGTTCTGCGACCGTATCCAAAATGTTGTCGTGGCTGAGTCCAGTGGAATAAAATTTTTAGCCGTTAGCTTCTTTTAAATGCTGCCTCGCACTTCTCTTGTATGTTTATTGGTCGAATATCGATAATAAAAGCTTAGATTAATAAGTTTATTTAATAATTTACAAATTCTTCCTTGGCTTGAGTTAAATTGGCAGTTACTGTATCTGTAACACCACTCATTTCTGACGAACCTACTTACAAGCAGTGCATCATGACGGCCACCACAGAGGCCACAAGGCCACTGCTAGTGACGCAGCCAATTTTCATACACATGGCTCTACACAAGAGCCTTGGCGTTGCGGACACTTGAGGCATTCCTTCCACTCAGACCAACTTTCTTTCACTTTCACCACTTTAGCGTTTCTCTCCGTTATTGTACAGACACAAATTGCCACTCCGTTGCGTGCGTATGTAAGCGCGTACAACGCAAGCTCCAGGACTCTGCGAATGTGTATTTTAAACAGATTCGCATATAAACACATACACATTCACATGCTCATATGCATATGGCTGTAGTTTTTTGTTAAACTTTTATTGTTGCCTTAGTGCAGCCATGGCTACTCCAGTGTTTGGCATTTATTATATTATTGTTGTAGGGCTTTTCAGTATTTTGTTCCGATGGGAAATTAGTTTTCTGTGGTTTTATGCTCTCATTACATCAGCGGGACAGAAACAAAACTGCTCGTGTTAAAAACAACTTTTTCAACGCCCATCCGCTTTGGCTTTTTGCCGATGTGAATGGAGCGCTATCGCGCAGTGTGGCGGCTTCCACCGCTTTCTTTAGGTTGGGTTTCCTTCAACACCAGTACCTGGCGAACTGCCGATGATGACGCTGTCTTCTCTGTTGCTTCTGCCGTTTTATATGTAAATTGGGGAATTTTATTACTCGAGCGAAAATTACACACGCGCACAATGCAAAATACGAACGGTACAAGTGATCCTTTTAACATTTGAATTTGTTGAGAAGTTGCAAAAAATTTCCATGATTTTTCGTTTATTATACAATTGTTGTTGTTGCTACTCTCCCAGCTACCAAACAAATACCTTTCGCAAACGTATTCCCAGAAATTTACACACACAAATACAATTTTCATAATAACGAATGTAAATATTGAGTGAGATATATTCGTAGAAAGAAATTCCGCAGCGTAAAGTAATAAAAATTTGAGGAACCTATTAAATAGGGAGCCTTATATGAGAATGTAAATTAATTGGTCTTAAAAATTTACCAGAACAATTAACTAAAGACACAAGAGAACATCAAAATATGGACTTTAACAAGTAAGGAAGAACTAAATTCAAAGGTGGGGTTATATTTTCTGGTATTGGGAAAACATGGTATGGGGGCTAGACCAAGGTCTAGACCGATTCTGTTATATTCAATGCTAAATTGCCATCAAGAAGGCATGTTTACTTAATTTAACTAAAATATCACAGATATTGACCAATATAAAGGAAAAAAAAATTTTAACCGGAAAGTTAAAAATCACTACGTTGGTGTTAGGATAGGTTTAAACTGCTTGCATTGAAAACATGATTCTATGTAATTCTATATAGCAAACTCACAAGCTGATCTATATATTCGGCAAAAAGTCTACTTAAATAACGAAAATCAACATTTGTATTATATAGGGGCTGGCGTAACTCTTTGAACGATTTCGCAAATATTCGTCACCAAAAAAAAAAGTATATATAAGATTACATGTTCAGTTAATTTTGCTTAGATATATTACATATTAACCGATATGTAAGGTAGAAAGCCTACTGGAGCTTTGAAAATCTTTGTATTAGATGTATGGATGTAAGGAAAGTATAGACCCGATTTTATCAATTTTCGGCACCAGGGTCCAATATTATCAGGTGAAACCGCTCTCTAATTTAGTTTAGATCTCCCACGGATTGTAAAATATTTTCCGTACTAAGTCAGCTATACGCACGGAGGTTTCATATTCGAAATCGGGGGCCTTGAAAAGTTTTTGTCCGAGTTCGACCTTTCTTTAGCAGAGGGATGCCACACCTTGAAGACACTATGTGCAAAGTTCTATTCCGATATTGGGAAGTAGGTGTGATTGTAATTCGATTGTACTCATTTTCAAACTGTCACAAGACAATGCCAAGACAATCTTAAATAAGCACGAAATTTGGTTCTAATTGATATTATAGCTGCGTTCTCTAATTTCTATATTGATACACATGAACCACTTCAGTAATACCTTTACTGTCAAATTTAATGCTACTAGCGTCTTTATTTAGTGAGTTGTCGTTCTTTTAGCAGTTTTGAGTAAAACCGTTTCAACCATTTTCACACTGTATGATGAAAGTTTAAAAAGTTGGCAGTAAATTTCGAAAATATAGATTTAGTGGTTTGTGAGATATGTACATAAAACCTATTGGGAGGCGGGGCCACGACCACTTTCTAAAAAAATATTAACTGCACATGCCAAGTTTCATGGAGATATCTAAATTTTTAATAAAGTTATCACTTGCAATGGCGAACAGACGGACAGACGAGCATAGAGTCACCCGGAATTCAATTCGTCTCGTAATACTGATTATGTTGATATATATAATTCTACATCTACGTCGATTAGATTTAGGTGTTATAAATAACCGTTAGGTGAGAAAAACTATTATACAATACTCTGTTGCAAAATGTTGCTAGAGTATACAAATTCAATGGAGAGCATTTTAGACTCAAAAGCTTTCATTAATATTATTATTGTTGAGAGTAATTATAGATAATAATATTGTTCTTTAACGCTAGCCCCATTCGTTTGGCACCGATTCGCGTTCAATCAGGCAAAAGGCAACACCACGAAAGAGAGGTTGTAAGGTAGAATTGTGAGTAGTTTACACAAGAGGAACACTAAATTTCAATATGGTTTATTAATGACCAGTGTTACCATATTATTATATAATGCAGTTAAGTGATAACTCTGATAAACACCGTAATCACACGTGAATAGTTGTAGACCGGTGTACTGTGCTACCAAAAACTCCTCAATATGCATAAAACTCTCTTATATCAACCATGCGCCTAGATTTATCTTTATTTACATCAGTGAACTATGAATATTGTGCGCAGCTACATAACATTATATTGCACCCGTTATCCCTAGTTGAATAAATTTACAGGTTTTCATGTATAGTATTCGACTATCGTCGATTTAATCTAATGTTTCCTAACTTATGAATATTTTAAACACATGGTTTATTTAAAGTAGTGTTTTAATTGCAAGTTTTTTTAAAATGCAAATTATAAGTGAAGATATATCGCAGCCGGAAAATACCGAAATAATTTTGTGAGAGTATAATATTGCTGTTTAAAGTGCTTCCAAAAGACTCTGACTTTCAGAAGACTACTAACACGATTCAACGATTTCAAATATTGCGGAATAAAACGTATATATTTTAAAACCAGAAAATATTAAACCTTAATGATGCCTCGAACTTTAAATATATCAAGGCTATATTGGTAATAATTCGATTTTCAGCTTTATAATCAAACGAAAGTTGAAAACGTAGTTCAACAGAGAAAACGGAAAATGAGTCCAATTGGGCGATAAGTGCGATTTTCAACAACAGTTTGACTCTGTTCCTAACTAGCATTAGAATTTCTTGTGTTTATTTTATTTCATGCTTTGGTTCTACTTCAAAGTTTGTACATATCTCTCTAATAAGTACCGAATTGCATTCTAAATTTACCGAATATGTTTTTGTTGTTCTTTAGGGTAGATTTTATCGGATTTGTGCACATAGGAAACTTGAAACGTGAAATAAATATTGTCAAAGGGCCCCTTGTATCTTGCGATAAAGTATTTTGCTTCCACTTCATATATAATATAATTCTGAATCGTGATATAGCTAACTGGAAATTTTCTGAGAGCTGAAGCATAAAGACTTCTATTTCTAGAGTAATGTAATGTAATGTTCTATGTAAAATTTCTGGAGCATACAGATATTTATACCAAAGTAAAGTTATTATTTTTAGTAAACCACTGTTACTTCAGCACAACAATAAAATATTCAGTTAAAGTCAATGAAACTTTAGTTATCAAAAACAGAAATCATTTGGCAATGAAACTTCCTACGGCACATAATAAAACTCAGCTTGACAACAATTTTCGATGATTTGTGAAAATGGACTAATGAGGGAACTTATGTATGTACATGCTCACATATAAACTGAGAAGTGTAAGAACGAATTGGGGCAAAAATTCGAAAGTAAATAATAAATGAGGACAAATATAATAATCTCATCAGCGGGGTGTAAAAAAAACGAAATTAATTCTCGGTGAGGGCATTAATACCCAAAGGGATCAGCGGACATAATCAGCGCGAATATAATAAATAAAGTAATTAATTTCCTTGCAACGTGTTTCTGCACAGGACTAAAAGTCAAAGCGAATGTGGCGCAAAAACACAGCAGGGCGAAAAAAGTAAAGAAGGTTTGCAAAACAAAAGGCCACAATGTAGGTGAGATATGACTGAGATTAACCGAATGGAAATACGCAACGAGGGAATTGGGGAATATGCGACGTAAAGGGGAAAACATGCGAAAACAATCAAAAGTGTGACAGCATTTCAATCAGTCCGCAACAGTAATCAGCAGCACATTGCCACACACACACTCACACATGCATGCACATGTGTGCGCCTAAAAGCACGCAGCACACAAGTGAGCTCTGCTATGTACATATATTTGCATGAATAGGTCTTAACTTGTGTACAAACATTTGTTTGCATATAGCACACCAAGCATATACATATCTATGTATACAAGTAGCAAGTGCCGAACCCATTTATATGTGGCTAGTAGTGGTCTCGGAGAGTTAGTAGTTAGAGTTATTGACCAAGTAGGTGTGAAGTATATTAATAGAAAAACAGAAGAGCAGACGAACCTTTTTAAATGTTTCCTATGTTTTATTATACTATGCTCTGTTATGCTATACTATGTTATGCTATGCTATGTTATACTATGCGGTGCTATGATATGCTATGTTATGCTATGTTATGTTGTGTTATGCTATGCGGTGATATGTTATGCGCAATATTTCTGTTTCACAAACTACTCGACCAATTTGATCAAAAAGTATCATATATTTTTACAACATTTTCTAATAGTTGAGAAGTTTAGTTTTTGGGACTACTTTCTTATGAAATTTATCATTTTTCGTAACATGCTGACACATCCATATTGTTCCCAGATAACGTGTTAGTTAAGCTGTCGGTAAATGAGGTAAAACCGCCAAGACGCTGGGGATTGTCTGCATGCCAGTCAGTCAGTCAGTCATTATGGGATGGCAGGCGTCGAGAGTCGCGACAACTAATCATAGGCATGTCCCGTTACTAACATAAGCGACAAAAGGCGGAAGCAGAAGTATTAATAATCAACATTGTATAATAGCGAACTCTCAAAAATGAAGTTGACTCATATCCGTACATAGATAATATATGTGTAAGGGGACTTTCCAACGACAAGAGCAGGAGAGACAAGAGAGAGGGAGAGAGATAATGAAAAATTAAACGTCCAACTGTGGTTCGAAACCTCGAAGTTCCTTTGAGTTACTTAACTTATGCTCAACATAAAAAGGTAAAAAATTTATAATCTAATATTTTGCGCTGGAATGACCCAAATGTGTAAACGTCTATATGTATGCGTTCAACATTAACGACGTCAGCGCCAGCAGTGCCCCATACTGCCGCACCTTGTTAACACCACAATACCTTTTGTTGTCACTTTCGTCTCTTCCATTCTCATCCATGTATGTATGTATGCATGCATTTGTTTTCTTTTTAGCGCGCCTACTGCCACGATCACGTTGGCTGTCACGATGTGTCATGTTAACTCAAATTACCGGAAATAATTTGTCCCTAACCGCCAATTCTGCTGCTCCCGCTGTTACAGACATCTTCAATGGTGTCAATATTCCGGGTATTTTGCCAGTTGGCCTCGTTTGGCGTTTGTTGACTCAAACTTTTGCATTCACGTATAAGCGCAATATTGTTGTAGTTGTTGCTACTTTCTTTGTTTTTCTTGGATTATGATGTTAGATTTGGCTTTACGTATTGCAGAAAGATTTCTCTTTCAATATTTTTGAAATAGGTAGTTGACGCCGTCTCCAGAGTAATATAATGAATAATGTTTTGATGATGTCGTTGATCTGGCAATTTTTGGTATAGTATGAAAGTGGAATATTAATATATTTTAGTTGAAAATATCTTTGTTAAGAAAATTCTTATGTCGGTTTGTAAAGATCAGTCTATCTAAATATGCGATTGACTTGAAATTTAGACAAAAATTCCCCATGGACACGCAAGTTGTTTGGCCCAATCATCTAGATTCGCTCATGAATACGAAAAGCTTTTAACCCATCACACTGAAACAACAACAGCGCCATCTGCTGAGCGAGGTGAACACTTCTTAGAACCTTAAGGAATCTTCAACTGTGAGAGCGGCAAGAAATAAGTCATAATAAGAAGAACAACACAGCATAGAAGTTGACATAAAAGTAAGGCCATGAGAGATAGGCCAATAAGTTGATTAAAACGATTTTCATTGAAGAAGAAGAAGATTCATTGCTCGACCAACACCACGAGATTACATCAAAGCTTGTCTAAAATAATCAATACAATAAGATCCATCGGCCGATAATTGCCAACCGGTAGAGGTTAAGGGTGGATTATATTGTTCGATAACTTTTGTAATATAGTGATGTCGAATAAAAACATTTATTCAAGGAATATTCCAAATCATCTTAAGAATAATGGTAGACTAAGCTAGGGAGCTGTACTCCTTGTTGTATATAGACGAACTCACTAAATCATCCTCACTTGCGGTTTGCATCGAGAACTTTATGTCGTTTTCAGCGATTCCGCAATTGTGTTTAATAACTTCTACGAGATGACTCAAAATGAATTTAAATTCAACCTATTTGTTAATTATTGTACATTTTCTCACTTCCGTTGTTCAACTTTTAACTTTTAATTAAGTGATAAATAAAGCAAGATCCTAGATGAAATGTATTTTCAATTGCTGTCGAAGACAAGAACCAATATTGTTTGTCCTCAATTTGGCTCTGGATGTATGATAAATTATGTGCCTTATTCTTAATTAATTGACAGATTTGTTTAAGGTAATGTGAATATGGCATATAGTCAAACAAAAATGCTGAGATTATTTATGTTGAGACGAGAGCATATGGTCCGATTCCACCCACATTCAGAAGAAAGATGCAGGGTTTCAATATCTGTTTGTGGTCGGATTTTACTTTTTTTAAGCCATGCAAGGTATCATTTATAAGTATGTAGAAGGTATGATTTCAATAAGAATTGATGTACCAAACCTAAAAGTGACGTATTGTACATGTTACGGTATGATACGGATACCATATTTGTACCAGCCGCATTCTGAATTTTTTTCCAAAGGAAATGGAGTTCCATACTACAATAGCGTGCAAGAAGGTGCATTGAAATCCAGAGGTGTTGTGGAATGTACTATGATGGTTCGCAAAGAACGCATCCAAAGCTTTAAGGTCCTCTGTTACAATCATAAGTTTTCTTTCATTTGACAAGTAGCAAAAACATTCAAATTCAAAATAAACTTAAAATAAAAATATATTGAAATGTGGAAAAATGTCCCTTTTCTATAAAAAAAAATCCTTTTATTTTGTTTGCTGCTTCTTAATGCACATAGAGCTAGTGTAAAACAATTCTTTTTCTTCCTCAGGTGATATAATACATTTGCACACCTTTTCCTATTCTGTATTTATTTCACTTTATTTTGCTTTATTTTATTTAAATTTACACGCATCAGCCGATAAATCTCATAGCCATAGGATACTATATGTGTGTAACTACGCTTGTTTGAGTTCAACAAACATGGTTTGTTAAGCTTTCATTGTAGTACCAAAAAACCATATGCCTATTAATGGTATTATTTTTGTGATATGTTAAACTACCACAATACTATCGACTAGTTACTAGGGTATAAAAGAAGGTTTTAATATTTACATATTTTTATAATATTGTGCTTTTAGGCAATATGCCGGTTAAAAATTCGAGTGAATTTTATACACATTACTACATTTTCGTAAAATAACGAAATGAAGTGAGTTAGCAGAGTTTTAATTCTCAGAGAATGTAGGTGAGCACAATGAGAAACCAGAAAAGAGAAGTCCAGAAAGTCCTTTCGAAGAAAATTTATAAAAAAAATTCGCTTGGTTTTTGAAGAGTGACTACGAATTATTTCGAATAAATATATCCAAGTTTGATTGCTCCGTCTGAATTAAATTCTTGTTTACTACCAAAGTGACTTTTTGTTGTATGGTATATCATAATGACATTGAATTACTTTGTCATTGTTAAGAGTCCTCACTCCTAAGAGAGTGAATCCTCACATTACACTGAAAAGTAATAAATGGACAACGTATTTCGGCCTAAGCGAAATCGGTTTACTCCGAACACATAATACATTTTTGGGTCGACGAAGGAATTAACATATTGTAAAATACTGTTATCAGAGCGTACACATTTTTCATCGTCAGACAATCAAAACGGAGAATGCATGTTGAGGAAGTGAGAGATCCCTAGACATGAAATATGTTTGTGCATGTACAGATGTGCTCATAAGTATAACTGCGGATATTAAAGCAAAGAAGTTCGAATGGCGAGATATTTATCTTATGAAATCCCTTTCGAACTTGTTAGACGGTTAGAAGTAGACAGTAAGATATGTCAATTTGAAAATACCAGCACCTTTATGTCGACATACCGAGAACTTTCGGTTGCTGTTTGCTCAATAACACATATGTACATACATACATACAATACACACATATAGATTAAGTTAAATCACATTTTGTAGCGGAGCGTCTGCGATGAAATATTGTCAATTGTCCGGCGGTAAATCAACTCTGAGGATGTGCGCGCCCAAAGCGATTCAAGTGCTTATGTGCATTTTTTTGACAGTAAACGTGTGCTAATGCCAATAAGATTGTCTTCTGCCATCATATTAAATTTATTTAATCTACCAAAGGTACACAGACGTGTTAACAAATTTCCACATTCTTACATGTGTATTAAATGCATATAAACGCTTGTGTGTCTGTTTCCAGCAGGCGTCGGAGTAAGAAATGCCTTCAAAGCAATATCAGCGCACGTTTGTTGAATGCTTCGAAGAAGGTGTGCTTGGAAAAGAATCATAAGCTTTTATTTGTCGGCTGTTTTCACAGTTTTCTGCCCATTAATGCTTGCGCTTCTGTGTTTTCCAAGTGTGGGGCGCCATGATCTGTGCGAGTGTATTGTAGCTGCGCAATCAAGTTCAGACTAGGCAAGTGCGTATTGGTGGCCATGGAAAATGTTATACCCACTGCACACTTATATGCTTAAGTAGTTATTAAATGTGCCAGAGAGGCTAAGTTCTAGTCGATAAAAATCACACCTTGTGATTTCCAGAAAATGGTACCCATCACCTTTCCGGCCGATAGGACAATGTGCGCCTTCTTCCGAACAGGTTCGTCGAGTGAAGTCCGTTGTTTCGACTGTTCCTTGTTCTATGGTGTGTAAGGGTGGATCCAAGTTTTGTCGGCAGTCAAGAGGCAACACTGCTGGAGAGCTTTTTCTCCGAAGTGAACAAGCGTGGCAGCCATCGCATGGACAGCCTACTGTTTCAGCTATCTCACACAGCTTCAATCGGTGGCCTGTTAATACGAGATCGTGGACTTTTGTCACGTTATTCTTCGTGGCAACCATTTCCGGGTCATCTAGGTGATACTCACTAAAAACGGACGTACGACGACGTTGAAACTTGTTAAACCAATTTTCGGATTCGCCATTTATCCCTGTAATTTGCTCTTGCTCTTTTTCTACTTTTCTAAAATCCGTCGACACACTCGCTTCCACACGCGGTCGAAATATACTACACGATTATAATTTAATGCAAATAGTTCTGGATATGTGATATGATATGTGAAAGAATTTTATTTGAGGAGAGTGTAAATAATGAGTAAAAAAAAAAATATTCTTCTTTCTAGAAGAGGTGAGCCGAGGATTTTTATATAAATAATGCAAATGTTAATAATGGCTAATATTGAATTATGTTTTTTTTTTGTAAGTGACTTAACTGACTAGTCTTTATTTTTTCACTCACATTTTTCCCAGAAAAGTCAAATAATCCCTTAATCCCTTCATACGTTGGGTTTAAAAGTAAAACTCAGATAAGTAATAAATACTCGTAGTTGTCGAAACAAATATTTGAAATGGCTAACGCTCTAGCTATACCTTGCCATATGTGCTCGTGTGACTTTTATTGCCTTCGCTATACTATGTACACATACATACAAACATACATACATACATACAAACCTACAAATGTGTGCATGTAATGAGCGTTGTTGCCTGTTTATAAACCGCAAAGAGCGAATAAGTATTTGTATGACTTTAACATGACAGGTTTCCTGTCCTGTTTTGTGGCAAGGTATTGCCTAGTTTAAGTAATAAGATTATCATTAGATTCCCATTACAGTTACTTTGGAATTTAATATGAAGTCCACAAGCATTGTTGGTAAGAGGATTCAACAAACAGCGGAAAGCATTGAAAAATAAACTTAAGAACAAATTAAATTAAAGCGAATATTATTTTGTTGTGGCACACCAACATTGTAGTTTTAAATATAATAAATTCAGGAAAGAATTCCTAAAAAATAAACATTTTCTGTTATGGCATTAAAGTTGTTGAAAAAAGGTAGAGATACAGAAAATTTTATCACAAGCAAACAAACATATAATTGCCTATGAAATACATTCTTATATTCTATTCTTATCTATTCTATTATATATGTGTATGTTATGTAGGATATATATGTATATAGGGATAAATCTGTAAACGGCACAATAATGTTTATAATGAAAAAGAAGGAATACGATTCTGAGAACTATTATTAAAGGGGTAAAAGGTAAAACTGGGCACAAATCAATTACTGGGCCTCTCTTTCGTCTTTACGAATTTATCCATTATCTCCGCAAAACAGCATCGATTTAAGCTGAGTGTTCTTACCGGTCTTAATTGTGATATACCACACACTGACCGCCGGAAAAGAGCTAGTGGAAAATGGGGAATAATTTCACAATTATTTTTTTTTTATTAAGTAAATCGTCGTGTTTTGTTAAGATATTTCGCGTATTGTTTTAGGTACTTTTGGAAGAGGGTTCCTGTATATCAGGGGTAGTAAATATTTAGTAATACGAGTGAGCCGAAAGCCAGAAATCAGCTCTTCTCGTGATTCTGTTCATTTTGATGTAAGAAACCTTATTTTAATCAACCATTAATACTCTAGCGCAATATTTTGTGTGCGTAAAAAAATTTAACACTAGTATAAAGCAATATATTAAGATTCCTTAAAATGAAGAAACTCATTATTTTCAACATATTTTCAATTAAATATTTTCCATAGACTTGTACACATTTTCTTGTATCCCATGTTTATTAAGGCATGTTAAGTTGTTCAATTTTGCCAAACACAAGTTTCCCCTATATAATAGGGATATATATATATATAAATTAGGAATTCACACACACAAGAATTTTGGTTGTGCAATTTCATTAGCAAGTATTTAGCTGTTGCTCCGACCACATGAATATATGCCGACTATAATTGGATTCATATCATATTAGAATGTGTATGCTCAATGCGGTTTTACCCACTCTGAACATTTTCACCAAAGCACACACAGAACGAACACAAAAGTCACATGCATTTTGTAGATATATAACAATATACATTTGTGCTTAGAGATATTATGTAAATATAAGCATATATGCATAGAGTTAATAGCAGGTAATCTTTTATAATTAAAAAGATTTATTGGCTTATTTTTATATGGTGGCGTCTAGCGACTCATTGTGCTGCGCGTTAAGTGGTTTTGTTGTTGTTGTTGTTGTTGTTGCTGGTAAATTATGTGTGTTTATTTTGGTTTTTATGTTTGCGTATGCTGTTGTTACCTTGATTACATGCTAATATCGTAAATATCTATTGCCCTGACTATAAATGTGTGCGGCTGCTTTTATGAGCGCTCTGCGCAAATCTCCAAACAAGCGCCACCAAACACATATATATACTCTACATGTTTGTGTTGTTGTTCGTTGGCACACGCACACAGCATCAGTGCCGCCTTGCGATAGACAACCTGCTTATAGGCTCAATTATTTCGACGCTATTTGGCTTAATTGAAATTTAGTTTTGTGGTTATTGTTTGTTAGGGTTTATCATACGCCGTGGCTCCCAATAATCATCAGCCAATATATATTTATATGCATGCGTAGTGGCAGTATTAGAAAATTTGTTTGCAAAGCGTGCCTTACAAAACCAAATCACATTAATTAAATTACAGTTATTTAGTTTTGCTTTTACACTTGGCCAAATAATTCATGTGTACTCACTCATACCCACATATTTATACATAATATATGGCTAATTTAATAACTGACAAAAAATGTAAAGGTACTTTGCATACTAAATGCATCATTATATGTGAAGTAGCCTAATCGAATTGCTCAGTTAAGTCATTTGAATATGCTTTTCATTAATTCAATTATGTGTTTATTTATTGCTGAAATGTTAGAAATGAAACAAGCTGTAAGAGCGATGGCATCTAGCTGTGGAGCTAGATCACAATATGTATTTCCTATTTTCAAATAGTTTCATTATGTGGTCAGCAGGTACTGTGTGGAGGTTTGCCATAGATTAACAAATTTTTCTGTCATTCTTTTTTCAGTGAATAGCTCTTTCGTTCAGTGATAGTTCTTTCAGTGACTGAGTTCTCAACTAAAAATTCAGCTTAGCTAATGGAATTTAAATGAGGTTATATGAGAAAAATTCGATGCTACTGCCTGACGATAACTCTCCAAATAATAATGCAATAGCATCGTATAGTAATAGTCATTGCACCGTCTACTTAGAGGGGAAACTACATAGCTCAGAAGCTACTCGGCCAAATTTCGAGAATAACATTCTTATAACACCCTCCTTATACAATTTGAAATTGGACTCATTCGGGGCACAACATCACTCACCTTCATAATAACGTCGTTTTAGTGGCATCAAGCTGACGCCTTTATAGTGGATAGTCCAGGTCAACTCTGGTAACTCTGGTCTAGTCTCATCTGGTCCGTATAACGAATACGAAGATCTCCATACTCACAATTCACTTCAGTCAATCTTCACTTCATTAGTCAATCTATCCGATATTTTAATTAAACTAAATGCACAAGTTGTCTTGTGTGAAAACGGTTTATTACATAGGAATTGAATAAGCTCAATTATATATCCAGTTTAATGGTCTAGCCCTTTCGGTTAACTTTTTACCATGTATACGGGATAATATGTAAGATACTGTAATAATGCTTTATGAGGTTTAAGTTATGCTTAACGTGGTATAGGATCAAAAATAAATAAAATCTGTACCCTCTAGGTGCCATATACAAAATCTATTGATTGGCATCACGTAGTATTTAGTCAGAGTGTGATATAAATTGTTAAACCTAGTTCGATATGTTATAATAAATATAATTTTTGATAAAACAAAACAACGGTCCACTTGGGTAGGCGGAATATATTGATTTATACATATTTTGTTGGCTTTATTATGTATTAATATATTGATATGAATGTAATTATAATGTTAATGAAAATTCGTTAAATCCAAATCACACAATTCGTTAATGAAAATCTGGTGATATTGATATTGTAGAAAGTCTGCGTAAAACTTTTCTACCAAATATATTGAGATCCGTTCTTCTCGTTGACTTTGAATGTATACCTACTATCATATCTATATATTATCTAAGATAACGAATTTCGCAGCAGAAATGAAAATGGAAGTCGTTTTACACTTTGCTTCTACATACCGAATGATTATTTTCATTCAGAGTGCTTGATTTGAAGACAAGCGATATTTAACAGAGGAATTTGGAAAGGGTTGAATGGCTGAATTCCGGCCGGAGGTCCCGCGGTGCCTAGCTCCATTGCCAGGGATAAGCTGCTATGGAAAAATCCAAAGAAAAAAGGTACGAAAAATAATAGTCTTATTCAATCAAATGAAATTGTTATAGCAACTCTGGTCGAATTTAATCTAACAAACTCTCATACTTTGGAATTTGGGAAGATAGTTAAGCTGCCTGCGCATGTTCATTATATAATCTGCAATAATCTAAAAATTAATTCAATCTATCCAACAGTTATTTTGCATGCCTTTAGTTCTTATATAATGCGTGAGGATGTAATCGTCGTTAGCGCCCGAACCTGGTCGCTCCTTAGTATGGGTTAAGTTAACTAAAGTGAACTATTAAAGCTGATAACTGGCGAAGATGGCGTTTGGGCAGTTGTAGACTAGTGCTTTTGATTCTTGTATATACAGACCGCCATAATCCGATTGCAAACCTTGAGGCGATTAATTCTTATTTCAACTAGTTCGTCTGTATATTTAAGAATAAGGATCTAAGGTTATGATCTAAGTGTTTCCTCGTATTCATCCTCTACACAATTCTTAGAGCGGGACAGCTCCATATCTCTCATAGGTATATGCGTAGAAAAGTTCCTATTTATTTCAGCGTATATATGCTTAAAGCCGACAGGGACCTAGCAACAACTAGCAGCTATGTTTACATTCTTATCCTTAAAATGATATTGAGTAACATTGTTACTCGGTGCCATACCAATTACCTAACATACCAATGAGAGTAACTCATTGAACGCGTTGCAGCTGCTTAGAGTTTCCAACGATCTCCATAATACAAATGCCCGATAAAACATTAAAGACTTTACTACTGCTTCATATAACCAATACACAATTCTTTGTGAGTATAGCCATTTTTTACTACTTCTCTCCCTTCTCCACTTTAGAGAGCAAACTGAAGGTGAAAACTTCTCAATGAGGGAAGAGAGACCTGTGGGATTTCATATATCCCTAATAGTTAGACCATTTCTCTCCATCCAGTTCGTTATCACGTTGAGAGGCCATTGAATTAGCTCACAACTGGGGTCCAGGATTTCTATTTTTACCATACGAACTACATCGTTTGCAATCACCTGACAGCAACTGTACTCAAGCTTCTCCAGCAACTCATTAATCACCATTAACTAAAGAAAAAAGCATACATGTTCATCTCACGGATGCACCCATCCAAAATCTATGTGCACTAAACTCCACCCCGCCATGACAATTCTGTCGAAGAAAAAAACAAAAAAAGAGAGGAGGAGAGATACAACTCAACCCCATACTTTCCTTACTTCCTCAATATATGCCCTCCAAAATAAAGTGTTTTTTCTGCCTTATAATGCCTTCATATATGTAATATTCGGATACGCAGCTTGTTTTTGAGAGATCTGCAATCTATGCTCAAGTAATAAAAAAATTTTAAGCAAAATATATTAAATTATTTAATAAATATTTATCGATTTAATTCATGGAAAAATCATACCCACACACAAGCAACATTGTTTTCCTTTCACAATTCAAGCTACAATAGCATTTCTGCATAATTTTTATCCAGTTTGTTGTTTTTGCTTGGCATGCTGTTGACTTAAGCACTGTAGCGTGGTGGGTAAGATAATATCAGTAACTCGAAGTGGTCCTCAAAGCGGCCGTGAAAACACACACAACAAAAGCAAAGCAAATTTTGCATATTGTCGCATAAAATCGATTTTTATTTTGTTGCCCATGTTTTTTGTTTTTGTTTTTTTTTTTGTTCTTATTATTTCCTTTTGTTTCCCCTGACGGCGACCCAGATGTTATCACCGTCTCGATGTTACAGCTATTAGCTATTACTGTTGTTATTGCTTGTAAGTACCCGTTCATTTTGTTGTTGTAAATTAATTTAATAATATATTCGTTGCGAACGTTGTGTGGCATGCATAATTGATTGGTTTTTAATGAGAGTACGCGCAGCCGCAGCGGTGGGCGGAATGAGGCCGGCGAATCTGGAGCGTCTGACAGTCGGTCTGCGAATAATTTTTTATTGCTACATTTATACTTTTTCGCTTTTGAACACTATGAAATATAGAAAAATGTGCGAGCCAAAAACTCATTTATAATAAATTTCAAGTGCAGATAAATGGCGTGCGGCAACGTTTTTATATCGGGTGTATTTCTATTATTGGCTGCCATTTGCACGGAGTATGCTGTGCCATTACTGCTGTCACACTTTCTTTTAATAAATACCATATTTTTCGGCTTGTTCATATGTATATACATATATATAAATAGTGTTTGTGTGCTTGCTTTTGAACAAGTGTTTCTGCTTGTTTGGCATGCTGCATGCTGCATGTGGCATGTGGCATGTGGCATGTGGCATGTGGCAACGAGTCGCATTGTATGCCAATGAAGTGGTGCATTTGTGTAATAACTCACTATGCAGCTTTATGGCACTTTGTCACGCGTGAAGAGTAATTCAACCATTCTATACACTGTCACCGTCTGCTGCAGGCCATTTGTGCCACTCTTTCGTAGATCGCAGTGCCATGGCTTAATGACAGCAGCAGTGATGCTTTAGTATATGTATTACAGCTGCTGCTTGATTTCCAGTGCATAGCGTTAGCACTGGCGTTAATAGCGTCGATTGCACTTAGCCAAGAGGCGAACAAATACAACAAAGCACGTAAACAGTTGAAAGTAAATTGCGTTGAAATTAATGTTTACACCTATGGGGCATGCACATTAAATTTTGCCAAAAGATATTTTTTTTAGCCACGCTATCCAATATAAGTCCGATTACAATAAGTGGTATTATTTGTTGTTGTTTGTGCCCTGACGAAGCTGTAATCGTTTGCAGGAACAAATTTGCGACATTGGAAATTATTTTCCCTTAATAATTTGAAATATTTAATATAATTAATTATAGTTCATTCTACGGATCCTTAAAAATAACAAAAACAGCTGATTTAGCTTTAACTAATAACCACAATATTAAAGAGCATTCTTTTTGAGTATACGTTATTTCAACTTAGGCCCGATCTCATGAGAGCTTTCATTGAGTGCTTAAAGCATGTCAATTATGTGCTGCCGCAACAACTTACCTAGACCTCTGACCCTAGATATTATCTACACCCTACCCTCTACTTAGACCCTACTAGGAAGACCCTACCTCTGTTCACTTAACGGTTGAGATAGGCAGAGGGTTATTATAGTGAAAAAGAAACGAATAGTTGTCTGGATATCTGTTGTACGTCCGTTCGTCTCCTCGTGGATGAAAAACCTCATCAGAAATTGCCATATCTTGATCCTACTTGGTTCTTGAGGAGGAACTCTAAGAATGAATGCAATATGCGAAATTGAAATGGGGTGAAATAATATAATAACCACTCCCATCTCCCATGTATTGCACGGATTATGTTCACAATTATTATAAGTGTATTAAGGGTCAAATAAAAAACGACCGAAGCATTAAGTTTGAGATACCGTTTGCATGTGGAACATTTGAAAGGTTGCTTTTAAATGATAAGCCTCATTTTAGGAACCATATATATTAATCAATTTTAAATACAGCTTAGCTTAAATAGCGATCCTAATATGTTAACTTTTGAGTTAGCTTTTCAGAGCGTATTAATTCTTAAATCAAACGAACGTGGAACGAGATAAAAACGTCGAATGATGATATAATAATAAGTCAATTAGTTCTTTCGACTATGCAATTCGAGAAGTCCAATATTAATATTGAATTTGGCAGTAATGACATTGAAAATTGGAGCAAGCATCAAATCACGGAAGGTGACGAAAATTTCGAAATGTCTGAAGACGATGACGTCAAATCAGTTATCGAGCAAAGTATTCAACAAATGAAAATGAGTTTCTCATAAGCAATATCTTTGATAAAGTGGTATGAAAACAATAATAACGAAAAGCAGGCAAGCAGCTTTTACAAAAGAGAAAAATAAAAACAAGTCTCAACTGCTTCGTTAAACCATCCATTACAAATAAATCTATATTAAGTATATTCATATGAAAATAGTTAAGGATGACTGTTAATAATTAAAAAGTTAATAATTAAAAAATAATAATATAAAAAGTAGTTTAAAAGTTTATAATTCGAAAAAGTTAATTGCCCTTCGGACATTTTGGTTAACTCTTTCGAGATTTTACTGTATAAACACACTTAATAGCACATTTAGTTGCCTTCGAAGTGAACAGTTGCATTATTTGAACACAACTGTATATATCGATATTTTTAACCAACTATTTTGAACAGAGCAAACTTTGAACTATCTCATAAGTAAAATGCTGCGTTCGGTTAAGAAATGGTACTTAATATATTTAATTTAAATAAAAATACTGATAAAGTCTAGACATGCCATATTTTTGAGTATTCTCGCGAAAGCGCTTTGTATTGGGCTTTTAGGTAATAAATATGCAACAATGTACAATATCACTGCTAGATAGACCTAAAGAGAAGGTAAGTACAAGATATTAATAAAATACATTAGGATGGCCACAATATATTGGATATGTACAGTTGTTTTGGTTTAGTGTTTAAGGAAGGGGGGAAGTGTTTAAGAATTTCTTAAGCTTCACCATGCATTACTTATTCGCAAAGTAGGCATTAATACTTGTAGGATTATTTCATACACTCATACTTGCTCAAACGTTAAATAGGCTGTAATGCAAGGAATACTTGTTGTAATTCCTGGTGAGTATTTGCTGATGAGCATTGACACTTTGTGGGCGCTTGCCTTTGTGTGTTCTTGCAACATTTTCTCCGCAACTTCGCATCACTCGTTCGGATAGTTTTCTTAATATTTTCTTTGACCCACTGTATATCTACATGGATATGTAACGACACATACAATGACATATGTGAGTGCATGAATTAACGATTCTTTTCCGTGCGTTTTTTGTGCTCACACGTGGGTAAATAATGCTCATCTCTATTGTCGGCATGTTTGTGGTATGTTTGTCTGCACCGTAATTCGATTGCCACCAATGATTGTGTATATTTCGGTGCCAGCCGCTTCCGATCACTCATTATTTGCACAACAACAGAGTCGGACAGCAGACTTATTCGTACAACGAAATTACAATATACCGAGGGAAAACAGTCGAATATGAGTACATGGCAGAAAATTGATAGTTGTGGGTGCCGCCTATATTTCAACAGCATTTCCTATTGATAGGGCGGCGCCGGGTGAAATTAACTACGTACGTATCGACTACAGCATCATTTCCGTTTCCTTTGCCGTCTGCCTCGCAAACATATCGACTGGTTCGGTTTGTTTGTGCTTTGCGCCTTTAGTCGCCCAAGTAATCAACGTTCAATGCCTTTGTTTGCACACACAAAACAACATTCTCATACACACTCACACATGCGCGTTTGTGTCATTGGTGAGATTGTTTTCACTGTCGGCCGACCGGCTCTTGTTTGGTTCGGAATATCGTGTTGATACTGTTGTTGCACCTTTTACACATTAACTTGGGTAAATATGCTCAGACGAAATTGCAAAAGGCTCAATGTGGAATTTAAATTCTCTTTCATTGCGTTTTGAACTACGAACAAATACTTGACATACCATTCGGCATGCTTGTAATTATGTAAATTTGCCGTGCAGTGTCTTTGCTTTCCAGCGTATACGTAAATTGCGGCTTGAAAATGTAAAACAAACACAGAAAAACCGAGAAAATTTCACCTAAGAGTTTTTGGTTTCCATTCCTCAAGTGAAATTCAAGTAGATTTAAGACAGTGTCAATGTAAAACATAACAGCTAGTTTACAAGAGGAGAGTAATATAAAGTAATTCTCTCTACTTAGCCTTGGGGATTGCTTCAAGAATAATTAAAAAAAAAAATTTTCTTATGTTAAAAAGTTGGAGGATAAAAGAAATATTCTGTAATTTAAGGATTATGATTGTCGAGAGTGTCCAACTTAAGTAACTGTGTCTCAAAACTCATTTCATACATGTGTATCACATATCCATACATATCCATATCCATACATATAAGGATGTTGATCCGTTTTAGTACCCTCGTTTTCCAAAATTGTAAATAGCACCCTCGACCCAATATCATTAAACCGAGAACCGGTTGAGGCTTTGCTATTTTCAAGCACTTTACTACTGGAAGATTTGGTCTCACTTGAGCTCTCTGAACACTCAACCATCAGCATTGGCGTAGTTCTAAAATCCTTTTGAATCAGAATAAATTCCAAGAGGCTCATTGAACTTCTTGACCATGGGCATCGTGAGAATTCAGATTCATCTCTAAGAGTTTTTGGTAACTCAAAGATCCGGTCTACAATAAAAATAAATTTAACCTAAGCTACCTAGGTGTCTTGAAATACATTATTTTGGTTGGGTTAACACTACATGCATTTCCAACTGACTTGACCTTAGACTTAACCTTAAGGATTTAGCGCCTATCAAATACTTTCAAGTTCCTTTTTATCTTAAAATTGTCATAGAAAGTCAGTCTTTCACGATTCTCCTGCTATTTATTTTATCAAACTAAGTGTTATCCAATAAATGTGCAGCTCTACTATTTTTAAGCTGACCTGGCGAGGAACATCTGTTATTAAAAACTGGTTTTAAAAAACTTAGATTGGTTGTTTGGTTGAAAAAGGAGGCGCAGGTGCGCCAAAGTCGCCGCACCAAAGTCGTCCCAAAGTCGCCGCTGATGTACACAACGAATTGTCGACAGTCATACGTAACATGTTTATTTTTGTAACCAAAGACTTGTCAGCGGGGCAATTCTCAGTTATACACTCGCTATATGTTGCCTTTGTTGTTTGTAACAACTAAAATTAATCGAGATGGATAAAGAGCTATATATATATCAATCAGGATGACGAGATGACATGAATTCCGGATTTGTGTCCGTCTGTTCGTGCAAGCGATAACTTGAGTAAAAATTTAAATTTCTTGATGAAACTTAGTACGCGTGTTCCTTACCACCGTGAAAAACTTGGTATTCGGTTGGCAGATAGGTGGAATCGGACAATTGCCATGTTTATAAAATGTGGTTAATCAAAATACTATAAACTGTAACTAAATCACAAAGTAAGATGCAAAACGTGATATGGTGCAGGACATCAATGTATGGAGGGGCACATGCGGCTTAAATTTTGCTTAAAGAAATAGTGAACCCTCTACGAAATCGGTTTAATACACATATCTCCCGAAACACGAAACGCATACCAATTCAAGTTACTGCTGATAAATGCTTCTCTCTCCTCCTCATACCGTGCGGAAATAGGTGAAATTGGATAAAAACCCACCCACCCACGGTTACAGTTAAGTTGAAAACAACTGAAATTGCGACAACTCACTAAACAAACAATTCAGATACATTAAATTTCGCAGCAAAAAATTAACAATGGGCGTTGCAGCGCCCACTTTCAGGTGAAATCTCATATCTCAGGAACGATTTGACCACTTTTAACCAAATTTGCTGCACTTCATTTTCTTGACATCTGTACCTTGGACTACAACCACGCCTACTTCTCATATAATAAAATTTCAAACTCCATTTGATGCTTTCGGTTTACAGTATATAAAATTCTCTGCTAAAAATGGTCAAAATCGTATTTTATCTTTTCAAGGCACCATAAATCGAATATAAATATTTCAGTGTCTTTGGCTGACTTTTTACAGAAATTATCGGTCAGCATATTAGATATCTTAATGAAGTTCCAAGTGTAAAAAAAATTGTAAACAGGATCAATCTTTCCATAGCCCCAAATGCATAGCTGATGTTCTACAAGGATTTTTTAACTTCCGGTTCGCTTTATATTTTATATATGGGCCAATATGCAAAATATCAAAAATTTAGTGAACTAATAATATTTGCTATACTTTAGTTTCCTGTCAAAAATGGATAATGAATTTCCACAATCTCCGTATGATAATACACACAGCCTCTATATCTAATGATCTTCGTTATTCTAGTCTATTTGAAAAAATATTTATTCATTCGTCTGCATTAATGTAGTCGCCTTCAAAATAGTCTCCATTCGGTATTATGCACACTCATATTATGTAGTCGAAACATTTGTCAAAATTGATTTTTGGGATAGCCTTTAGTTCTTTCAGCGATGTCTTAATATAGATTAATGTCATCTATACTTGTAAAACGACTTTATTTTCGGAAATAGGAAAAACTCACACGGAGCCAAGTCTGGCGAATATAGAGGTTAGGGCATCGCTACAGTATTGTTTTTGGTCAAAAATTCACGAACACGAACAAGCAACGAAGTGTGAGTAGAATTGAGCAAAAGTGAGCAAAAGCCATGAATTGTCTTTCCGCAAATCCGGGAGTTTTTCTCGGAATGCTTCACGCAAACGGCGTTGAACTTGTAGATAATTAGGCACCGTTTGACCTTGAGGCATCAATTCATGATTCACTATGCCATTAAAGTCGAAGAACATTTCCGTTAATTTTTAAACACACCACGTATGGGTCAAAGTGTGAGTAATCTTAATAAAGTTGGAACCGTTCATATTCTCAAGCATGCTTCAATTATTTAATATATATTAAATTAAAATAAAGTTTTACCAATACCTCCAAATATTTCACAGCCCTTGAGCTTCAGAAATTGCGAGAGAATAAATATATCTACTGATGTTCTCTACTATAATTACTATACTATATATATGCATATATGTAACTAATATTCTACACAAGATATTTCATATCGCCCTATGACATTTCATTTTGATTTGGCACAATGTGTAGCCAAATTTCAATTACCTTTTGAGAATTGCTTCATATAACATACATCGCATATGCTTATATAATATATATAGTAGTACATATGAAAGCCAGTTTCCTTTGTAGTCTCTTATTACCAGCGGTAATAAGATGAATGAGTGTTTCGTTTAGATTGGCGCCGACCTTGTTTTAAGTGCTATTTCAAAGAAAAATACTTATTTATGATGCGGCAGGTGACACAGAGGCAGATACAGGCACACAGGTGACATAAATAATGTTACGTACAAATTGGTGTTGATTTCACTAGGCCTTTACGAAGCTTAAGGTGCTATTGTGTAGGATATCAATGCCAATATCGGTTACCTCTGTTATATCCTTAAGGAATCTTTTTACGGTTTTCTTTAACTTCTTTAATTTTATTCTAAGAAATATACTTAATATAAAAATAGCTAGGAGGGGCTCCATTCCGTACACCGAAAGGATTGGCTAAGATATCACGTGAAAGAATATTATGTATTCTTGCAACTGGTAAGAATTATAGGCGTGTGCTCAGTTTTATCATAAATTATGTAGTGAATGAAAATTATGAGAACTCAAAACTGTTAAACTAGAATATGCCAAATGAACAATACTTAGCTTTAATGAGACATCTCATATGTTGGCTTATATATACGATATAAAATCAAGCGGAGAAAAAAAAGTTTCATCCAATTGACCTATTTGGAAAGGCCATGTCTTGACCAAAAAGTGGCTATTTGGACGATGTCTCCGTATAGCTTTCATTGGACCGTATTCATGTTTTTCACACAAAACGAAACAGTCGATGGAAGGCAATATCGACGGACGTGAGTTCATTATGTCTACCGGCAAATGCATAAAAACGGTCCCGACTATTGCTAATTCCAACAATACGACACGCCAAACTATAGAGTTAGTTACAAGTACAAATGATTTTTTAGTACTATTGCCTATTGGAAAATACCATACTGCTCTATCATGCTATTCAGGAAATATATCAGTTGGACCACATTCTAAGTAGACAGAGAAAAAGACAAGTTTGGTACTAGAAATTCATGATGAACATTTAACTAGTTCAAAATAATAATATAATAGAAGTTCCCAATTGAAAATAAACTAGTTTATAAGAGATCTTACCTGCCATACCATACTAACCATAAAACTATTTAAAAGTGAGTTTAAGGGATCCAAACTTTCATAGCATTATTTTGAACTAGCATGAAATTGGTATATTTCTGAGCGCGGTTTGACAGTTGTCTCATATTTCTGACAGCTGACATTTTCTACGACAAATACCGGTTGGTTATTTAGCAAACAAACAGTTTACTAACTAGTTCAGTCCAAAGTTTATTCTAGTTGTAGTTAGATTCATTAATTCTTTCATTAATTAATTAGTCTTAATTAATTAATTTATTAATTTCATTAATTAGTTCATTACTACTTATTACTTTATTACATGTTGATTTCAGTACATGTTTAGAATACACATATATATGCATATGTACATATATACATATTCAATGTATTATGTATTTATATATATATGTTTTAAATATATGAAGATTTATTAATCTTAACTTGGTATATCGTTTATTTATCTTTAATTAAATATAAGTAAAATTTTATTTAATTAAATTAATATTTATATAAATAAAATAATAAATTTTGAAATAAATTCAAAATTTTTATAAATCACAGATAAAAAAAATTAGCTAAAATCGCTATATTAGTTAAATTATTATTAATTAATCTGATTTTTTTCTTTTGTTCTTTTCTTCTTTTTTAATTATTGTTTCAATTATTAATTTATTATTATACTTTCGCAACATGTTGCTACAGAGTATATTAGTTTGGTTCACCTAACGGTTGTTTGTAACACCTAGAACTAATCGAGTTAGATATATATATATATATAATATATATAATATAAATGGCCAAGATGAAAAGACGAGTTGAAATTCGAGTGATAGTCTGTCCGCCTGTCCGTCCGTCCGTGCAAGCGTTAACTTGAGTAAAAATCAAGATATTTTTTGAAACTTGGTACACGTGTTCTTTGTCACCGTAAGACAGTTGGTATTGCAGATGGTCGTAATTGGACATTTGCCACTCCCATAAAATGCAATTAATCGAAACAGATAGAGTGCTATAACTAAGCAGCAAATTAAAATATAAACGCGTAATTTGGTGTAGAGGATCCTAGTAGGATGGGGTATCTGTGGGCGAAAATTTTTGTAAAAGTGGGAATGGCCCCTCCTCCCAATAGGTTTAATATATATATATATCCGAAACGGTTAAAACTATGTTAATCAAACTCACTCCGAGTAAGTTTTTCTAGCATCTCTGAGAAAAGATACTCATACTGAGAAAATGAGTGAAATCGGATAATAACCGAACCGGTTCCGACCGGTTGCATAGGAATCCGTGTAAAGTTTTGTGATGGGCGTGGCACCGCCCACTTTTAGGAGAAATCCTGAAATCCTCTTGTGTCAAAAATGGTAAAAATCGGGTAGATACATCGCCTAGCTACCTATTATAAGGATTTTCAACCTTCCTGTAGACTTTGTACCATATATAACGGTCAAAATATGAGTTATCTCTTTGAAATACAGAGAGCGCCTCTTTTTTGATAACAGTGTGTCCATATGCATAAAATGGATAAAATCGGGTAAGCACTTCCCCTAGCCCCCATGTATCTAATATACGGATTTTCAACCTCTGGGTAGACTTTAAACCTCAATCTTAGCAAAGTTAAGTGATCGTATAATATCGGATATACAATAGTTTACTACCAAAAATGTGTGAAATCGGTCTATGAATGATTCCAGCTCCCATATACTACATACAATGATTTTCGCTATTCTAGCAGACTTTATGCCGAATATCTCGGTTACTGGGTGAGTTACTTTCACAAAATTGAGCGAAAACATGTTCCCTAATATACTTGAATAATGAAAAGAGTTAATGTGTTCAGTGCAGATCTTCCTCTATCCCAAAAATGCCCGATATAAGAATTCCCAACTTTCCGCCTGATTTTAAACCGTTTATGTTGGTCAATATGTGTGATATTTTAATGAAATTATGTGGATATGTTTTCTTAAACACAATGTGATTTCGCACTAAATATGAAAGAAATCGGTCTAAATCATGATATAAGCCGCTTATTCCTAATATAATGATTTCCTATTCTCTGGTTGACTTTTTCTTCATGTACCTATTATTTTCAATTAAGCCACTTTGGTCGAGTTTATATCGCATAAATCTTACTTGAGTTAATTTGGTAAATTTCAATATAAATATCCCTGACACGAAGCAAAATATAGCAGTGCAATTACATGAGTCTATAGCTTGTAATATAAGTTAATAAGATATCAAATGTGATTGTAATCCATTAACAATATCTTCAAATAATGAATGCTGAATTACTTCGCAACAGTTTTTAATATAAAATTGTACCAGCACCTGAAAACTTTTCCCCTCTGAGACTTGCACATTCCGAGAGGTTAAAATGTTCGGGTACACCCAAACTTAGCACTTTCTTACTTGTTTTTTATTTTATATCTTTATTTAATTTACAGGCATAGGTTGATGTTTAATAGATAAAATTGGTATTAAACTGAAAGAAACGATTTTATATAAATTATGCTAGTTTTCATTTAATTTTTTTTTAATGAAAAACGTTGTATTACTTAGGGGTAATTATTGGTTGGTGAGGAATACTAACTCGTTTTATTTATGTACAAATTGATTTTATTATACATGGAGTAAATTTTTATTATATATGTGTATATTATTCTGTTGATTAATTAATAATAATTTGACATTTATTTGATTTTAAAGTTTGGTAAAAATTTAACTTGAAGTTTTGTTATTGATTGATTTTATATGTAAGTTTTAGCGTGCATACTCACTTATTATTTAAATAAGTGATGTATACAGAATATATGGATACCTATATATATATCTATATATATAGAATATATAGAATATATTATTATAGATATTATTTATTTAGATATTATAGAATTATATTGAATTATATACATATATATATATATATATATATATATAGTTATATAGAATTATATAGATATAGATATAGATAGATATTATTTATAGATTTATAATTTCTCGCATTTAGATTATTTGAAGTGTTGAGTAAAAAATATAAACCTCACATTGTTATAGTCGCGAACTTGCGCACCTTTAAGCCGCTTTTGTGTATGCTTTGTTGAATATTTTCACTTCGCCTTAGTTTGTTGTTGTAGCAGTTCCAAGTTTATGCAGTTGTTGATGTGATTAAAATCGCTGGGCTTCAAGCTTTCACTGCTCTCAGGGGTAAAAGTTTCTGTCGTTACCGCGTCGCCTCATTTACGACTCCAACTTTTCCGGCTGGCTATTAACTGTTGCACTTGACAGGTGGCCCGTGATGCTTGTGCAAGCACGGAAGGCTGATTTTGTCACAAACCAAACGTTCGGGAAATTGTTTGAAATAAAGAAATCATGAGAAAGTCGTGAAGAAAAGAATTTAGTAGCCCAAACGCTCTAGGATATGAATGTGTTGACGGTTTACAAAGGGTTGTATATATGAAGGGCTGTATTTCGATGCATTTTATTCGGTTCGGTTCGGTTCGGTTCGGTCCGGTTCGGTTTTGCAAGTATTCGACAGTTGAAATGGTTTATTTGCTTAAAAAATTTTACGGAAAGAAGAAGGAAAGGCCGTTTTCGATTGGCCACTTTTCTGATCGCTCTTTTAAGCGTTGATTTCTTTTTAATAATTTTACATGAGAAAGTAACAACAATGTTTACTGCTTGAGTTTAAGAGATTATGAGGATACTTCATTAAAGTTAGACCGCATTCTTCCACAACAACTTTTGTTGCTTAATACTGGAAAATCCTCTTTTGCTGTTGCCTATTGCATGCAATGGGGGGATTCGGGTTGCCTGGCAATTTTCTACATTCCCTTTCATATCGTATTCTCAAATTCTTGCACGCTTCATTTAAGTCATATACAAAAGTATTTTTCATTAGCTAATGTTTACCCTTATTTACCACTTTCTAAAATATTTCTATTGTATTATGCACATTTGTACACATATTTGCTTATTACATTTGAAAAAAATTGATAAAATTCAAATTTCCGAACATATTATAAATATTCATTTGAAACGCAATTGCAACCATGAAAAAAGGTGAGGATGATTCCGAACAGGAACTGTTACCAACAAGAACGCATATGGAGTTGCCCGAGCACTACGATTCTGGGCGACAAAAGTCTTCGTGTCTTCGTGTTTTGTTATGTAACCACTTGGTATGCTATCTCTACTTAATTCCCCAGTCTGCTAAATTTGAAGCACTTGTTTGTTCGATTCATCAACCTCTAATAAACTAAACTAAACCTTGAGAAACATTCTCTTTGATACTCTGGACATTTTAATATGAAAGTCATTGACGTATATGATGTACAACAACAACAACTATTAATGGTGTTCGTCAAATCTACCTTAAAAACTATTCGTTCTTTGTAAACAAATACAAAATCTGGGATATTGGCAAGGCACCGAATATAACTTGACCATGGAGTTTTAAACTCGACAAAACATAAGTAGAATTCAATACATATGTTTTGTAGTTGAACATACGAGGTATGTTCGGAAAATAACGGAAATGTTCTTAGACTGAGTCCTTCGACTTTAATGGCATGTTGCATCATGAATTCTTGCCTCAAGATTAAACGGTCAATAAGAAGTATACCTACAAGTTCAACGCCGTTTGCGTGAAGTAATCTAAGAAAAACTCCCGGGTTTGTGGAAAAACAATTCATGGCTTAGGCTCACTTTTGTTCAATTCTACTCACACTTCGTTGCTTGTTCGTGTTCGTGAATTCTTGACCAAAAACAATACTGTAACGATACCCCAGCCTCCATATTCCCCAGACATGGCTCCGTGTGACTTTTTACTATTTCCAAAAATAAAGAGAACCTTGAAGGGGCGTCGTTTTACGAGTAAAGATGACATTAAAAGCGCATCGCTGAAAGAGCTAAAGGCTATGTCAAAAATCGAGTTTGAGAAGTATTTCGCTGATTGGAGGAAGCGCTGGCATAAGTGCATAATATGGAGTGGAGACCGTTTTGGAGGCGACAACATAATAAATGTCTTTGAATAAATGTTTTTTTCAAAAACCGAAAAATTCCGTAATTTTTTAGAAACACCACGTATACTTCAAAAGATGCGTATATAAATCGCCGATTCGTTCATGAAATATAATATTTTTTGTGACGTAGTTTTGGTATTTTCAAAAAAATGGAAAAGAGTAATTTCGTCTGTTAAAGAAAAAATATTTCTTTGTAAAAAAAAAATGTGTGCTAATACTAAATAGCTTGATGAGTGTTGTACGAGTTAGATGTCTAACGTTCCTTGAGTGCTACGCCAATCAGTCGTCATCCAAAAGACGCTTCTGCCCACGAAAACATCTAAAAAACTCTCAGAATGAAGTTGATAGATACAGATGACACTCTAAAAATATCAAATGATAGTGCTGAATATTTGGTTGTTAGACCTGAAGGAATACGTACTGAGACGACTTGCTCCATCAGCTGTGCTCTCTCTGCGAATGTTTGTATATGGATTTCCACTTCCGGTTTGTACGCATACAACACATGACTTGATTTGATTCTACGATGGTAATTTAATAGCTTAATTGTGCATGCAACGTCACTTACACCCGCCTTCACTGACATTTACATCCACATATGTATATTTGCATTCGTACGCAAATGAATCATTCCTCTCACATTGACATAATTTATATGTTATAAAATGTTGTAATATGTTCCCATTATCATGTAATTGAGAGGCATATATATTATGAGTAAGTATATGTGCTATTGCTTGCTTCTCTTACCTATGGCGCCGACACACATACACACACAGCTAAATTATGCATAACATCTCATTGAAATGTCAAACGTTTGCTGCCACATTTTTCATTTATTTCTCATTTGGTTTTACAGTTACCCCTGACTGGTACAGATTGCGCATACCTTCTTCCGCTCTAAAAATTTCCAGCAATTAATATTTCATTAAAACTACAAATGCATATACTCCAATATGTTTGTATGTATAGTTTGCTTTATATGTATACATTTATCGTACATGTTATATGTATATAAGTATTTAGCTCGGCTCAGGTGGGACATATTTGATTATTAAATTGTGACTGAAGAGTAAACGAGGAAAATACGAGCATATAAATTAAAATTATGATGTGCATACATGTGTGTGTGTGTGTGTATTGAAACTTGGCGCTCGTGAGTGTGGCAATAAGTGCGAATGAGTCATTTCGTATATCATTCGGAAAAATGTGGAAATGTAGCATTTAAATTATGTGTGGGTGACAGCTGTAGAAGCACACATAGCTTAATAGACATGACTGATTGTCAAATAATAAAATTTCACTCAGATTCACCCAAAACTGTGCACTGCAGATTTTTAATTACTGATAAAGTTGAATTGAAGTGGAACTAAGTAAAATTATAAGTCTCAATTGCTTTTGTATAGACAGTTAGAACTCTACAGCAGTGCGATCAGTGCTACTATTCACATTACAAAGAAGTAAGGAAGTGCAAAAATCGGTTGCAACCGAATATTTTATACTATCCCCATTTGCAAAGACGAAAGCCGGGGGATATTTTTGGGCATTTGTGAAACTTTACATGAAAAAATTTTAAAAAGAAATTTAATATATGTTATTCGACAAAAGTATGAAAGGATAACAATCACTTTTGGTCACTCCCTTAGCTCTCTTTATGTATGGTATGTTATGTATGGGAAATATGTGTATCGATTTAATTTTTTGATTTCGATAAGATATCTCACATATTGACCGATATATACGGTATAAAGCCAGCCGGAGATTTGAAAATTTTTATATTACGTATATGGGAGCCAGGAGAATGATTCACCCAATTTTATTAATTTTTATCCACATAATTTTCAGGAAAAGATGGTCCCTAATTTTATTAAATATCTCACAGATGGACCAATATTTTTTCGCCCAAAGTCAGTCATAGGCACTGATGTATATATATTCGGTATCTGATGGGTTGAAAAGATTTTGTCAAGGGTACTATTTATGTTAAGTTTGATTCAAGTATATTTACTTTATTCCGTTATATATTGTTGATTTGTATATTGTAAAGAGAAAGAATTAGATGGAATTTGGAAATGCTTGACATGGAAAGTAGGCCTGGTTGAAGTCTACCTTTAAATGGTAACGTCTTCGCTCAAATTGGTGAGTTCGTTCCTGAGAAACTAAATTGTACAATTTAAAATTTAATATTGGTGATGTGTTTTTTTTTTTAGGTAATTACTGCAGGTTTTGTAGTTTTCAACATAACCGTTATTTGGGTGTTGAATGTGTTTATTATCCGCCTTCACCCATTTTCATACCGTCTGAAGAGGTCCTACAAGGACTTATCCTCATCAAGTTTTGTTGATATAGTTTTAGAGTTTACTGAGATATGTACAATAAACCTATTTGCAGACGAGACCACACCGACTTTTGAAAAGAATTTTAAAGACAGATGTACCTCCCTACTTCGATGCCCTATTCCAGATTGCAGTCTCTTAATTTGTGGCTTGGTCTATACTAAGTATTTATACTCTTTCGTTTAACGGCACTTTATGGCATGGTAGAGGTACGATTTCGCCCATATGGAATATCAACCTTCTTCTGGTGACAAGGAACACGTGTACCAAGTTTCGTCGATTATCACGATTAGTTTCAGGTGTTGCAAACAATCTTCAGGTGAAGAAAACTATTATACTCTATCGTAACATGTAGATGTTGATCGCGAGAGTATAAAGTTTACTTTGTAAGGCAGGAGAACTACGGTGCACCCAAAACATGGTTGGCAGTGACATCAGAAAACATAAAACTTTATAAATTGTTGCTAAAACGGGACCTTGTAATAACTATGTAAATACAAATTGCAAACAGGTTGCAATCTCCCTCAGATATTTACATTCTATTTTCAATTTTCTTTAATTTTGATTCTTAATTTTTTTGTGTGTTGTTTTTGTGTTGAGTGTTTGTTTATTTTACCAAATCTACCGACTTTTCGAAGAGGCACAGCCTCAGAGAGTTCACAGAGTTCACAGCCTTATTAACTGCTCCAGCGGTTGAGCAAGTTCGATGCGTCATGTGGTGCTTGCTCAGGCCCCAAGGTCTATCTTAGAAGCGCAGAAATTCAATCTACAGTGTCTCGCGGTTACTTTATTTACACAAAGTTTTTATACTTTCCAACTAATGTGTTCTTACAATTGGCTAAGATAGATCTTAATGCCACATGGCAGCGGTATCCTCGTTTGCAGATAGAATATGATGTGATCCGTAATTTTTGCTCAAAAAACTTCAAATTTTACCCCGAACCATACCGTTGACAGTCGCTAGCACAGTTAACAACAAAAACATATCTTGACGTTTAACGGTAATGGCAAGGTCAAGGTGACGCCGATAAGAGAGGATTGGTTGGCCTTATCAAAGGCTTTGTACGGGTCCAGAGTTATGCAGGGATGGCTTTAGTTGTGTTGCTGATGAGTGCTCGAGCTGTATCTCACGAAGTTCGCTACTATGCTTACCATGTCGGCCGTAGACCTCTGCCAAGAACTATAACTACAGCATATAATCACTGTAATCATACTAAATCACTGCTTGCGGTCGAACCGTTTGCCGTCATTACTTGCAAGATTTTCCTTGTGCACCAAATGGAAGCTCTAACGTTGCCACAAAGTCAAATAAAAAACTGAAATTCCTCTCTTCTAATGTGTAACAATCTTCCGTTTCCCATACGTACATAAGTGAATATGTACATTTGGCCTAATTTCTACTCTAGCAGGTTGTTGCTGGTTTCATTACACATTCTGTCATCTTTGCAAGCAAACTAAGCTTAGAAAAGTCGATTTTACACATAGTAAATTCCTCCGTCAGCAATGAATATACATAAGCTATTTATATAAAGAATCCCGACAATCCAAAAGACTCCGCACCACAATCCCACTTAACGAAAACCGCATTTGTTTACATATCTACAAACATACACACACATATATAAGTAACATTCTTACGCACTCCTACAACATTTTCCAAAGGCACGAATCGCTCATCAGTAATCCTTTGGCAGCCCACATTAGCTACTGTAGCAGCTTGTTGGCTTATTGTTCGTCAATTCCGACAATACCACATATGTTCGTTTAACCTACATGTTACCGAATACAAAGGATTCCTATGTTGCAGACATTTAAATGCTAAAACAATGCAAGTACATACAATGTGGCTGTGTGCAACAACAACTGCAAAAAAGATGGCAACAATGGCTCAGATATCAACCGCAGGTACAAGTGCTGCTGGCTTGTCTTCTTTATCTGTGACTTTGTCAACTTTTTGTCAATTTTATCATTCACTCGGTTGTTCGCATATTTTGTGCCACGCGAATTCGTATCAGCACAGCTTCGTGGCACACACATTTGTTAACATAACTGTAAGCCGAAAAGCATTTCACTCGCACGCAATCGTTTACCTCGTCTGCTTAAAAGCAGCACAGCAATCAAAGCACTGGCAGCCTTTATTTTCTACTTGGTCCAGGCTTAGTTTCTGGAGTGCAACCGAAATTTTGCTCATTTCACTAGTCTTTGAGTTTTCCACTTCATTGCAACAGATATGACATCAATTTTCATAGCTTGCTTTAACTTACCTTCCACCCATTCACTTCTAATGGACCCAGTTGCGGCTTCTGCTGCAATATCCCACCACCCTGCTGCTGCCAATCACCTATTCAAATGCGTTGCCCTGTTGTTTTGCCGCTTTTTGCACACCTCTTTCGTTGCATCGCAATTGAGCCGGTTTTTCCTTAGGCATTACTGGAGCTAAGGTTCCATCATCCACGGCCTGTTGTTCTACTTGTTTTCATTGTGTTCACAATTGTTTCAGTGTCCCTGCAAAATTCACAGTCGATTTCTCCTCTTTCACAGTTCGAGTTTCATTTTGCCTATTTTTAAAAGTTTGTTCATTTGTCCCAAAACTGTCTGTTTGTGTGGCGGTGTTGCAGCATTGCCGAAATAATCATTGCGAACGTTCCATAGAAACTGCACTCACCAAACTCATTTCACTGATTCCCAACCTTGGGACTCCTGCTTGGTTATGTCGTTGGCAGTTGGTGAAGCGAGTCGGGTATTATTTAGGCGTGCACCTGTCGCCTTGAGCCCATCTTTGGCACGATGCCCGTGCAAACCCAGAGCGAACGATTACTTATTGAGCAGTTTGTTTTTGGTCTACAGTGGCCTACAAAAGTAGAAAATTTGAAACTAATTTGTCTTTGTACCACCGCATTAAAGTAATTATGAAAATGAAGATCTGCAGTAGAGGTCATTATAAAGGCTTAGAACTTAGTGTAAGTCCGCAAACTGGGACCTGCGTGAGCGGACGTGCAGAAGTGAATGTGGATCAACTGTGTACCAAATGTCAACATGGTAGCCTAGAAAGTCCAGAAGGTCGGGAGATGAAAAATGTGTTTGACTCTGAAGTGAGAAGTAAAACCAAGAAACGAAAGATGAACGAAGATGAATTGGAAACAAAAACTACGCAACCTACGGATCGAACTATTAAGCGACTTGTCTCATTTTAACGGACACTTAGTACTTATTGGCATTCTCTTGAGGTTAGAGAATAAAAAAGGTCAATTTGTTCTAACAATTGGAAACGATATGATTCTAAATCACTTTTTCAATGATTTCGTCTTTTAAAGATGCCAATAACGATATATAATAGTCGCTGTTGATGCTTTCACAGCTTTTCATGGTAGTTCTTTGCTAGCCTAAATTACTACATGCGTGTAGCAAAAAATAGACAGCATAACTTTACAACACCAACAACAGTCTGACAACCACTTTTTTCACACCTTGGATTCGGTTCATCGCTTACAGTCTACTCGAATGACTGTTGATTGTACTCCGGAGTAACATGATGAAGTCATATTACATCTATCTTCACAGATCCAAGCCAAAATTTGGACTTAATAATACGGTTAAACAGCTCCAAACACTGCGCTGTATAATGAATTCGTTGTTTGTTTTGGTCACACGGCATCCACTTTGAACAGAGTTTTCGCTTATTCAAATGTTCATAAACGACATCACGTTCCATTGATATTTTTAACCACCATCCAGTCTTGGTTGTTCTTAATACTACTTCAGAGTTCAATTAGTATTAATCATATCACTTCTTGATATCAGCGAATTTTTGTTTCAACAAAAATATAGTTTTATTAGCATATGAAATTCCTTTTTATGAAAATTTTTGCAAAATACCAAAACTGAAATCACTTAAAATGATATATCCCACCAAGGCCCACTAAGGTCTAACTATTGTAAAAAAATGTATGCCGGTATGTACCACGTCGAAAAATGGTATACCCTGAATATGTATGCATCACATATCAAATAAACCTAATATCCATGTAATGACGACACTGTGACCGATCCGATCGACTTTACTGTGGATAAATGATATTGTTTCCTCTTATTTACTGACACTTCAAATATTCTTTGAATTGGCGAAAGTCTTTCTTTAATTTTGTGCGCTACCATGTTGAAACTACTGTTCCCCCAATACTTTTAGAAGTTTATGAATCAAGTGTATCCTCATACTCCTCATTCCTGGCTATGGTTGTAATTGCGGCTTGTATGCTGATGTTCTCTAAAATGTCTGCAGCAACAGCTCTTGCCGTCATTATCGTGGCGTACCCTTTTAATCACTAATGCTCGAAAGAGCTAAAAGGTTTTCGTTTTTTTTTTTGCAAAATTATGCAGACAGCCTAACAACAGCAGGAGGGAATGTATGCTCGCCTCACCTAGTACGCTGGAGGGCACGAAAGCTGATTCTGCTGGGTGTCATTGTGTTGGGTATCTATTATAGCGAACATTTGTGCTTTTGCGTAAACTCAGCATTTGTTAAGGCGCCCTTATTGAACTGGGTTGCTGTGTTATCATTGTCGAATTTGATGCTTACTCATTGAGTTTTGTCAACGAAAACAGACACGCACACAAATACTCCGCTTCAATTTTGGCACACAAGTTGTTCGGCTCAACTAGGAAATTTCTCGTAATTTAAATCGTGAATTTTAAAGTCATTCCTTTTGCCTTATTTCCGTTACTTTCGATTTGGCGAACAACACTGGTGATTGAGAAGATTTTAGGTGAAGGATTAATTCAAGTAGCAAGTACATAATTTGAATTTAATTGAAATGTTTGCCTTTATTTCACTTGGTTTATTATTATGAACTTAATATTTTTAACTGTTGTCTTTCCGTACTAAAAACCCAGCGCTCCTAGCCTTCCGATTGCGCTTGGCTGCGGCATTTTAACGATATGAAGCGAGTTGGCGCACATTAAATTATAATAATTATTATACTTTTCTTTTCTCGTTGCACATTTTCCTTACTGCCAATGCCAGTATGGAGTGTGCTATGCACCCCATGCATTTCCTGCTACGTCCCCATTGCTTTATGCGCTTATGTTGCAGACATGTTGCTACTGCTGCCGCCGCTAATAAGATTACAAAATTACTCATTCATACCGAGCGCGGAAGTAATGTCAGGCGACAATTGGCACAAACAAAAAATTTAGTGAACGAAGTGGAGAGAAACCAAAATAACACAAGTAAGGAAAGGCTAAGTTCGGGCACGGCCGAAGATTTTGTATTCACCCATTTTTGTGCAGGTGTCAAAAAAACTTTATAAAAAAAAAACCGTATTAGAGTGCACCGAGCATCGACTACAATCAACCAGAAGGACGGAAACGTTTGGACCGATTTCATCAATTTTTAGCACAAAATCACATCATGTCTAAAATAACTCCTTCACTTATTGCGATTATTTCTCACATTAACCGATACTAACCGCTATATTTGAGCTGATGTTATTTACTTGTGGAATTAAATTAAAACATGCTCACGAAAATATTTCCTTATAATTTTATTAAGAGAACCCGCAGGTTGACCGTTATGTCGGTATAAAGTCAACCAAAGCCAGAAATTTTATTTTATTTGGTATATGGTGGCTGGGAGAAGTACTGTTCCGATTTCATACATTTTAAGTACCAAAAAAAAAGAATTGTCAGAAAAGATGTTCACTTAATCTCCTTAGGTTTCGTCGTAAATTGGCCGATCGGTGTAATATGGAACATAACACGGAGGTCCTCGTATTCTGTATATGAGGTGTTGAAAAGGTATAGTCCGGCTTCGATGATTAGTGACAGTGGCTTTCAGCACACTTTTGATTTTAGCCGTTTTCCCACTCTATCTTGAAATACTATTGCAGAAGTTTAGTATTGTACTACTAGCTTTAGTAGTTTGTGAGATATGCAAAAAGATATATATGGTCAGGCAACTTTTCAAAAGCTTGTAAGTCACGGATGCGCCCCAACTACCAAATTCAAGTTCTCTGACATAATTTGTAAGTTATTTATGGCCATTAATATTTTCCCGAGTAACGGTATTTTGTGGGCGTGGCAATGCTACCAAGATATCTCAATTTTTATTGAAGTTATCGCCTGCAGACTTTGCTTAATTAATTCGTCTTGTAATCCCGATAATTTGGCATGCATTATTCTATATTTATTTTGGGTTTTTTATGGTGGTAAAAATAATCGTTGGTTAGCAATACTGTAATGCACTGGGAGAAATGGTACGCGAGTACAAAGTCTTCAAACTCAAGCATAAAATGCATATGAAACGCTACAGTTTTCTCCTACTCTATCAAAGCAACAAAAACCACTCATTTTGCTACTTGTCGCGCTGCTGTTTTTGTTTTTCTCAATGCTCTTGATTTATTCTACTTTATTTGCTGTTGCGACTGCTGGCGCTTCAGAGCTCGCAGAGAGTGCAAATATTTTGTCACTCTGATGTTTCCGCGCTTGCTATATGTTCAAAAAACTAAATGTATCAAAATGTATATAGATTGAAGCCCAAAATCAGTAATGTGAAAGTGGAGCACTTGTGGTTCGGAGTAGTTCGTATATAGAGTTGCTAGGGTTGCTCTTGGGGATTAATGAAGAAATTATAACTCGTGCCTGTTACTTTATCATCAATTGTTATACTATATATCTATCCGTTAGATACTCAGATAACTGTTTTCTTCATATACATGACTATAAAGCCTTTGCCCAGCTCGTAAAGAGAAACATTTGATATCTCTGCAACGTTTTCAAAAAATTTTATTGTACAATGGATTCAAAAGTATGATGCCGTATATTATACAGTGATGGCATATATAGTGTTGCTTTCGATTTTCGTAGCATTCTGGTTGGTGAACATTATTCACACTTTATGAAAAAATGTGTAATTGTGTATATGGTTCAAGATACCTTCTTACAATTTTCTAGCTGATTTACTTATTTGAATGACAAACGAAGGTGGTCATAGTAATGGAGCAATTTTTTCGAGCATCATGTGCTCTATAATGAGAGAAGAGAGGGTAAATTTTTCCCTGCATGGTGGAAAGGTTTATCATCAGTAGAATTTCTTATAATCTTAGGTGGTTCCTTCTCCATTAATTAAAATTTAAGTTGACTACTTTTTAAAATAATTTTAGGGCGAAACTTCATGTGGTAATATATAATTGCCGTCGCGGATTTGGGTTGAGAGTCACGGTTTGGGAAAGTCATATCGATTTTCCGAACAAGTTTAGACAATTTTTCGAAGATATGTTGATCGCATGATCAGTATTATATTATATTCAATTGTAGTGAAGATTGTAGTTGAAGATAGTGAAGAAGAAGATGAAACTCTTATATTCCCCACATGCCCTGGAAAGCTACTGTCCTTGTGCATCTTTTTTAGTATATTAAATTTATTTGAAGCGTAAACAATAAATTTTTTTTTCACTCAACTCTGTCGAACTTTGTGCCTGAAAAAGTGTTTTTGCAGGGAGTTCTTCTTCATTTCTTTAATATGAAGAAAACCTTAGCCGAAAGTCATCGTATTTTGGTGGAAGTTTATGGCGAACATGCTCTAGCTGAGCGAAAAGTGGTTTGCACTTCTTTGCTTTAAAAGTGGTGATTTTGTCTTGGACAACGAAGAATGTCCTGGGCGGCCAAAAAGGTTTGAAGATGAGACATTGGAAGCATTACTAGACGAAGATTATTGCCAAACACAGGAAGAGATCTCATCGCTCAGAATCTTTGGCAGTCACTCAAGCTGTCACTTTAAAACGTTTAAAATCAGCCGGATACATTCAAAAGCAAGGAAATGGGGTGCTATATGAATTGAAGTCAACAGACGTTGGGAGACGATTTTGCATGTCAGCAATGCTTCTTGACTAAAAAACCATATAAATACATATGTGAAAACTGGCCAACCAGCCAAACCAAACGGCAAAGCCGAATATCCATAACGCTAAGGAATGCTCCTTATTTGGTGGGATCAGAAGGGCGTGCTGTATTATGAGCTTCTAAAATCGGGTGAAACTGTTAACGAGTTACGACAATAATAAAACGCTACCGACATTATATCATCAAATTGATGGGCGCGAATGCTTAAAAACGCAACGAAATTTGCAACTAGACACGCGGCAGTATTTTTCCATCATGACAACACTCGGCCTCATGTTGCAAGACCGGTTAAAAGCTATTTGGAAAATAGCGGCTGGAAAGTTTCTGCTCACCCGCCTTATAGTCCAGACCTTGTCTCTTCTGACCACCATTTGTTCTGGTCGATGCAGAACACCCTCACTGGAATACGGTTCACATCGGAACAGGGTATCAAAAAATTGCTTGATTCATTCTCTGCCGCCAAGACGGGGCAGTTCTTTTGGGATGAAATCCACAAACTGCGAGAAAGATGGAAAAATACCTTAGCTTCAGATAGGCAATACTTTGAATAATAATTATAATCTTAAATAGACTTAAATTTTGAAAAAAAAAACCGAACGAATATAGTGTTTGACCCAATATATATATGTAAATCGTTTTTAAGAAAGTTTTTTTAGTAAGCAAGTGTTGCTAAGTTGACAACTATTCGATACGTAGAGATCCTTTGAAGAATATATACATACGCATGTCAGTGTGTGCGGCAGCCTTTATTTTTGCATATGAAATCGTATAAGTCGTGGCTTCTGTGCATTAAACTATAAATTTCACCTCAAATTCTTGGTATATATTTAGTTTTTGAAGAATGGAAAACACAACACATCCCGTTTTGGGAACCATGTGGACAATCGTGCAGCAAGAGCTCGGTTGTAATTACTGAATCGCTTTTGTGCCCCAACATTTAAAACTCTCTCAAACTATACTTACTGGGTTGCGCAACATTGAAACAATCCCACAATGTTTTGCTGCACCACATTGCGCGCCGTCAAAAGATAATTAAAAATCATTGCGCACAAAATTTGGTTGGATTTAAGCCAAAACATGAATTGAATGGACAAAAATGTTACGCGTCAAAACGAGCAAGAAGTGAAGGTGGCTGAGCAAACTGAAATTGGTGCATTAACTACCCGCACAAACACACACACACAAATGCATACATACAAACACATGCGCAGAAAATTAAATGCCCTGCGGAAATGCATGGCTGAAGCAGCAGCAGACGAACACACATACCACACGCCACGACGCCATCAAAATAAGAGGCGAATAAGTAGAAAAAATAAAATAGAAGTGCTGTTTTCAAAAGCGGACGCTTGCCGCACTGAGACGAGGCGACAGGAAAATCATTTCGAAAGTCGCTCATACATAAATGTCGTTGAATTAAATGGCGCAAATGCACTTAGTCGTAGTGGCAGAGGGATGGGGAGGAGGGGCAGCAATAGCGGAAGGGATGGCCAACTTCAAATAAGCTACGCAAATAATATGACAAAATACACTGCAGTATGCTCTCGAAAATACATACATACATACATACATACATACATACTTATATACATATATACATATACAATATATTTGTGCCAGTGTGCTGGCGTCTGCAGCGATATTAGCATGCGCACAAGCGCCACTCCCCCGCTTCCATTTACAGCTGCTGCTGGCGAAGGAAATGGTAATGATAGCTGCGAGTCTTCTCATTTTCCAAATTTTTAACGAGTTTGTGTTAGTTGAAATTTCGAAATCAGCGTGCAAATAAGCTGAACTGCAAAAAATATTATCAACCATGTTTGCGGTTTGTGGGCTAACAATATGGCAACCACTTGTCGACTGCATTTGTGTTTTTGCTTCTTGCTTTCTTATTGCGTTCGTGGCTAAATGCTGGTCGCTTGCATGGTCAATTGACTCGAATATTTACGAACCATTTACTATAAAACCAAACAATGTTTTAAATTTGTGCTTATTGTTGTTGACATAATTGTTGTTGTTGTGACTATCGGATTTCATAAAGTGTGCAAATATTTTAGGTTAGTATGCCGCACATATATTTACACATTCGATTGGAATTTGTTGAAAATTTTCCAGACACAAGAATTTAAAACTCTGCAGGTTTTTATTTCAGCTGATTAGTTGACTTCTAATTTAGGTCACATATACATATATATATCTATGCAAATACAAAGTTCTTTAAACATTGTTGCTGTTTGCTTAGTTTTATTTAAAATATCCCTTTCAGCTTGCTTTGTGCTCGAAGTTCAAATTTTTTAAGTGAAATGCTTAAAATCGCATCTGGAAAAAACGTGAAAGACTTTCGGATAAAGTTACAAAAGTGAACTATTTTACAAAATAAGATTACATGTCGCAATGGGATTCCTAGGACAGTGTTCTGGACATTACTCTGGTATGTGTTTAACAGAGTTTATTAAGTGGAGGTCAGTTTTCGAGCGTCCCTTATGCAGCAAACAACACAGTGGCTCATAAAAGTATTTTCCATAAGAAATTCAAAATCATGAGCTTATTTCCATATTTTTTCGAATTTATTGGCATAGTATTTAAACAAATTAACATTGCAATAACCCATTGCTTCACCAACAGCAAAATCAAACAGAAAAATCCCAACAACAAATGTAGAAAAAAAGAAGAGAGAATTGTTACCCACAAAACTCCTTTTACATTTGACTAGTAAGGATATAAAAATGTATGCCACAATTGTTTAGCAATTCGTGTGGTAGCCATACAGCTTAGATAGCTTCAAACGCAAGTAAATATGCAAGCTATTTCTGTGAGCCTCTCTATCCAAAAATCTTGCCCGACAGACTTATGTTTTCGTGCGACTTGGAAAACAGTCACCGAGCAACAAGCATTCAGGCCATTGACCTGACCAGTGACAAACACCATTCATTCATTGATTGTTTCATTCGTTATCACAAATCAGCGCAGAAATCTGTGCTTATTACATTTGGTTATTGGAGGATTTTCCTTCGAGTCGATGTCTGTTTTAGCGATGTTTGAAATACGTGGCACTCCTCGCACGCCAATCTTTTTTATTTGTAAAAATTCGTTAATAATTTGACCTATGCATCCCTTTGAGACGCCAATGTTGTCAGCTAACTAACTCACTTTCCGTCTTACCCATCCAAATTTCAGCTCTTTTCGTGATGTTTTTTGTAGTTACGGCCTATTCTGACCTTTCTTAATGGGGTACATCAGTTATGCTGGTACGGTTATGACGATATTTGGCAAAGCAGTACTTGACTTCTCTTCTTAATGTTTTCTTCTCGCCGATCAATCTCATTGAAAACTTTTCTCAATTAATGGGCTTACATCCTGAGTATGTTTTTTTTTTTTCATCAAAAAAAAATAGAATTTGAATAAAAACAAAATTAAATTATTTCCATTGTAGACCACAATAGCAGATGTTAGGTCACTTTGAGACCAATAATTCGAAAACGGTTGGTTAAAATATTCTAAAATATAAGACAGTAATGGAAATTTTTGTGTGTGGCGATATCTTCTTCGGGTCAAAAAATTTTCAGCCCATTTGGTATAATGTATAAGCGAAAGTGGTTTAATTGGGGATATTAATTTATAGAACGATAGCCGTAGGGCCTCGTCGCGATTTCTGTTCTTCTCTAAAACTACAAATTTGGTGTGGAGTACTAATATTAATTAGAAATTAGTAATATAATATGACATATGAAAAGGAAATTTGGCTATGGTTCTTCTAAGGGCGTTAGCATTTCGACTTATTTTCATGGCTTTCGGCGTTCGTGATTGCAAAAAAAAGCAAAAAATAATAATTTTTAGTGATAACATTACCACCTCAACTCATTTGTTTTTATGTCCATTCATCCAGCAAGGACCGCAGTTAGAAAAACAACTGATTCTGCAGCATTTCAACATAAATAGCAAATCCTAAGTATGTCATTAACATTTTTGCTCAACAACTGCAACCAAAATTTTTATTTTTAGAGCGTAATACAGTAGCAACTTATAAAAGCATCAGTTATTTATTTTTTAATACATCTTTTCTATGGGCGATATTAAATTTCCAGTGAAAACATTTTAATTCAATAAATTTACACTCCAGATGAGCTTATGCTTACAATAATTTAAACCCAATTGTTTGCTTAGTATTTGATCCTCTTATTATGTCAAGTGCACTTAAGGCGAAGTCGCAAGTTGTGTACTTGATGGGCAGATGTACAATTAAGATTTCTCTTGGTTCTGAGATTGCTGAACAGCTGGGGCGTTAAGCTGAAAGTAATTACGCTAATAACGTTATACATATGTTTGTATACACCCTGCAGAAAGTACAACTAGCTAAGCCCCAACTTCAATTTGTGGACCAAAGAACTAATTCTGACTACTAGAAAAGAACGTTTTCTGTGTTGATCAAATTAACCAGCTGTAATTTGTTTTTAAAAGAGAGCGTTGTGCTTTTTCATCAAATAAAAGGATTTTTGAAAAATGGTTTTGTCCTTCTGAGTAGGCTTCTGGTGTTAGCTGATATAATGATATACACATATAAATTTATTATTATTTGATTAACACCCATTTGCTGGCATTTAGGTGTATATTATGTTTTGAAATTCTATAATTTTCTTGGAAAGAGACCCCCGAAATAAAAGTAAAGTATAATAATTTTAATTTTCAACTATAAATGAACATCAAAAGAAGAAATAAAAATGTTAAGTTTGCATTAAAAAAATGTTTCGTCTAAAAGTTAATGAATAGTTTTACCAAACGCTTAGGAATAATGAGATGTTATGTTCAAATTAACCCACCATTGCGTATGAGTAACAGATTATATAAACAATTTTACACAAGCTTACTGGTAGCTCTGATTTTTTGCAACGGTACACAAGCACAAAAACAAACCAACTGTACTCATAAGAAAATCATATACAGTGTTGGGCCGAATTTCAAATTGCATAAATTCAAATCAAGGAAAATGTTGATGTTGGAAATTGTGCCACATCCAGAAGTTGTGAATGGCACTTCCACAGCACATCTAGGTTATTTTCAGACAATGTCAACGAATTGTTCCTGAAGTTACACACAAATATAAAAGTTAATTTACATATAATGTCCATATTTGTTTGTATATATAGATGTACACATATAGCCTCATTTATGACAGGATTTAAATTGTGCTTGGTACTAAAAACAATTGTGTGTCCTTGCCGTACTTTAATCGAAGCTAAAACTTCTACGACCATATACCGATACCAATTTTACCATTACTTCCTGCATTCAGTAACAAATTCCATTTACTTGGTGACACCACTGTCTGTCTCTGATACCGCTGTACAATGTTTGTTCTGGTTATTTCCTAGTTCCATTTAGGAACACTCTTCTCCATTGTTATTCCTCGGCTTTTTGGCATTTCACAATTTTAGTGGTTATTTCGCTTGCATGTTGTTGGTAGTAGGGTGTATCCATGCTATTACACGTTGCTGCCACAGATTTGCGCGACAGTCATTGTAAAGTGGGTATGAAGTTAACCCCACCAATCCATTATGGTCAGCTAAAGTGTTGAGCAAATGTTGGATACATGAAGGTGAAAATGGACAAATGTGTGTGGGATATTATAATTGATATAGTGTTTGTCCAGAGATAAGAACAATAAATCGAAATTCATTAACTTTTTCCTAAAGAAATCCATATTGGAGAAATTTATCATTCAGATATAACAGTTGACTGCAACTAATTGTGTAAGCGTTTGATGTCATTTGGTGTACTGATACTATGAAATCTGGTGGGCGGTAAAGCTTGGTTAATGCAATCAAGTGGATTCAAAAATACTAAGCTCTATTGATACCATCTGAATACTAAGCGCTGACGGTTAAAGCCGTCTCTTTTCAATATTTTCTAAAGTTCCCTTGGATCTGTTTCATTTGTCGTGATGTCGTGTTCTCTGCTGCGCCAATGATACGAGTACTATCAGATTCGGGCAACTCAGGCAGACATAAGCCTATCATGCCTATTTTCATAGGATTGATATGACATAGGCAAACGCCAACTGTATACTCTCGTAAATTAATAGATATGAGCAGTCTCATGATTACTCATGAGATGAGTCATGAGACTCATGAGAGACATGAGTACTCTCCAATATTAAGTTGAAATAGTTAGACGAAATAAATGGTCGAACTTGAAACCTAGCTTCATTGCAATAGTACATTCATTACAAAGTCAATTGTTTTCTACACTGTTTGATCGATTGTAACAAACAACTGTACAGAATACAGCTGCTGAAAGTCGCATCACTGACTTTCCACGAATTCCGATGGTTACGATCTAACACTGCGAATTTATTATTAAACAAGAACGACATATTTAACTAAAGTCAAGGCAGAGGCTCCTTGTATGTAGCAAATTTAAGTAAAACACTGGCAATATTAGAAGACACCTGAGCTGAAATTACGAATCACTTCCACCTGCTTTAAAGTCAAAAGCCAAAGTCAGAAAAAGAGGTCCTCTTTAAGAATTAGTGTAAAAATTCAAGTTCTAAAGCTGCAGTATAAGGAAGCTACCACTAAATATTAAAAAAGATAATATCCAAGTTTCTCAACCTATCACTATTACGACCGTTTCTTCATTTTAAGTTCAATTCAAACAGTTCCGTTATTACTACCTAAGTTGTAAAACTTCATTCAAGGCCAATCTGATGTTAGTAATTAAATTTGCTAATAATATATAATAACTAAATTTGTAATTTATACGCACATATTTCCTAAAAGGATATACCATACTCTTATTTAAGTTTCTTCCACTACATTAATTTCTTGATGAGTGTATCGCACATCTGTATATTTAGTGGACGCTATGAAGCAAGCGAAGCATTCCTTATGCACTTTTGGTATGTTGCCTTTAATCAACTTATGGTATGTTGCTCCTTTGCAATCATTTCACGATTACCACGCTGTTCTCGTGCTATGATTCACTGTGATTTTATCAGTGTACCAGCAGCTGTGCGGGTTGTATGCCAAACATTTCGTATACGCCACGTGCTACCTAATATATGCCCTTACTATGCATGTTTAGAACGAGAGCGGCGAACGATTTGAGCAGCATTTAAATTTGACTAAAAGAAATACCCACCCAATGAACCGTTACATGTAAATATATATTTCGATTTCTCTATTGTATTACCCAGTAAGCCTTGTTGGATATACACTTGATCGAAATAGCTTTTGTTCTGACATCTTTTTGTCTCATTATTACATTATTATTATTATTGCTTAGTATTACTAAATATTCCTGAAGACTTTTGCGTGGGTCTTTTTTGGATCGCATAATCTTGCTGCCTGCTTCGAGAGGTGTGAACTTAAAATTAAAGCGCCGCTGACTAAGGTGGCGTCCTTCGAAAAAGACTTGAAATTTCAAAGCCAAACTCAGTGGCCATATGACATATGAGTATATTATCTAATTGATTTTTGTATCCTAAAAATTTGACATCGGATAAAAAGTAAAGGTACAATGTTACTTTGAATTGAGTTTCATATTTTCGAATACAAATTAAGGTCGAGAAAAGCCACGCCCCCTATATTTGAAATATATTATATATATATTGAATACATAAGGTGTTAGTTTGATATAATTTCTGCGTGAGACCAAGGTTAGTCTTTAGAATAAGTGAGTTCGGCACCTTTTTAATTTTTTGTTTAGAAATTTTGAAAATAATATTATATATAATTATATATATTTTCATTATTTATGTTATTATTTAATTATATATATTATTATATTCTAATATGTTCATTGGGCAATATTGACATTGTCCTTGAATTCGAAAATCCCTACGCTCTCCCTTTTCAAACAAACTACCAATTATGCGCGCGCCTTATCCATACATATCGCTGAAGTTGCCTTTGTGCGCTTCGCGTTCATGTGTGTATATTTGTGTATGCGCGTGTTGGTGGCGTGGTAGGTGCTTGCAAATGTTTTGTGCTTCGTTACTCGTAATTTCGCACTAATATATTCAATTCAATTTTCCCCTCAGATTCTATTCAAATCACAGCTACTTATGCCACGCACGTACACGCCTTAATAAATGTGTATTGTAATTGTGAAAGAACATACCCAAATACTCATACAAGTAAGCAAGTGGGTAAAAACAAGCATAAGTTGTTGTTATTGAGAAAGAGTATTCCAGAAATTCATGCAAGTAAGTCAGGCGTGCAATAAATACACTTTCCATATTTCTGCGAATATCTATGCAAATACGTTGCTTTGATGGCAGAGAGCTATCAACGGAGCATTAGCTCGGCTTGCCTTGTCTTCGATATACCTCGAGTAGTCCTTTCTGCTGAAAATCATGAGTTTTTCTTTCGTTATCGGCCGGTAAGCGCTTTGCAAAATATTGAAAGTATGACTGTATGCTAACTTGTTTGTAGCTTGCTTTTTCATGCGCCTTGGCAATTATCGATTCCAATGAAGAGCAAACTTTTTGCAAAATGTGCAAAGCAATAAATAACAAAGAAGAGAGACTGACTTAACTTATGCCTTCGTTGCTGTTTGTTTGCTCTACTTTGATAGGCTTTGCAAATGGAGTTTGCAGTTATTAGATAATTTTTGCTGTTTTGCTTTAATTTAGTAAATTTTCGCCAACCAACAACAAGCCAACACATATGTATGTCACATGCCTGCGCGCATATGTCTTCGTGCTGCAAATTTATTGGTGCGAATTGCCTAGAGCCGCTCGCACAGACGTCGACAATTGCCAGGCATTTGCACATTAAACAGAAATAATGGCCATTCTTACCGAAATATCCGAAGTTAATGAAATACTTAAGAGTGTCTATCTGTCTATAGAATATTAAATGAGTGTAGTTCCTAGTTATGTGTGTGTGTGTGTGTGTAGGTGTAGGTGTGTGTGCGTTGCAAGTGGAGTGCGTGGTATATTTCACATTAATTGCTTTCATGTGCATAAATAAATATGAGCGCAAATGAACTAACATCAAAGCTGCGCTTTTCGGGCGGCGTGTGCTCGTCCTGCTAGCATTTCACCAACTAGCACATTCGGTGTGGTCTTTCGCTTCACATGTGCGCCCGGCAAGCTTCTAGCATACGTACATGCCAAAAACCACAAAATACACTAGGCAGCATTTATTTTGCAAGTGCGTTTGAGTGGGTTTGAGTGCTGGTGCGGTAACTCAAAGTAAGTGCCACCCTTCAAAATCAAGCGACGACTATTTGTCAAAGAACGTTGTGAAATATTAATTTACATTTTAAATGCGCACAGCTGAAATTGTTCAAATAATGTGCAGAGAGAATTATATTTGCCAAGTCCCTTTATTTAAATTACCGCACTATTTGAAAACTTAAAAAATAAATTTGCGACTTAAAAAAAATAAGAATATATGGTATGTACAAAACATATTTTGAAAGTCAGTCGGCCAATTTGATTGGATTTTGAGTGGGAAAGATAAATTACATTCCGAGAGTGCTTGAACTCAAGAATTCATTTTTGCATAGTTTTTTCAAATCTATTCAAATATTTGGGTTTGAGCACTTTTGATATGGTCAAAAGTCATCTGACTTTTCTATTAGAAATTTTAGAATACCTTACTTTACCTTAAAGCTTTCAGCATGTTTTCATATGTGAGCCCATATGTAGTATATATTATATAGAAAAATGGAAGCTAACAAAAAATACTTGGAGATATTATTTTTAAAAAATTTACAACATGTATTTGCAAGAAAAAAAGTAAACTAAAATGTTCAAATGGCAAAAACACCATCGATCCTTATCTTAAAAACTGAAGGAATGCCGATAAACTCGTTAACTAATAGTTGCTCGCTCATCGAGGAATTCTAAGCAATTGTTGCATGATTAAGAAATTCGTGAGCTTTAGTGGACCAATAGTCTAAAAAATAAGTCAATAGTCTATAAAAGATTTTTAAAGATCGTGCAGTAGAAATATCATGTTATCATTAGATTCCACAGTTTGCAAACCACCCATACGAGCTCGGATTAAATAAGTAATTCTCCTTTTGATTTTGCACGGACAGCCGAACAGAAGAGTATGCTCACCGTCGAAACAAGTCGAAATAAATGGTCATATCTAATTGTTAGGAAATTTATCTGATATTTTTGATTGAACTGCAAGTAAGTTTCTTTTGCTTTCCACTTTCAAAAACTAATTCTAACTAATAATAAGTGATAACTAAGTGGTCGATTATTTATGTCACCAAAAGAAGGGGTTGATTAAAATTAATTGTTTGGATTCTATAAAGTTCTCCATCATGTAAATGTCACCCAACCCAGATTGCTTCCCTATGTATACAATAAAAAGCAGATAGTTCTAATAGTAAGTCATTAGTCTTCAGATATGCTCAGATCTTTATTGTGCGCACGATACCTACATAATTTTATTTTCAAAATATTCCATTCCAGTTAGGGGTGAATATTTACTTTTCTAAAGCAAGATATAGTGTCAAAAGTAGGAACAGTAAAGATGACTTAAGCACCACCTCATCTCGCTTTTACTATATTAGTACATACTTTGAACAATTAAGGAAATATGTTTTAGTCTTTTTTGCCATTTGTAAGAATAATAATATAATGCTCTTTTATCACTCATTTTATTATATAACATTTTATAAACAGATTCGTATCTTTTTTGTTTTACATCTGTAAATATAATGTAAATTAAGATTAGTGTGGTTACATCATTATATTTAGTTTAAAAACAGTTTGAAACACTTTTAATGCTGACCATTTTATATTATAAATTTTATAAATAGTACCAAAATGCTGCAAATAAAACTACTTTTTTACGATTTTGTTTTTGTATTAGAGCGTCAACCAATCAAGACTCAGTTTGAAACTACGAACACTGGAACACAAAAATTTTCGCATTTGAGTGGCGTGATCCTTTCTTCTGTTGAATGCAATGGTTCCATATAATAAAAGTAAGGAAGAGCTAAGTTCGAGTGTAACAGAACATTTTACTCTATTGCGATTTGGGTAGCTCGAAGCTGTGGAAATACTTTTGAGAACTGCCAAAACTTTGTGTTAAAAATTTTAGCAAATAATATCAAATATATGCAAATATATAAAAATAAAAAAATATCTCATTAACTTCTACTATGCTTGAGGACACATATCTACGCAATTTTATTAAGATAACTAAATCTTTGAGAGATATTTTTGGCATTGAGTACAGTAGAATAACGATAATCATTAAATGTCGTATATGGGGGCTGGAGTAATTCGTTGATCAATTTCATTCATTTTATAACATATCTAAGAATATACCTTCATTTAATTAACCACCTAAGACACCTCACCTAAGACACCTCGCAGACTGACCAATATGAGACGGTATAAAGCCAACTGAAAGTTTGAAACTCTTATATTATGTATATGCGGGCTAGGGGAAATATTGACCCGATTTTATTAATTTTTGGCAAAAAGGCACATTATTATCAGGAACAACTTCTGAACCCTTTTTAACTCTCTGAACTGTATTAGCATATCTCACAAATTGGTCGATATTTCCAGTAAAAATTCAGTCATAGGCAGTGGGTCCACATATTCGGTATCTGGGGGCTTGAGAGTTGTTATCCGCATGTTGGTTCAGTGAGTTATCGAACTTTTGGTAGTTTTCAGTAGAACTTCACCAAAAAACTTCTTCAATATAACTCTACATCAATCTGAATTAGTTTTAAGTGTTACCAACAACCGTTAAGTGAGCAAAAATTATATCTACTCTGTTGTATACTTTTATAATCTCACTGTTGTACCTTCCGCAGCAATAATATGATGAACATAAATGATTCGCCTTAGTTAGATTGACTTTATGTGCATATGAGCTTTAGTAAAAGTCAATATGATGCGAAATGTTGAATTTTAAATTCGTCAAATCGCGAAAGTTTAAAACGTTCGATTTCATCCGAACTCAACTCTTCCTTCCTTGTTTTCATATATCTCCAATAAGTACAGTATACACCCCATCTTTGAGACAAAAATAATAATAACGGTCCCACGGGGCAAGTTTTTGTAGCTTAAAGGACAAAGATTAAAGACAAAGGTTAAAATAAAATAGTTCGATCATCCGCTCATCTGCAATTTTCATTCAAGTTGCACGGATAGATGGATGGACAGACAGACAGATTTCCGGAACGGATATCTTAACCATTTTGATATTTACTACCCCATTTCTTTACTTATTGTATATATATTCGCTTAGTTTCAGGTGCTGCAAACAACCGTTAGGTGAACAAATTATTTATACTGTGTGCAACATGTTGCGAAAGCATACAAAATTATGTATTTCAAATGGTAGCAGAATTAGAAATATATTTAAAATCACTTCGATAAGCAATATTTTATATTCGACTTGCCAAAACTTAATAATATGAAGTTGAAAAAGTTGGATACAAAGAAAGCTATAGAATGAAAACTTTTGAAACATTGAAAAATATCATTATTTACACTGAATCGCTTATTTTGAATTGTTTTCCTTTGATAAAGCAGCGTACGTCGGAAAAGTTTAAATGCGTGGAGTATGTTCTAAGAAAATTTAAACGTGTAATAATAATTTCCCACCAATTAGATCTGCGTCGAGATAAGTATAATACAATATAAAAAAAATTTTTTCTAAGAAATCGATTTTTTTAAATATTCCGTGCACTTAATTCAAATACCTGACTCATCGATTTGTTTTCGCGCAATTCTACTACTTCTAAACATTTCAATTATCCAGTTAGAAAGGTAACCACAATGAGAGCAAATACTTATAATTTTATATAATAATGCTGTTATTTTTGTAAAAAAATATTTAATTTACAGTAAGTTAACTATGCGCGCTGTTGGTGTTTAATTAGCATTACCAAACTTTCATAATTTCCATGGCATAATTAACCACAAATTTCGCCTAAGTACGTTAGTACTCATTTATATTCACATGTAGTAGTAAAGCAAACAAACAAACAGAAATGCTGGTAGTATTTGCTGAAACAAAACCGAAACAAAATTAAAGCTAACAAAAAGTTTAATATAAATCACAAATGCCGCGCTTCATTAAAATGTCTTTCGCCGCAATTGTGCGCTAATTTATGGCGAAACAGCCAGGCAATGGCAATGCAATCGTAGTAGAGGGAAAATCAACAGCGCCAACTGATTGCTAGCATAAACAACGGCACTTCATAAACATGAAAACAACAATACAACAAGTATTTGTAGCAATAATAAAAATTCATAAATTGTTTTTTACAAGAACACTTTTTAAATGTGCATTTTATTCAACACTGACAAAGTTAAGCCTTCAAGATGGCGTTGATGGGAGGGTTCGGTGGCAAACGGAGTAGTGTGGTGGGGGTAGATGTGCTACTACGCAGAAATGGAATGTATGCATATGCAATTGAAATTTGTTGTTGCATATGCAAAAATGCTTGCGGCTCGCGCATGCGTAAGGCACTATGTTCATATACGAGTATGTGCGATGTAATTTATATTACATATGTTTGTACATTATGTATGCGTAAGCGCTTGTGTGAGTATGCTCAAATGTAAGCTGTTTTCCCCACATGAGGAGGTGAGCCTTGGCGAATGTCAGCCATGAGGTGTCATGTCGCGTTGAGCCTCTGAAGCCAGCTGTCTACCGACTGTTGACAGCGTCTGACTGCCTAAATATCGGTCAGGGCTGGCAACTGCACCACCACTTTCGCAACATTCATGCTAGCTGGTGGGCACCCAACGCATGTAATATATAATGGGTCTCCCCTTCCTTCTTGATATAGTATACCCACTGAACATAAAAGAAAAAATTAGCTTTCCTATTAATTTGAAGTTGAATTTGTTAAGAAGTTAAATTGAAGAGTTAATTCGATCTAAGTTTTCTTGAAATGTTATGAGTATTATTGATACTAATAGTTTTAGAGAAATTTCACGATATTATACTCTCTCTTTAATTGGTATTTTTTGTTTTTGAGAGTTTGTGGTTTGAGTTTTTGTTTGTTTTTGAGAGTTGATTTAAAGCAGTCATTCAAATAATGCGAACTGGTCATCTTCACTCCTCCATTTCATCCAACAATCCATCATGGAATACTTAGAGAGCATAATTTGTGGAGTTTTCGCTCCGAGGGAGGAGTTTATTTCATTCATTTACATATAATAAGAAGAACAAATATACTATATAAATATTGTCCTACTTGCCGTGGGGCAAAGCTATCAGGAATTATAGCTTTAAGTCTATTTTCCTATTGCCCACTATTGTAATTGTAAGAAGTATAAAAGCAGTGAACGCTTTTAGGTGATTTTCCTCTTCTCATCAACCTAAAAACATATATTTTTTGGACGCACTCAGTGAGAGAAGAGAAGTTTTGATAACCCTGGCAAATCTTTACTGAAGTATCTGCCTCTTAATAACAAAACAACAGCAAAGGTCTTCTCTCCCCGATCTACAAAAGGATTTCAATGCCGATGTGTTCTATAATCGACAGTCCAGACAGTCAAAGCATGAACTTTATTTAACTGCAAACTGAGGTCACCTCTTCATTTATTAATATTATTTATTTTAATTAAAAAGTCACAGTGATTCTCACAGTGATGTCCCAAAAGTGGTTCGAGATCGTTCTATTTTTCTCTTCTTTCCCGACGTGAATATTAGTGATAGAGATGATCCAATAAAAGCCTTCAATAAAAACTTCATTTAGGGACTGATGGATGACTAATAAACTTTTTTACAAACAACCGTTATTATATATTGCTGTGCAACGTTTTGCGCGGTTACAAAAATATTCTTTTTTCATATAAATATGTTCTTGTTTTTATAAATCATTTAAGCTTCCCAGTAGCAGCTATTTCATTTTATTTATTTTCACTGTGCCGTTTATCTTCAGCGATTAAATTGACGATTGTTAAATTCCGGCTACAATATGATGTCAAATACAGTTTTTTGCGTGTAAACGTGCGGCATATTCACATAAATATGTGAATGTGTGTGCAATAATAGACGTCTTGAGTTGATTGTTGTAATATTTATTTATTTTTTTTTTTGATTGTTGCGCGCCTGTTTTGGTCTCTATTAATTTTCTGCATTTAAAAAT